>OX596292.1:5777288-6377288 GCA_951394225.1 Harpalus rufipes
GTTTCAGACTGTGAAACGGCCAAATTTGATATAAAAACTGTTTCTCTCGCCTTCAATCGCTTAAAAATGCTATTTCTAAGCGAAATACATGTGATTTGAGTGGTTTACAGTAACTTCCACGGAACTTTAGCTGTACCGGCGAGGGCACCACGGATGGCCCCCAAAACCTTGCATTCACTAAAATTCAGTGTACCTGATGATTCTATGCCCTAATCAATCGATTTCCATCGATACATCACGCAGAATATGTATCCGAGATGTTCTTACAAATCGTTCGTTTCAGACTGTGAAACGGCCAAATATGATGTAAAAACTGTTTCTCTCGCCTTCAATCGCTTAAAAATGCTATTTCTAAGCGAAATACATGTGATTTGAGTTTTACAGTAACTTCCACGGAACTTTAGCTGTACCGGCGAGGGCACCACGGAGGGCCCCCAAAACCTTGTATTCACTAAAATTCAGTGTATCTGATGATTCTATGCCCTAATCAATCGATTTCCATCGATACATCACGCAGAATATGTATCCGAGATGCTCTTCCAAATCGTTCGTTTGACTGTGAAACGGCCAAATATGATGTAAAAACTGTTTCTCTCGCCTTCAAAGGCTTAAAAATGCTATTTCTAAGCGAAATACGTGTGATTTGAGTGTTTTACAGTAACTTCCACGGAACTTTAGCTGTACCGGCGAGGGCACCACGGAAAACCCCCAAAACCATGTATTCACTAAAATTCAGTGTATCTGATGATTCTATGCTCTAATCAATCGATTTCCATCGATACATCACGCAGAATATGTATCCGAGATGTTGTTACAAATCGTTCGTTTCAGACTGTGAAACGGCCAAATATGATGTAAAAACTGTTTCTCTCGCCTTCAAACGCTTAAAAATGCTATTTCTAAGCGAAATACATGTGATTTGAGTGTTTTACAGTAACTTCCACGGAACTTTAGCTGTACCGGCGAGGGCACCACGGAGGGCCCCCAAAACCTTGTATTCCCTAAAACTCAGTGTATCTGATGATTCTATGCCCTAATCAATCGATTTCCATCGATACGTCACGCAGATTATGTATCCGAGATGTTCTTACAAATCGTTCGTTTCAGACTGTGAAACGGCCAAATATGATGAAATAACTGTTTCTCTCGCCTTCAGACGCTTAAAAATGCTATTTCTAAGCGAAATACGTGCGATTTGAGTGGTTTACAGTAACTTCCACGGAACTTTAGCTGTACCGGCGAGGGCACCACGGATTGCCCCCAAAACCTTGTATTCACTAAAATTCAGTGTACCTGATGATTCTATGCCCTAATCAATCGATTTCCATCGATACATCACGCAGAATATGTATCCGAGATATTCTTACAAATCGTTCTTGTCAGACTGTGAAACGGCCAAATATGATGTAAAAACTGTTTCTCTCGCCTTCAAACGCTTGAAAATGCTATTTCTAAGCGAAATACATGTGATTTGAGTGTTTTACAGTAACTTCTACGGAACTTTAGCTGTACCGGCGAGGGCACCAGGAGGGCCCCCAAAACCTTGTATTCACTAAAATTCAGTGTATCTGGTGATTCTATGCCCTAATCAATCGATATCCATCGATACATCACGCAGAATATGTATCCGAGATGTTCATACATATCGTTCGTTTCAGACTGTGAAACGGCCAAATATGGTGTAAAAACTGTTTCTCTCGCCTTCAAACGCTTAAAAATGCTATTTCTAAGCGAAATACATGTGATTTGAGTGTTTTACAGTAACTTCCCCGGAACTTTAGCTGTACCGGCGAGGGCACCACGGAGGGCCCCCAAAACCATGTATTCACTAAAATTCAGTGTATCTGATGATTCTATGCCCTAATCAATCGATTTCCATCGATACATCACGCAGAATATGTATCCGAGATGTTCTTACAAATCGTTCGTTTCAGACTGGAAACGGCCAAATATGATGTAAAAACTGTTTCTCTCGCCTTCAAACGCTTGAAAATGCTATTTCTAAGCGAAATACATGTGATTTGAGTGTTTTACAGTAACTTCCACGGAACTTTAGCTGTACCGGCGAGGGCACCAGGAGGGCTCCCAAAACCTTGTATTCACTAAAATTCAGTGTATCTGATGATTCTATGCCCTAATCAATCGATTTCCATCGATACATCACGCAGAATATGTATCCGAGATGTTCTTACAAATCGTTCGTGTCAGACTGTGAAACGGCCAAATATGATGTAAAAACTGTTTCTCTCGCCTTCAGACGCTTAAAAATGCTATTTCTAAGCGAAATACGTGCGATTTGAGTGGTTTACAGTAACTTCCACGGAACTTTAGCTGTACCGGCGAGGGCACCACGGATGGGCCCCAAAACCTTGTATTCACTAAAATTCAGTGTACCTGATGATTCTATGCTCTAATCAATCGATTTCCATCGATACATCACGCAGAATATGTATCCGAGATGTTCTTACAAATCGTTCGTGTCAGACTGTGAAACGGCCAAATATGATGTAAAAACTGTTTCTCTCGCCTTCAAACGCTTAAAAATGCTATTTCTAAGCGAAATACGATTTGAGTGTTTTACAGTAACTTCCACGGAACTTTAGCTGTACCGGCGAGGGCCCCACGAAGGGCTCCCAAAACCTTGTATTCACTAAAATTCAGTGTATCTGGTGATTCTATGCCCTAATCAATCGATATCCATCGATACATCACGCAGAATATGTATCCGAGATGCTCTTCCAAATCGTTCGTTTCAGACTGTGAAACGGCCAAATATGATGTAAAAACTGTTTCTCTCGCCTTCAAAGGCTTAAAAATGCTATTTCTAAGCGAAATACGTGTGATTTGAGTGTTTTACAGTAACTTCCACGGAACTTTAGCTGTACCGGCGAGAGCACCACGGAGGGCCCCCAAAACCATGTATTCACTAAAATTCAGTGTATCTGATGATTCTATGCTCTAATCAATCGATTTCCATCGATACATCACACAGAATATGTATCCGAGATGTTGTTACACATCGTTCGTTTCAGACTGTGAAACGGCCAAATATGATGAAAAAACTGTTTCTCTCGCCTTCAGACGCTTAAAAATGCTATTTCTAAGCGAAATACGTGCGATTTTGAGTGGTTTACAGTAACTTCCACGGAACTTTAGCTGTACCGGCGAGGGCACCACGGATTGCCCCCAAAACCTTGTATTCACTAAAATTCAGTGTACCTGATGATTCTATGCCCTAATCAATCGATTTCCATCGATACATCACGCAGAATATGTATCCGAGATATTCTTACAAATCGTTCTTGTCAGACTGTGAAACGGCCAAATATGATGTAAAAACTGATTCTCTCGCCTTCAAACGCTTAAAAATGCTATTTCTAAGCGAAATACATGTGATTTGGGTGTTTTACAGTAACTTCCACGGAACTTTAGCTGTACCGGCGAGGGCACCACGGAGGGCCCCCAAAACCTTGTATTCACTAAAACTCAGTGTATCTGATGATTCTATGCCCTAATCAATCGATTTCCATCGATACATCACGCAGAATATGTATCCGAGATGTTCTTACAAATCGTTCGTTTCAGACTGTGAAACGGCCAAATATGATGTAAAAACTGTTTCTCTCGCCTTCAAACGCTTGAAAATGCTATTTCTAAGCGAAATACATGTGATTTGAGTGTTTTACAGTAACTTCTACGGAACTTTAGCTGTACCGGCGAGGGCACCAGGAGGGCCCCCAAAACCTTGTATTCACTAAAATTCAGTGTATCTGATGATTCTATGCCCTAATCAATCGATTTCCATCGATACATCACGCAGAATATGTATCCGAGATGTTCTTACAAATCGTTCGTTTCAGACTGTGAAACGGCCAAATTTGATGTAAAAACTGTTTCTCTCGCCTTCAATCGCTTAAAAATGCTATTTCTAAGCGAAATACATGTGATTTGAGTGTTTTACAGTAACTTCCACGGAACTTTAGCTGTACCGGCGAGGGCACCACGGGGGGCCCCCAAAACCTTGTATTCACTAAAATTCAGTGTATCTGATGATTCTATGCCCTAATCAATCGATTTTCATCGATACATCACGCAGAATATGTATCCGAGATGTTCTTACAAATCGTTCGTGTCAGACTGTGAAACGGCCAAATATGATGTAAAAACTGTTTCTCTCGCCTTCAGACGCTTAAAAATGCTATTTCTAAGCGAAATACGTGCGATTTGAGTGGTTTACAGTAACTTCCACGGAACTTTAGCTGTACCGGCGAGGGCACCACGGATGGCCCCCAAAACCTTGTATTCACTAAAATTCAGTGTACCTGATGATTCTATGCTCTAATCAATCGATTTCCATCGATACATCACGCAGAATATGTATCCGAGATGTTCTTACAAATCGTTCGTGTCAGACTGTGAAACGGCCAAATATGATGTAAAAACTGTTTCTCTCGCCTTCAAACGCTTAAAAATGCTATTTCTAAGCGAAATACGATTTGAGTGTTTTACAGTAACTTCCACGGAACTTTAGCTGTACCGGCGAGGGCCCCACGAAGGGCCCCCAAAACCTTGTATTCACTAAAATTCAGTGTATCTGGTGATTCTATGCCCTAATCAATCGATATCCATCGATACATCACGCAGAATATGTATCCGAGATGTTCATACATATCGTTCGTTTCAGACTGTGAAACGGCCAAATATGGTGTAAAAACTGTTTCTCTCGCCTTCAAACGCTTAAAAATGCTATTTCTTAGCGAAATACATGTGATTTGAGTGTTTAACAGTAACTTCCACGGAACTTTAGCTGTACCGGCGAGGGCACCACGGAGGGCCCCCAAAACCATGTATTCATTAAAATTCAGTGTATCTGATGATTCTATGCCCTAATCAATCGATTTCCATCGATACATCACGCAGAATATGTATCCGAGATGTACTTACAAATCGTTCGTTTCAGACTGTGAAACGGCCAAATATGATGTAAAAACTGTTTCTCTCGCCTTCAAACGCTTAAAAATGCTATTTCTAAGCGAAATACATGTGATTTGAGTGTTTTACAGTAACTTCCACGGAACTTTAGCTGTACCGGCGAGGGCACCACGGAGGGCCCCCAAAACCTTGTATTCACTAAAACTCTGTGTATCTGATGATTCTATGCCCTAATCAATCGATTTCCATCGATACATCACGCAGAATATGTATCCGAGATGTTCTTACAAATCGTTCGTTTCAGACTGGAAACGGCCAAATATGATGTAAAAACTGTTTCTCTCGCCTTCAAACGCTTGAAAATGCTATTTCTAAGCGAAATACATGTGATTTGAGTGTTTTACAGTAACTTCCACGGAACTTTAGCTGTACCGGCGAGGGCACCAGGAGGGCTCCCAAAACCTTGTATTCACTAAAATTCAGTGTATCTGATGATTCTATGCCCTAATCAATCGATTTCCATCGATACATCACGCAGAATATGTATCCGAGATGTTCTTACAAATCGTTCGTTTCAGACTGTGAAACGGCCAAATATGATGTAAAAACTGTTTCTCTCGCCTTCAATCGCTTAAAAATGCTATTTCTAAGCGAAATACATGTGATTTGAGTGTTTTACAGTAACTTCCACGGAACTTTAGCTGTACCGGCGAGGGCACCACGGAGGGCCCCCAAAACCTTGTATTCTCTAAAACTCAGTGTATCTGATGATTCTATGCCCTAATCAATCGATTTCCATCGATACATCACGCAGAATATGTATCCGAGATGTTCTTACAAATCGTTCGTTTCAGACTGTGAAACGGCCAAATATGATGTAAAAACTGTTTCTCTCGCCTTCAATCGCTTAAAAATGCTATTTCTAAGCGAAATACATGTGATTTGAGTGTTTTACAGTAACTTCCACGGAACTTTAGCTGTACCGGCGAGGGCACCACGGAGGGTCCCCAAAACCTTGTATTCACTAAAATTCAGTGTATCTGATGATTCTATGCCCTAATCAATCGATTTCCATCGATACATCACGCAGAATATGTATCCGAGATGGTCTTACAAATCGTTCGTTTCAGACTGTGAAACGGCCAAATATGATGTAAAAACTGTTTCTCTCGCGTTCAAACGCTTAAAAATGCTATTTCTAAGCGAAATACGTGCGATTTCAGTGTTTTACAGTAACTTCCACGGAACTTTAGCTGTACAGGCGAGGGCACGACGGAGGGCCCCCAAAACCTTGTATTCACTAAAATTCAGTGTATCTGATGATTCTATGCCCTAATCAATCGATTTCCATCGATACATCACGCAGAATATGTATCCGAGATGTTTTTACTAATTGTTCGTTTCAGACCGTAAAACGGCCAAATATGATGTTAAAACTGTTTCTCTCGCGTTCAAACGCTTAAAATTGCTATTTCTAAGCGAAATACGTGTGATTTGAGTGTTTTACAGTAACTTCCACGGAACTTTAGCTGTACCGGCGAGGGCACCACGGAGGGCCCCCAAAACCTTGTATTCACTAAAATTCAGTGCTTCTGATGTTTCTATGCCCTAATCAATCGATCTCCATCGATACATCACGCAGAATATGTATCCGCGATATTCTTACAAATCGTTCGTTTCAGGCCGTGAAACGGCCAAATATGATGTAAAATCTGTTTCTCTCGCGTTCAAACGGTTAAAAATGCTATTTCTAAGCGAAATACGTGCGATTTGAGTGTTTTACAGTAACTTCCACGGAACTTTAGCTGTACCGGCGAGAGAACCACGGAGGGCCCCCAAAACCTTGTATTCACT
The DNA here is from genome assembly GCA_951394225.1 of Harpalus rufipes. Classification (NCBI taxonomy): domain Eukaryota; kingdom Metazoa; phylum Arthropoda; class Insecta; order Coleoptera; family Carabidae; genus Harpalus; species Harpalus rufipes. The sequence goes on from OX596292.1 coordinate 5,784,075, forward strand.
AAAATTCAGTGCATCTGATGATTCTATGCCCTAATCAATCGATTTCCATCGATACATCACGCAGAATATGTATCCGAGATGTTCTTACAAATCGTTCGTTTCAGACTGTGAAACGGCCAAATATGATGTAAAAACTGTTTCTCTCGCGTTCAAACGCTTAAAAATGCTATTTCTAAGCGAAATACGTGCGATTTCAGTGTTTTACAGTAACTTCCACGGAACTTTAGCTGTACAGGCGATGGCACCACGGAGAGCCCCCAAAACCTTGTATTCACTGAAATTCAGTGCTTCTGATGTTTCTATGCCCTAATCAATCGATTTCCATCGATACATCACGCAGAATATGTATCCGAGATGTTCTTACAAATCGTTTGTTTCAGACCGTGAAACGGCCAAATATGATGTAAAAACTGTTTCTCTCGCGTTCAAACGCTTAAAAATGCTATTTCTAAGCGAAATACGTGTGATTTGAGTGTTTTACAGTAACTTCCACGGAACTTTAGCTGTACCGGCGAGGGCACCACGGAGGGCCCCCAAAACCTTGTATTCACTAAAATTCAATGCATCTGATGATTCTATGCCCTAATCAATCGATTTCCATCGATACATCACGCAGAATATGTATCCGAGATGTTCTTACAAATCGTTCGTTTCAGAACGTGAAACAGCCAAATATGATGTAAAAACTGTTTCTCTCGCGTTCAAACGCTTAAAAATGCTATTTCTAAGCGAAATACGTGTGATTTGAGTGTTTTACAGTAACTTCCGCGGAACTTTAGCTGTACCGGCGAGGGCACTACGGAGGGCCCCCAAAACCTTGTATTCACTAAAATTCAGTGTATCTGATGATTCCATGCCCTAATCAATCGATTTCCATCGATACATCACGCAGAATATGTATCCGAGATGTTCTTACAAATCGTTCGTTTCAGACCGTGAAACGGCCAAATATGATGTTAAAACCGTTTCTCTCGCCTTCAAACGCTTAATAATGCTATTTCTAAGCGAAATACGTATGATTTGAGTGTTTTACAGTAACTTCCACGGAACTTTAGCTGTACCGGCGATGGCACCACGGAGAGCCCCCAAAACCTTGTATTCACTGAAATTCAGTGCTTCTGATGTTTCTATGCCCTAATCAATCGATTTCCATCGATACATCCCGCAGAATATGTATCCGAGATGTTCTTACAAATCGTTCGTTTCAGACCGTGAAACGGCCAAATATGATGTAAAAACTGTTTCTCTCGCGTTCAAACGCTTAAAATTGCTAATTCTAAGCGAAATACGTGTGATTTGAGTGTTTTACAGTAACTTCCACGGAACTTTAGCTGTACCGGCGAGGGCACCACGGAGGGCCCCCAAAACCTTGTATTCACTAAAATTCAGTGCTTCTGATGTTTCTATGCCCTAATCAATCGATTTCCATCGATACATCACGCAGAATATGTATCCGCGATATTCTTACAAATCGATCGTTTCAGGCCGTGAAACGGCCAAATATGATGTAAAAACTGTTTCTCTCGCGTTCAAACGCTTAAAAAATGCTATTTCTAAGCGAAATACGTGTGATTTGAGTGTTTTACAGTAACTTCCGCGGAACTTTAGCTGTACCGGCGAGGGCACTACGGAGGGCCCCCAAAACCTTGTATTCACTAAAATTCAGTGTATCTGATGATTCCATGCCCTAATCAATCGATTTCCATCGATACATCACGCAGAATATGTATCCGAGATGTTCTTACAAATCGTTCGTTTCAGACCGTGAAACGGCCAAATATGATGGTAAAACCGTTTCTCTCGCCTTCAAACGCTTAATAATGCTATTTCTAAGCGAAATACGTATGATTTGAGTGTTTTACAGTAACTTCCACGGAACTTTAGCTGTACCGGCGATGGCACCACGGAGAGCCCCCAAAACCTTGTATTCACTGAAATTCAGTGCTTCTGATGTTTCTATGCCCTAATCAATCGATTTCCATCGATACATCACGCAGAATATGTATCCGAGATGTTTTTTACTAATTGTTCGTTTCAGACCGTGTAAAACGGCCAAATATGATGTAAAAACTGTTTCTCTCGCGTTCAAACGCTTAAAAATGCTATTTCTAAGCGAAATACGTGCGATTTGAGTGTTTTACAGTAACTTCCACGGAACTTTAGCTGTACCGGCGAGAGAACCACGGAGGGCCCCCAAAACCTTTGTATTCACTAAAATTCAGTGTATCTGATGATTCTATGCTCTAATCAATCGATTTCCATCGATACATCACGCAGAATATGTATCCGAGATGTTCTTACAAATCGTTCGTTTCAGACCGTGTGAAACGGCCAAATATGATGTTAAAACCGTTTCTCTCGCCTTCAAACGCTTAATAATTCTATTTCTAAGCGAAATACGTATGATTTGAGTGTTTTACAGTAACTTCCACGGAACTTTAGCTGTACAGGCGATGGCACCACGGAGAGCCCCCAAAACCTTGTATTCACTGAAATTCAGTGCTTCTGATATTTCTATGCCCTAATCAATCGATTTCCATCGATACATCACGCAGAATATGTATCCGAGATGTTCTTACAGATCGTTCGTTTCAGACCGTGAAACGGCCAAATATGATGTAAAAACTGTTTGTCTCGCCTTCAAACGCTTAAAAATGCTATTTCTAAGCGAAATACGTATGATTTGAGTGTTTTACAGTAACTTCCACGGAACTTTAGCTGCACCGGCGAGGGCACCACGGAGGGCGCCCAAAACCTTGTATTCACTAAAATTCAGTGCATTTGATGTTTCTATGCCCTAATCAATCGATTTCCATCGATACATCACGCAGAATATGTATCCGAGATGTTCTTACAAATCGTTCGTTTCAGACCGTGAAACGGCCAAATATGATGTAAAAACTGTTTCTACGCCTTCAAACGCTTAAAAATGCTATTTCTAAGCGAAATACGTATGATTTGAGTGTTTTACAGTAACTTCCACGGAACTTTAGCTGCAACGGCGAGGGCACCACGGAGGGCGCCCAAAACCTTGTATTCACTAAAAATCAGTGCTTCTGATGTTTCTATGCCCTAATCAATCGATTTCCATCGATACATCACGCAGAATATGTATCCGAGATGTTCTTACAAATCGTTCATTTCAGAACGTGAAACGGCCAAATATGATGTAAAAACTGTTTCTCTCGCGTTTCAAACGCTTAAAAATGCTATTTCTAAGCGAAATACGTGTGATTTGAGTGTTTTACAGTAACATCCGCGGAACTTTAGCTGTACCGGCTAGGGCACCACGGAGGGCCCCCAAAACCTTGTATTCACTAAAATTCAGTGTATCTGATGATTCCATGCCCTAATCAATCGATTTCCAACGATACATCACGCAAAATATGTATCCGAGATGTTCTTACAAATCGTTCGTTTCAGACCGTAAAACGGCCAAATATGACGTAAAAACTGTTCCTCTCGCCTTCAAACGCTGAAAAATGCTATTTCTAAGCGAAATACGTGTGATTTGAGTGTTTTACAGTAACTTCCACGGAACTTTAGCTGTACAGGCGAGGGCACCACGGAGGGCCCCCAAAACCTTGTATTCACTAAAATTCAGTGTATCTGATGATTCTATGCTCTAATCAATCGATTTCCATCAATACATCACGCAGAATATGTATCCGAGATGTTCTTACAAATCGTTCGTTTCAGGTTTCAGACCGTGAAACGGCCAAATACGATGTAAAAACTGTTTCTCTCGCCTTCAAACGCTTAGAAATGCTATTTCTAAGCGAAATACGTGTGATTTAAGTGTTTTACAGTAAGTTCCACGGAACTTTAGCTGCACCGGCGAGGGCACCACGGAGGGCCCCCAAAACCTTGTATTCACTGAAATTCAGTGCTTCTGATGTTTCTATGCCCTAATCAATCGATTTCCATCGATACATCACGCAGAATATGTATCCGAGATGTTCTAACAAATCGTTCGTTTCAGACCGTGAAACGGCCAAATTTGATGTAAAAACTGTTTCTCTCGCCTTCAAAGGCTTAAAAATGCTATTTCTAAGCGAAATACGTATGATTTGAGTGTTTTAAAGTAACTTCCACGAAACTTTAGCTGCACCGGCAAGGGCACCACGGAGGGCCCCCAACACCTTATATTCACTGAAATTCAGTGCTTCTGATGTTTCTATGCCCTAATCAATCGATTTCCATCGATACATCACGCAGAATATGTATCCGAGATGTTCTAACAAATCGTTCGTTTCAGACCGTGAAACGGCCAAATATGATGTAAAAACTGTTTCTCTCGCCTTCAAACGCGTAAAAATGCTATTTCTAAGCGAAATACGTATGATTTGTGTGTTTCACAGTACTTCCACGGAACTTTAGCTGCACCGGCGAGGGCACCACGGAGGGCCCCCAAAACCTTGTATTCACTAAAATTCAGTGTATCTGATGATTCCATGCCCTAATCAATCGATTTCCATCGATACATCACGCAGAATAAGTATCCGAGATGTTCTTACAAATCGTTCGTTTCAGACCGTAAAACGGCCAAATATGACGTAAAAACTGTTTCTCTCGCCTTCAAACGCTTAAAAATGCTATTTCTAAGCGAAATACGTATGATTTGAGTGTTTCACAGTACTTCCACGGAACTTATACTGTACCAGCGAGGGCACCACGGAGGGCCCCCAAAACCTCGTATTCACTGAAATTCAGTGCTTCTGATGTTACTATGCCCTAATCAATCGATTTCCATCGATACATCACGCAGAATATGTATCCGAGATGTTCTTACATATCGTTCGTTTCAGACCGTAAAACGGCCAAATATGATGTAAAAACTGTTTCTCTCGCGTTCAAACGCTTAAAAATGCTATTTCTAAGCGAAATACGTGTGATTTGAGTGTTTTACAGTAACTTCCGCGGAACTTTAGCTGTACCGGCGAGGGCACTACGGAGGGCCCCCAAAACCTTGTATTCACTAAAATTCAGTGTATCTGATGATTCTATGCTCTAATCAATCGATTTCCATCGATACATCACGCAGAATATGTATCCGAGATGTTCTTACAAATCGTTCGTTTCAGACCGTGAAACGGCCAAATACGATGTAAAAACTGTTTCTCTCGCCTTCAAACGCTTAGAAATGCTATTTCTAAGCGAAATACGTATGATTTAAGTGTTTTACAGTAAGTTCCACGGAACTTTAGCTGCACCGGCGAGGGCACCACGGAGGGCCCCCAAAACCTTGTATTCACTGAAATTCAGTGCTTCTGATGTTTCTATGCCCTAATCAATCGATTTCCATCGATACATCACGCAGAATATGTATCCGAGATGTTCTAACAAATCGTTCGTTTCAGACCGTGAAACGGCCAAATATGATGTAAAATCTGTTTCTCTCGCCTTCAAACGCTTAAAAATGCTATTTCTAAGCGAAATACGTATGATTTGAGTGTTTTCACAGTACTTCCACGGAACTTTAGCTGCACCGGCGAGGGCACCACGGAGGGCCCCCAAAACCTCGTATTCACTGAAATTCAGTGCTTCTGATGTTTCTATGCCCTAATCAATCGATTTCCATCGATACATCACGCAGAATATGTATCCGAGATGTTCTAACAAATCGTTCGTTTCAGACCGTGAAACGGCCAAATATGATGTAAAATCTGTTTCTCTCGCCTTCAAACGCTTAAAAATGCTATTTCTAAGCGAAATACGTATGATTTGAGTGTTTCACAGTACTTCCACGGAACTTTAGCTGCACCGGCGAGGGCACCACGGAGGGCCCCCAAAACCTCGTATTCACTGAAATTCAGTGCTTCTGATGTTTCTATGCCCTAATCAATCGATTTCCATCGATACATCACGCAGAATATGTATCCGAGATGTTCTTACATATCGTTCGTTTCAGACCGTAAAACGGCCAAATATGACGTAAAAACTGTTCCTCTCGCCTTCAAACGCTTAAAAATGCTATTTCTAAGCGAAATACGTGTGATTTGAGTGTTTTACAGTAACTTCCACGGAACTTTAGCTGTACCGGCGAGGGCACAACGGAGGGCCCCCAAAACCTTGTATTCACTAAAATTCAGTGCATCTGATGATTCTATGCCCTAATCAATCGATTTCCATCGATACATCACGCAGAATATGTATCCGAGATGTTCTTACAAATCGTTCGTTTCAGACCGTGAAACGGCCAAATATGATGTAAAAACTGTTTCTCTCGCGTTCAAACGCTTAAAAATGCTATTTCTAAGCGAAATACGTGCGATTTGAGTGTTTTACAGTAACTTCCACGGAACTTTAGCTGTACAGGCGAGGGCACCACGGAGGGCCCTTAAAACCTTGTATTCACTCAAATTCAGTGTATCTGATGATTCTATGCCCTAATCAATCGATTTCCATCGATACATCACGCAGAATATGTATCCGAGATGTTTTTACTAATTGTTCGTTTCAGACCGTAAAACGGCCAAATATGATGTAAAAACTGTTTGTCTTGCGTTCAAACGCTTAAAATTGCTATTTTTAAGCGAAATACGTGTGATTTGAGTGTTTTACAGTAACTTGCACGGAACGTTAGCTGTACCGGCGAGGGCACCACGGAGGGCCCCCAAAACCTTGTATTCACTAAAATTCAGTGCTTCTGATGTTTCTATGCCCTAATCAATCGATTTCCATCGATACATCACGCAGAATATGTATCCGCGATATTCTTACAAATCGTTCGTTTCAGGCCGTTAAACGGCCAAATATGATGTAAAAACTGTTTCTCTCGCGTTCAAACGCTTAAAAATGCTATTTCTAAGCGAAATACGTACGATTTGAGTGTTTTACAGTAACTTCCAAGGAACTTTAGCTGTACCGGCGAGAGAACCACGGAGGGCCCCCAAAACCTTGTATTCTCTAAAATTCAGTGTATCTGATGATTCTATGCTCTAATCAATCGATTTCCATCGATACATCACGCAGAATATGTATCCGAGATGTTCTTACAAATCGTTCGTTTCAGACCGTGAAACAGCCAAATATGATGTAAAAACTGTTTCTCTCGCGTTCAAACGCTTAAAAATGCTATTTCTAAGCGAATACGTGTGATTTCAGTGTTTTACAGTAACTTCCACGGAACTTTAGCTGTACCGGCGAGAAAACCACGGAGGGCCCCCAAAACCTTGTATTCACTAAAATTCAGTGTATCTGATGATTCTATGCTCTAATCAATCGATTTCCATCGATACATCACGCAGAATATGTATCCGAGATGTTCTTACAAATCGTTCGTTTCAGACCGTGAAACGGCCAAATATGATGTTAAAACCGTTTCTCTCGCCTTCAAACGCTTAATAATGCTATTTCTAAGCGAAATACGTATGATTTGAGTGTTTTACAGTAACTTCCACGAAACTTAAGCTGTACCGGCGATGGCACCACGGAGAGCCCCCAAAACCTTGTATACACTGAAATTCAGTGCTTCTGATGTTTCTATGCCCTAATCAATCGATTTCCATCGATACATCACGCAGAATATGTATCCGAGCTGTTCTTACAAATCGTTCGTTTCAGACCTTGAAACGGCCCAAATATGATGTAAAAACTGTGTTTCTCTCGCCTTCAAACGCTTAAAAATGCTATTTCTAAGCGAAATACGTGCGATTTGAGTGTTTTACAGTAACTTCCACAGAACTTTAGCTGTACCGGCGATGGCACCACGGAGAGCCCCCAAAACCTTGTATTCACTGAAATTCAGTGCTTCTGATGTTTCTATGCCCTAATCAATCGATTTCCATCGATACATCACGCAGAATATGTATCCGAGATGTTCTAACAAATCGTTCGTTTCAGGCCGTAAAACGGCCAAATATGATGTAAAAACTGTTTCTCTGCGGTCAAACGCTTAAAATTGCTATGTCTAAGCGAAATACGTGTGATTTGAGTGTTTTACAGTAACTTCCACGGAACTATAGCTGTACCGGCGAGGGCACCGACGGAGGGCGCCCAAAACCTTGTATTCACTAAAATTCAGTGTATCCTGATGATTCTATGCTCTAATCAATCGATTTCCATCGATACATCACGCAGAATATGTATCCGAGATGTTCTTACAAATCGTTCGTTTTAGACCGTGAAACGGCCAAATATGATGTAAAAACTGTTTCTCTCGCCTTCAAACGCTTAAAAATTCGATTTCTAAGCGAAATACGTATGATTTGAGTGTTTTACAGTAACTTCCACGGAACTTTAGCTGTACCAGCGAGGGCACCACGGAGGGCCCCCAAAACCTTGTATTCACTGAAATTCAGTGCTTCTGATGTTTCTATGCCCTAATCAATCGATTTCCATCGATACATCACGCAGAATATGTATCCGAGATATTCTTACAAATCGTTCGTTTCAGGCCGTTAAACGGCCAAATATGATGTAAAAACTGTTTCTCTCGCGTTCAAACGCTTAAAAATGCTATTTCTAAGCGAAATACGTACGATTTGAGTGTTTTTACAGTAACTTCCACGGGAACTTTAGCTGTACCGACGAGAGAACTACGGAGGGCCCCCAAAACCTTGTATTCACTAAAATTCAGTGTATCTGATGATTCTATGCTCTAATCAATCGATTTCCATCGATACATCACGCAGAATATGTATCCGAGATGTTCTTACAAATCGTTCGTTTCGTACCGTGAAACGGCCAAATATGATGTTAAAACCGTTTCTCTTGCCTTCAAACGCTTAAAAATGCTATTTCTAAGCGAAATACGTGCGATTTGAGTGTTTTACAGTAACTTCCACGGAACTTTAGCTGTACAGGCGAGGGCACCACGGAGGGCCCCCAAAACCTTGTATTCACTAAAATTCAGTGTATCTGATGATTCTATGCTCTAATCAATCGATTTCCATCGATACATCACGCAGAATATGTATCCGAGATGTTCTTACAAATCGTTCGTTTCAGACCGTGAAACGGCCAAATATGATGTAAAAACTGTTTCTCTCGCCTTCAAACGCTTAAAAATGCTATTTCTAAGCGAAATACGTATGATTTAAGTGTTTTACAGTAACTTCCACGGAACTTTAGCTGCACAGGCGAGGGCACCACGGAGGGCACCCAAAAACTTGTATTCACTGAAATTCAGTGCTTCTGATGTTTCTATGCCCTAATCAATCGATTTCCATCGATACATCACGCAGAATATGTATCCGAGATGTTCTAACAAATCGTTCGTTTCAGACCGTGAAACGGCCAAATTTGATGTAAAAACTGTTTCTCTCGCCTTCAAAGGCTTAAAAATGCTATTTCTAAGCGAAATACGTATGATTTGAGTGTTTTAAAGTAACTTCCACGGAACTTTAGCTGCACCGGCGAGGGCACCACGGAGAGCCCCCAAAACCTTGTATACACTGAAATTCAGTGCTTCTGATGTTTCTATGCCCTAATCAATCGATTTCCATCGATACATCACGCAGAATATGTATCCGAGCTGTTCTTACAAATCGTTCGTTTCAGACCTTGAAACGGCCAAATATTGATGTAAAAACTGTTTCTCTCGCGTTCAAACGCTTAAAAATGCTATTTCTAAGCGAAATACGTGCGATTTGAGTGTTTTACAGTAACTTCCACGGAACTTTAGCTGTACAGGCGAGGGCACCACGGAGGGCCCTTAAAACCTTGTATTCACTCAAATTCAGTGTAATCTGATGATTCTATGCCCTAATCAATCGATTTCCATCGATACATCACGCAGAATATGTATCCGAGATGTTTTTACTAATTGTTCGTTTCAGACCGTAAAACGGCCAAATATGATGTAAAAACTGTTTGTCTTGCGTTCAAAACGCTTAAAATTGCTATTTTTAAGCGAAAATAACGTGTGATTTGAGTGTTTTACAGTAACTTGCACGGAACGTTAGCTGTACCGGCGAGGGCACCACGGAGGGCCCCCAAAACCTTGTATTCACTAAAATTCAGTGCTTCTGATGTTTCTATGCCCTAATCAATCGATTTCCATCGATACATCACGCAGAATATGTATCCGCGATATTCTTACAAATCGTTCGTTTCAGGCCGTTAAACGGCCAAATATGATGTAAAAACTGTTTCTCTCGCGTTCAAACGCTTAAAAATGCTATTTCTAAGCGAAATACGTACGATTTGAGTGTTTTACAGTAACTTCCAAGGAACTTTAGCTGTACCGGCGAGAGAACCACGGAGGGCCCCCAAAACCTTGTATTCTCTAAAATTCAGTGTATCTGATGATTCTATGCTCTAATCAATCGATTTCCATCGATACATCACGCAGAATATGTATCCGAGATGTTCTTACAAATCGTTCGTTTCAGACCGTGAAACAGCCAAATATGATGTAAAAACTGTTTCTCTCGCGTTCAAAACGCTTAAAAATGCTATTTCTAAGCGAATACGTGTGATTTGAGTGTTTTACAGTAACTTCCACGGAACTTTAGCTGTACCGGCGAGAAAACCACGGAGGGCCCCCAAAACCTTGTATTCACTAAAATTCAGTGTATCTGATGATTCTATGCTCTAATCAATCGATTTCCATCGATACATCACGCAGAATATGTATCCGAGATGTTCTTACAAATCGTTCGTTTCAGACCGTGAAACGGCCAAATATGATGTTAAAACCGTTTCTCTCGCCTTCAAACGCTTAATAATGCTATTTCTAAGCGAAATACGTATGATTTGAGTGTTTTACAGTAACTTCCACGAAACTTTAGCTGTACCGGCGATGGCACCACGGAGAGCCCCCAAAACCTTGTATACACTGAAATTCAGTGCTTCTGATGTTTCTATGCCCTAATCAATCGATTTCCATCGATACATCACGCAGAATATGTATCCGAGCTGTTCTTACAAATCGTTCGTTTCAGACCTTGAAACGGCCAAATATGATGTAAAAACTGTTTCTCTCGCCTTCAAACGCTTAAAAATGCTATTTCTAAGCGAAATACGTGCGATTTGAGTGTTTTACAGTAACTTCCACAGAACTTTAGCTGTACCGGCGATGGCACCACGGAGAGCCCCCAAAACCTTGTATTCACTGAAATTCAGTGCTTCTGATGTTTCTATGCCCTAATCAATCGATTTCCATCGATACATCACGCAGAATATGTATCCGAGATGTTCTAACAAATCGTTCGTTTCAGGCCGTAAAACGGCCAAATATGATGTAAAAACTGTTTCTCTGCGGTCAAACGCTTAAAATTGCTATGTCTAAGCGAAATACGTGTGATTTGAGTGTTTTACAGTAACTTCCACGGAACTATAGCTGTACCGGCGAGGGCACCACGGAGGGCGCCCAAAACCTTGTATTCACTAAAATTCAGTGTATCTGATGATTCTATGCTCTAATCAATCGATTTCCATCGATACATCACGCAGAATATGTATCCGAGATGTTCTTACAAATCGTTCGTTTTAGACCGTGAAACGGCCAAATATGATGTAAAAACTGTTTCTCTCGCCTTCAAACGCTTAAAAATTCTATTTCTAAGCGAAATACGTATGATTTGAGTGTTTTACAGTAACTTCCACGGAACTTTAGCTGTACCAGCGAGGGCACCACGGAGGGCCCCCAAAACCTTGTATTCACTGAAATTCAGTGCTTCTGATGTTTCTATGCCCTAATCAATCGATTTCCATCGATACATCACGCAGAATATGTATCCGAGATGTTCTTTACAAATCGTTCGTTTTAGACCGTGAAACGGCCAAATATGATGTAAAAACTGTTTCTCTCGCCTTCAAACGCTTAAAAATTCTATTTCTAAGCGAAATACGTATGATTTGAGTGTTTTACAGTAACTTCCACGGAACTTTAGCTGTACCAGCGAGGGCACCACGGAGGGCCCCCAAAACCTTGTATTCACTGAAATTCAGTGCTTCTGATGTTTCTATGCCCTAATCAATCGATTTCCATCGATACATCACGCAGAATATGTATCCGAGATGTTCTTACAAATCGTTCGTTTCAGACCGTGAAACAGCCAAATATGATGTAAAAACTGTTTTCTCTCGCGTTCAAACGCTTAAAAATGCTATTTCTAAGCGAATACGTGTGATTTGAGTGTTTTACAGTAACTTCCACGGAACTTTAGCTGTACCGACGAGAGAACTACGGAGGGCCCCCAAAACCTTGTATTCACTAAAATTCAGTGTATCTGATGATTCTATGCTCTAATCAATCGATTTCCATCGATACATCACGCAGAATATGTATCCGAGATGTTCTTACAAATCGTTCGTTTCGTACCGTGAAACGGCCAAATATGATGTTAAAACCGTTTCTCTTGCCTTCAAACGCTTAAAAATGCTATTTCTAAGCGAAATACGTGCGATTTGAGTGTTTTACAGTAACTTCCACGGAACTTTAGCTGTACAGGCGAGGGCACCACGGAGGGCCCCCAAAACCTTGTATTCACTAAAATTCAGTGTATCTGATGATTCTATGCTCTAATCAATCGATTTCCATCGATACATCACGCAGAATATGTATCCGAGATGTTCTTACAAATCGTTCGTTTCAGACCGTGAAACGGCCAAATATGATGTAAAAACTGTTTCTCTCGCCTTCAAACGCTTAAAAATGCTATTTCTAAGCGAAATACGTATGATTTAAGTGTTTTACAGTAACTTCCACGGAACTTTAGCTGCACAGGCGAGGGCACCACGGAGGGCACCCAAAAACTTGTATTCACTGAAATTCAGTGCTTCTGATGTTTCTATGCCCTAATCAATCGATTTCCATCGATACATCACGCAGAATATGTATCCGAGATGTTCTAACAAATCGTTCGTTTCAGACCGTGAAACGGCCAAATATGATGTAAAAACTGTTTCTCTCGCCTTCAAACGCGTAAAAATGCTATTTCTAAGCGAAATACGTATGATTTGTGTGTTTCACAGTACTTCCACGGAAATTTAGCTGCACCGGCGAGGGCACCACGGAGGGCCCCCAAAACCTTGTATTCACTAAAATTCAGTGTATCTGATGATTCCATGCCCTAATCAATCGATTTCCATCGATACATCACGCAGAATAAGTATCCGAGATGTTCTTACAAATCGTTCGTTTCAGACCGTAAAACGGCCAAATATGACGTAAAAACTGTTTCTCTCGCCTTCAAACGCTTAAAAATGCTATTTCTAAGCGAAATACGTATGATTTGAGTGTTTCACAGTACTTCCACGGAACTTATACTGTACCAGCGAGGGCACCACGGAGGGCCCCCAAAACCTCGTATTCACTGAAATTCAGTGCTTCTGATGTTACTATGCCCTAATCAATCGATTTCCATCGATACATCACGCAGAATATGTATCCGAGATGTTCTTACATATCGTTCGTTTCAGACCGTAAAACGGCCAAATATGATGTAAAAACTGTTTCTCTCGCGTTCAAACGCTTAAAAATGCTATTTCTAAGCGAAATACGTGTGATTTGAGTGTTTTACAGTAACTTCCGCGGAACTTTAGCTGTACCGGCGAGGGCACTACGGAGGGCCCCCAAAACCTTGTATTCACTAAAATTCAGTGTATCTGATGATTCTATGCTCTAATCAATCGATTTCCATCGATACATCACGCAGAATATGTATCCGAGATGTTCTTACAAATCGTTCGTTTCAGACCGTGAAACGGCCAAATACGATGTAAAAACTGTTTCTCTCGCCTTCAAACGCTTAGAAATGCTATTTCTAAGCGAAATACGTATGATTTAAGTGTTTTACAGTAAGTTCCACGGAACTTTAGCTGCACCGGCGAGGGCACCACGGAGGGCCCCCAAAACCTTGTATTCACTGAAATTCAGTGCTTCTGATGTTTCTATGCCCTAATCAATCGATTTCCATCGATACATCACGCAGAATATGTATCCGAGATGTTCTAACAAATCGTTCGTTTCAGACCGTGAAACGGCCAAATTTGATGTAAAAACTGTTTCTCTCGCCTTCAAAGGCTTAAAAATGCTATTTCTAAGCTAAATACGTATGATTTGAGTGTTTTAAAGTAACTTCCACGAAACTTTAGCTGCACCGGCAAGGGCACCACGGAGGGCCCCCAACACCTTTTATTCACTGAAATTCAGTGCTTCTGATGTTTCTATGCCCTAATCAATCGATTTCCATCGATACATCACGCAGAATATGTATCCGAGATGTTCTAACAAATCGTTCGTTTCAGACCGTGAAACGGCCAAATATGATGTAAAATCTGTTTCTCTCGCCTTCAAACGCTTAAAAATGCTATTTCTAAGCGAAATACGTATGATTTGAGTGTTTCACAGTACTTCCACGGAACTTTAGCTGCACCGGCGAGGGCACCACGGAGGGCCCCCAAAACCTCGTATTCACTGAAATTCAGTGCTTCTGATGTTTCTATGCCCTAATCAATCGATTTCCATCGATACATCACGCAGAATATGTATCCGAGATGTTCTTACATATCGTTCGTTTCAGACCGTAAAACGGCCAAATATGACGTAAAAACTGTTCCTCTCGCCTTCAAACGCTTAAAAATGCTATTTCTAAGCGAAATACGTGTGATTTGAGTGTTTTACAGTAACTTCCACGGAACTTTAGCTGTACCGGCGAGGGCACAACGGAGGGCCCCCAAAACCTTGTATTCACTAAAATTCAGTGCATCTGAAGATTCTATGCCCTAATCAATCGATTTCCATCGATACATCACGCAGAATATGTATCCGAGATGTTCTTACAAATCGTTCGTTTCAGACCGTGAAACGGCCAAATATGATGTAAAAACTGTTTCTCTCGCGTTCAAACGCTTAAAAATGCTATTTCTAAGCGAAATACGTGCGATTTGAGTGTTTTACAGTAACTTCCACGGAACTTTAGCTGTACAGGCGAGGGCACCACGGAGGGCCCTTAAAACCTTGTATTCACTCAAATTCAGTGTATCTGATGATTCTATGCCCTAATCAATCGATTTCCATCGATACATCACGCAGAATATGTATCCGAGATGTTTTTACTAATTGTTCGTTTCAGACCGTAAAACGGCCAAATATGATGTAAAAACTGTTTGTCTTGCGTTCAAACGCTTAAAATTGCTATTTTTAAGCGAAATACGTGTGATTTGAGTGTTTTACAGTAACTTGCACGGAACGTTAGCTGTACCGGCGAGGGCACCACGGAGGGCCCCCAAAACCTTGTATTCACTAAAATTCAGTGCTTCTGATGTTTCTATGCCCTAATCAATCGATTTCCATCGATACATCACGCAGAATATGTATCCGCGATATTCTTACAAATCGTTCGTTTCAGGCCGTTAAACGGCCAAATATGATGTAAAAACTGTTTCTCTCGCGTTCAAACGCTTAAAAATGCTATTTCTAAGCGAAATACGTACGATTTGAGTGTTTTACAGTAACTTCCAAGGAACTTTAGCTGTACCGGCGAGAGAACCACGGAGGGCCCCCAAAACCTTGTATTCTCTAAAATTCAGTGTATCTGATGATTCTATGCTCTAATCAATCGATTTCCATCGATACATCACGCAGAATATGTATCCGAGATGTTCTTACAAATCGTTCGTTTCAGACCGTGAAACAGCCAAATATGATGTAAAAACTGTTTCTCTCGCGTTCAAACGCTTAAAAATGCTATTTCTAAGCGAATACGTGTGATTTCAGTGTTTTACAGTAACTTCCACGGAACTTTAGCTGTACCGGCGAGAAAACCACGGAGGGCCCCCAAAACCTTGTATTCACTAAAATTCAGTGTATCTGATGATTCTATGCTCTAATCAATCGATTTCCATCGATACATCACGCAGAATATGTATCCGAGATGTTCTTACAAATCGTTCGTTTCAGACCGTGAAACGGCCAAATATGATGTTAAAACCGTTTCTCTCGCCTTCAAACGCTTAATAATGCTATTTCTAAGCGAAATACGTATGATTTGAGTGTTTTACAGTAACTTCCACGAAACTTTAGCTGTACCGGCGATGGCACCACGGAGAGCCCCCAAAACCTTGTATACACTGAAATTCAGTGCTTCTGATGTTTCTATGCCCTAATCAATCGATTTCCATCGATACATCACGCAGAATATGTATCCGAGCTGTTCTTACAAATCGTTCGTTTCAGACCTTGAAACGGCCAAATATGATGTAAAAACTGTTTCTCTCGCCTTCAAACGCTTAAAAATGCTATTTCTAAGCGAAATACGTGCGATTTGAGTGTTTTACAGTAACTTCCACAGAACTTTAGCTGTACCGGCGATGGCACCACGGAGAGCCCCCAAAACCTTGTATTCACTGAAATTCAGTGCTTCTGATGTTTCTATGCCCTAATCAATCGATTTCCATCGATACATCACGCAGAATATGTATCCGAGATGTTCTAACAAATCGTTCGTTTCAGGCCGTAAAACGGCCAAATATGATGTAAAAACTGTTTCTCTGCGGTCAAACGCTTAAAATTGCTATGTCTAAGCGAAATACGTGTGATTTGAGTGTTTTACAGTAACTTCCACGGAACTATAGCTGTACCGGCGAGGGCACCACGGAGGGCGCCCAAAACCTTGTATTCACTAAAATTCAGTGTATCTGATGATTCTATGCTCTAATCAATCGATTTCCATCGATACATCACGCAGAATATGTATCCGAGATGTTCTTACAAATCGTTCGTTTTAGACCGTGAAACGGCCAAATATGATGTAAAAACTGTTTCTCTCGCCTTCAAACGCTTAAAAATTCTATTTCTAAGCGAAATACGTATGATTTAAGTGTTTTACAGTAACTTCCACGGAACTTTAGCTGCACAGGCGAGGGCACCACGGAGGGCACCCAAAAACTTGTATTCACTGAAATTCAGTGCTTCTGATGTTTCTATGCCCTAATCAATCGATTTCCATCGATACATCACGCAGAATATGTATCCGAGATGTTCTAACAAATCGTTCGTTTCAGACCGTGAAACGGCCAAATTTGATGTAAAAACTGTTTCTCTCGCCTTCAAAGGCTTAAAAATGCTATTTCTAAGCGAAATACGTATGATTTGAGTGTTTTAAAGTAACTTCCACGGAACTTTAGCTGCACCGGCGAGGGCACCACGGAGAGCCCCCAAAACCTTGTATACACTGAAATTCAGTGCTTCTGATGTTTCTATGCCCTAATCAATCGATTTCCATCGATACATCACGCAGAATATGTATCCGAGCTGTTCTTACAAATCGTTCGTTTCAGACCTTGAAACGGCCAAATATGATGTAAAAACTGTTTCTCTCGCGTTCAAACGCTTAAAAATGCTATTTCTAAGCGAAATACGTGCGATTTGAGTGTTTTACAGTAACTTCCACGGAACTTTAGCTGTACAGGCGAGGGCACCACGGAGGGCCCTTAAAACCTTGTATTCACTCAAATTCAGTGTATCTGATGATTCTATGCCCTAATCAATCGATTTCCATCGATACATCACGCAGAATATGTATCCGAGATGTTTTTACTAATTGTTCGTTTCAGACCGTAAAACGGCCAAATATGATGTAAAAACTGTTTGTCTTGCGTTCAAACGCTTAAAATTGCTATTTTTAAGCGAAATACGTGTGATTTGAGTGTTTTACAGTAACTTGCACGGAACGTTAGCTGTACCGGCGAGGGCACCACGGAGGGCCCCCAAAACCTTGTATTCACTAAAATTCAGTGCTTCTGATGTTTCTATGCCCTAATCAATCGATTTCCATCGATACATCACGCAGAATATGTATCCGCGATATTCTTACAAATCGTTCGTTTCAGGCCGTTAAACGGCCAAATATGATGTAAAAACTGTTTCTCTCGCGTTCAAACGCTTAAAAATGCTATTTCTAAGCGAAATACGTACGATTTGAGTGTTTTACAGTAACTTCCAAGGAACTTTAGCTGTACCGGCGAGAGAACCACGGAGGGCCCCCAAAACCTTGTATTCTCTAAAATTCAGTGTATCTGATGATTCTATGCTCTAATCAATCGATTTCCATCGATACATCACGCAGAATATGTATCCGAGATGTTCTTACAAATCGTTCGTTTCAGACCGTGAAACAGCCAAATATGATGTAAAAACTGTTTCTCTCGCGTTCAAACGCTTAAAAATGCTATTTCTAAGCGAATACGTGTGATTTCAGTGTTTTACAGTAACTTCCACGGAACTTTAGCTGTACCGGCGAGAAAACCACGGAGGGCCCCCAAAACCTTGTATTCACTAAAATTCAGTGTATCTGATGATTCTATGCTCTAATCAATCGATTTCCATCGATACATCACGCAGAATATGTATCCGAGATGTTCTTACAAATCGTTCGTTTCAGACCGTGAAACGGCCAAATATGATGTTAAAACCGTTTCTCTCGCCTTCAAACGCTTAATAATGCTATTTCTAAGCGAAATACGTATGATTTGAGTGTTTTACAGTAACTTCCACGAAACTTTAGCTGTACCGGCGATGGCACCACGGAGAGCCCCCAAAACCTTGTATACACTGAAATTCAGTGCTTCTGATGTTTCTATGCCCTAATCAATCGATTTCCATCGATACATCACGCAGAATATGTATCCGAGCTGTTCTTACAAATCGTTCGTTTCAGACCTTGAAACGGCCAAATATGATGTAAAAACTGTTTCTCTCGCCTTCAAACGCTTAAAAATGCTATTTCTAAGCGAAATACGTGCGATTTGAGTGTTTTACAGTAACTTCCACAGAACTTTAGCTGTACCGGCGATGGCACCACGGAGAGCCCCCAAAACCTTGTATTCACTGAAATTCAGTGCTTCTGATGTTTCTATGCCCTAATCAATCGATTTCCATCGATACATCACGCAGAATATGTATCCGAGATGTTCTAACAAATCGTTCGTTTCAGGCCGTAAAACGGCCAAATATGATGTAAAAACTGTTTCTCTGCGGTCAAACGCTTAAAATTGCTATGTCTAAGCGAAACACGTGTGATTTGAGTGTTTTACAGTAACTTCCACGGAACTATAGCTGTACCGGCGAGGGCACCACGGAGGGCGCCCAAAACCTTGTATTCACTAAAATTCAGTGTATCTGATGATTCTATGCTCTAATCAATCGATTTCCATCGATACATCACGCAGAATATGTATCCGAGATGTTCTTACAAATCGTTCGTTTTAGACCGTGAAACGGCCAAATATGATGTAAAAACTGTTTCTCTCGCCTTCAAACGCTTAAAAATTCTATTTCTAAGCGAAATACGTATGATTTGAGTGTTTTACAGTAACTTCCACGGAACTTAAGCTGTACCAGCGAGGGCACCACGGAGGGCCCCCAAAACCTTGTATTCACTGAAATTCAGTGCTTCTGATGTTTCTATGCCCTAATCAATCGATTTCCATCGATACATCACGCAGAATATGTATCCGAGATGTTCTTTACAAATCGTTCGTTTTAGACCGTGAAACGGCCAAATATGATGTAAAAACTGTTTCTCTCGCCTTCAAACGCTTAAAAATTCTATTTCTAAGCGAAATACGTATGATTTGAGTGTTTTACAGTAACTTCCACGGAACTTTAGCTGTACCAGCGAGGGCACCACGGAGGGCCCCCAAAACCTTGTATTCACTGAAATTCAGTGCTTCTGATGTTTCTATGCCCTAATCAATCGATTTCCATCGATACATCACGCAGAATATGTATCCGAGATGTTCTTACAAATCGTTCGTTTCAGACCGTGAAACAGCCAAATATGATGTAAAAACTGTTTCTCTCGCGTTCAAACGCTTAAAAATGCTATTTCTAAGCGAATACGTGTGATTTGAGTGTTTTACAGTAACTTCCACGGAACTTTAGCTGTACCGACGAGAGAACTACGGAGGGCCCCCAAAACCTTGTATTCACTAAAATTCAGTGTATCTGATGATTCTATGCTCTAATCAATCGATTTCCATCGATACATCACGCAGAATATGTATCCGAGATGTTCTTACAAATCGTTCGTTTCGTACCGTGAAACGGCCAAATATGATGTTAAAACCGTTTCTCTTGCCTTCAAACGCTTAAAAATGCTATTTCTAAGCGAAATACGTGCGATTTGAGTGTTTTACAGTAACTTCCACGGAACTTTAGCTGTACAGGCGAGGGCACCACGGAGGGCCCCCAAAACCTTGTATTCACTAAAATTCAGTGTATCTGATGATTCTATGCTCTAATCAATCGATTTCCATCGATACATCACGCAGAATATGTATCCGAGATGTTCTTACAAATCGTTCGTTTCAGACCGTGAAACGGCCAAATATGATGTAAAAACTGTTTCTCTCGCCTTCAAACGCTTAAAAATGCTATTTCTAAGCGAAATACGTATGATTTAAGTGTTTTACAGTAACTTCCACGGAACTTTAGCTGCACAGGCGAGGGCACCACGGAGGGCACCCAAAAACTTGTATTCACTGAAATTCAGTGCTTCTGATGTTTCTATGCCCTAATCAATCGATTTCCATCGATACATCACGCAGAATATGTATCCGAGATGTTCTAACAAATCGTTCGTTTCAGACCGTGAAACGGCCAAATTTGATGTAAAAACTGTTTCTCTCGCCTTCAAAGGCTTAAAAATGCTATTTCTAAGCGAAATACGTATGATTTGAGTGTTTTAAAGTAACTTCCACGGAACTTTAGCTGCACCGGCGAGGGCACCACGGAGAGCCCCCAAAACCTTGTATACACTGAAATTCAGTGCTTCTGATGTTTCTATGCCCTAATCAATCGATTTCCATCGATACATCACGCAGAATATGTATCCGAGCTGTTCTTACAAATCGTTCGTTTCAGACCTTGAAACGGCCAAATATGATGTAAAAACTGTTTCTCTCGCGTTCAAACGCTTAAAAATGCTATTTCTAAGCGAAATACGTGCGATTTGAGTGTTTTACAGTAACTTCCACGGAACTTTAGCTGTACAGGCGAGGGCACCACGGAGGGCCCTTAAAACCTTGTATTCACTCAAATTCAGTGTATCTGATGATTCTATGCCCTAATCAATCGATTTCCATCGATACATCACGCAGAATATGTATCCGAGATGTTTTTACTAATTGTTCGTTTCAGACCGTAAAACGGCCAAATATGATGTAAAAAATGTTTGTCTTGCGTTCAAACGCTTAAAATTGCTATTTTTAAGCGAAATACGTGTGATTTGAGTGTTTTACAGTAACTTGCACGGAACGTTAGCTGTACCGGCGAGGGCACCACGGAGGGCCCCCAAAACCTTGTATTCACTAAAATTCAGTGCTTCTGATGTTTCTATGCCCTAATCAATCGATTTCCATCGATACATCACGCAGAATATGTATCCGCGATATTCTTACAAATCGTTCGTTTCAGGCCGTTAAACGGCCAAATATGATGTAAAAACTGTTTCTCTCGCGTTCAAACGCTTAAAAATGCTATTTCTAAGCGAAATACGTACGATTTGAGTGTTTTACAGTAACTTCCAAGGAACTTTAGCTGTACCGGCGAGAGAACCACGGAGGGCCCCCAAAACCTTGTATTCTCTAAAATTCAGTGTATCTGATGATTCTATGCTCTAATCAATCGATTTCCATCGATACATCACGCAGAATATGTATCCGAGATGTTCTTACAAATCGTTCGTTTCAGACCGTGAAACAGCCAAATATGATGTAAAAACTGTTTCTCTCGCGTTCAAACGCTTAAAAATGCTATTTCTAAGCGAATACGTGTGATTTGAGTGTTTTACAGTAACTTCCACGGAACTTTAGCTGTACCGGCGAGAAAACCACGGAGGGCCCCCAAAACCTTGTATTCACTAAAATTCAGTGTATCTGATGATTCTATGCTCTAATCAATCGA
Source organism: Harpalus rufipes (assembly GCA_951394225.1). Taxonomy (NCBI): domain Eukaryota; kingdom Metazoa; phylum Arthropoda; class Insecta; order Coleoptera; family Carabidae; genus Harpalus; species Harpalus rufipes. The sequence continues at coordinate 5,805,934 of OX596292.1, forward strand.
TTTCCATCGATACATCACGCAGAATATGTATCCGAGATGTTCTTACAAATCGTTCGTTTCAGACCGTGAAACGGCCAAATATGATGTTAAAACCGTTTCTCTCGCCTTCAAACGCTTAATAATGCTATTTCTAAGCGAAATACGTATGATTTGAGTGTTTTACAGTAACTTCCACGAAACTTTAGCTGTACCGGCGATGGCACCACGGAGAGCCCCCAAAACCTTGTATACACTGAAATTCAGTGCTTCTGATGTTTCTATGCCCTAATCAATCGATTTCCATCGATACATCACGCAGAATATGTATCCGAGCTGTTCTTACAAATCGTTCGTTTCAGACCTTGAAACGGCCAAATATGATGTAAAAACTGTTTCTCTCGCCTTCAAACGCTTAAAAATGCTATTTCTAAGCGAAATACGTGCGATTTGAGTGTTTTACAGTAACTTCCACAGAACTTTAGCTGTACCGGCGATGGCACCACGGAGAGCCCCCAAAACCTTGTATTCACTGAAATTCAGTGCTTCTGATGTTTCTATGCCCTAATCAATCGATTTCCATCGATACATCACGCAGAATATGTATCCGAGATGTTCTAACAAATCGTTCGTTTCAGGCCGTAAAACGGCCAAATATGATGTAAAAACTGTTTCTCTGCGGTCAAACGCTTAAAATTGCTATGTCTAAGCGAAATACGTGTGATTTGAGTGTTTTACAGTAACTTCCACGGAACTATAGCTGTACCGGCGAGGGCACCACGGAGGGCGCCCAAAACCTTGTATTCACTAAAATTCAGTGTATCTGATGATTCTATGCTCTAATCAATCGATTTCCATCGATACATCACGCAGAATATGTATCCGAGATGTTCTTACAAATCGTTCGTTTTAGACCGTGAAACGGCCAAATATGATGTAAAAACTGTTTCTCTCGCCTTCAAACGCTTAAAAATTCTATTTCTAAGCGAAATACGTATGATTTGAGTGTTTTACAGTAACTTCCACGGAACTTTAGCTGTACCAGCGAGGGCACCACGGAGGGCCCCCAAAACCTTGTATTCACTGAAATTCAGTGCTTCTGATGTTTCTATGCCCTAATCAATCGATTTCCATCGATACATCACGCAGAATATGTATCCGAGATGTTCTTTACAAATCGTTCGTTTTAGACCGTGAAACGGCCAAATATGATGTAAAAACTGTTTCTCTCGCCTTCAAACGCTTAAAAATTCTATTTCTAAGCGAAATACGTATGATTTGAGTGTTTTACAGTAACTTCCACGGAACTTTAGCTGTACCAGCGAGGGCACCACGGAGGGCCCCCAAAACCTTGTATTCACTGAAATTCAGTGCTTCTGATGTTTCTATGCCCTAATCAATCGATTTCCATCGATACATCACGCAGAATATGTATCCGAGATGTTCTTACAAATCGTTCGTTTCAGACCGTGAAACAGCCAAATATGATGTAAAAACTGTTTCTCTCGCGTTCAAACGCTTAAAAATGCTATTTCTAAGCGAATACGTGTGATTTGAGTGTTTTACAGTAACTTCCACGGAACTTTAGCTGTACCGACGAGAGAACTACGGAGGGCCCCCAAAACCTTGTATTCACTAAAATTCAGTGTATCTGATGATTCTATGCTCTAATCAATCGATTTCCATCGATACATCACGCAGAATATGTATCCGAGATGTTCTTACAAATCGTTCGTTTCGTACCGTGAAACGGCCAAATATGATGTTAAAACCGTTTCTCTTGCCTTCAAACGCTTAAAAATGCTATTTCTAAGCGAAATACGTGCGATTTGAGTGTTTTACAGTAACTTCCACGGAACTTTAGCTGTACAGGCGAGGGCACCACGGAGGGCCCCCAAAACCTTGTATTCACTAAAATTCAGTGTATCTGATGATTCTATGCTCTAATCAATCGATTTCCATCGATACATCACGCAGAATATGTATCCGAGATGTTCTTACAAATCGTTCGTTTCAGACCGTGAAACGGCCAAATATGATGTAAAAACTGTTTCTCTCGCCTTCAAACGCTTAAAAATGCTATTTCTAAGCGAAATACGTATGATTTAAGTGTTTTACAGTAACTTCCACGGAACTTTAGCTGCACAGGCGAGGGCACCACGGAGGGCACCCAAAAACTTGTATTCACTGAAATTCAGTGCTTCTGATGTTTCTATGCCCTAATCAATCGATTTCCATCGATACATCACGCAGAATATGTATCCGAGATGTTCTAACAAATCGTTCGTTTCAGACCGTGAAACGGCCAAATTTGATGTAAAAACTGTTTCTCTCGCCTTCAAAGGCTTAAAAATGCTATTTCTAAGCGAAATACGTATGATTTGAGTGTTTTAAAGTAACTTCCACGGAACTTTAGCTGCACCGGCGAGGGCACCACGGAGGACCCCCAACACCTTGTATTCACTGAAATTCAGTGCTTCTGATGTTTCTATGCCCTAATCAATCGATTTCCATCGATACATCACGCAGAATATGTATCCGAGATGTTCTAACAAATCGTTCGTTTCAGACCGTGAAACTGCCAAATATGATGTAAAAACTGTTTCTCTCGCCTTCAAACGCTTAAAAATGCTATTTCTAAGCGAAATACGTATGATTTGAGTGTTTCACAGTACTTCCACGGAACTTTAGCTGCACCGGCGAGGGCACCACGGAGGGCAACCAAAACCTTGTATTCACTAAAATTCAGTGTATCTGATGATGCTATGCTCTAATCAATCGATTTCCATCGATACATCACGCAGAATATGTATCCGAGATGTTCTTACAAATCGTTCGTTTCAGACCGTGAAACGGCCGAATATGAAGTAAAAACCGTTTCTCTCGCCTTCAAACGCTTAATAATGCTATTTCTAAGCGAAATACGTATGATTTGAGTGTTTTACAGTAACTTCCACGGAACTTTAGCTATACCGGCGATGGCACCACGGAGAGCCCCCAAAATCTTGTATTCACTGAAATTCAGTGCTTCTGATGTTTCTATGCCCTAATCAAGCGATTTCCATTGATACATCACGCAGAATATGTATCCAAGATGTTTTTACTAATCGTTCGTTTCAGACCGTAAAACGGCCAAATATGATTTAAAACTGTTTCTCTCGCGTTCCAACGCATAAAATTGCTATTTTTAAGCGAAATACGTGTGATTTGAGTGTTTTACAGTAACTTCTCCGGAACTTTAGCTGTACCGGCTAGGGCACCACGGACGGCCCCCAAAACCATGTATTCACTAAAATTCAGTGTATCTGATGATTCTATGCCCTAATTAATCGATTTCCATCGATACATCACGCAGAATATGTATCCGAGATGTTCTTACAAATCGTTCGTTTCAGACCGTAAAACGGCCAAATATGATGTAAAAACTGTTTCTCTCGTGTTCAAACGCTTAAAAATGCTATTTCTAAGCGAAATACGTTTGATTTGAGTGTTTTACAGTAACTTCCACGGAACTTTAGCTGTAAAGGCGAGGGCACCACGGAGGCCCCCAAAACCTTGTATTCACTAAAATTCAGTGTACCTGATGATTCTATGCCCTAATCAATCGATTTCCATCGATACATCACGCAGAATATGTATCCGAGATGGTTTTACTAATCGTTCGTTTCAGACCGTAAAACGGCCAAATATGATATAAAAACTGTTTCTCTCGCGGTCAAACGCTTAAAATTGCTATTTCTAAGCGAAATATGTGTGATTTGAGTGTTTTACAGTAACTTCCACGGAACTTTAGCTGTACCGGCGAGGGCACCACGGAGGGCCCCCAAAACCTTGTATTCACTAAAATTCAGTGCATTTGATGATTCTATGCCCTAATCAATCGATTTCCATCGATACATCATGCAGAATATGTATCCGAGATATTCTTACAATTCGTTCGTTTCAGACCGTATAACGGCCAAATATGATGTAAAAACTGTTTCTCTCGCGTTCAAACGCTTATAAATGCTATTTCTAAGCGAAATACGTGCGATTTGAGTGTTTTACAGTAACTTCCACGGAACTTTATCTGTACCGGCGAGGGCACCACGGAGAGCCCCCAAAACCTTGAATACACTGAAATTCAGTGCTTCTGATGTTTCTATGCCCTAATCAATCGATTTCCATCGATACATCACGCAGAATATGTATCCGAGATGTTTTTACTAATCCTTCGTTTCAGACCGTAAAACGGCCACATATGATTAAAAAGTGTTCCTCTCGCCTTCAAACGCTTAAAAATGCTATTTCTAAGCGAAATACGTGCGATTTGAGTGTTTTACAGTATCTTCCACGGAACTTTAGCTGTACCGGCGAGGGCACCACGGAGGGCCCCCAAAACCTTGTAAACACTAAAATTCAGTGTATCTGATGATCCTATGCCCTAATTAATCGATGTCCATCGATACATCACGCAGAATATGTATCCGAGATGTTTTTACTAATCGTTCGTTTCAGACCGTAAAAACGGCCAAATATGATGTAAAAACTGTTTCTCTCGCGTTCAAACGCTTAAAATTGCTATTTCTAAGCGAAATACGTGTGATTTGAGTGTTTTACAGTAACTTCCACGGAACTTTAGCTGAACCGGCGTGGGCACCACGGAGGGCCCCAAAACCTTGTATTCACTGAAATTCAGTGCTTCTGATGTTTCTATGCCCTAATCAATCGATTTCCATCGATACATCACGCAGAATATGTATCCGAGATGTTCTTACAAATCGTTCGTTTCAGACCGTGAAACGGCCAAATATGATGTAAAAACTGTTTCTCTCGCGTTCAAACGCTTAAAAATGCTATTTCTAAGCGAAATACGTGCGATTTGAGTGTTTTACAGTATCTTCCACGGAACTTTAGCTGTACAGGCGAGGGCACCACGGAGGGCCCCCAAAACCTTGTAAACACTAAAATTCAGTGTATCTGATGATTCTATGCCCTAATCAATCGATTTCCATCGATACATCACGCAGAATATGTATCCGAGATGTTTTTACTAATCGTTCGTTTCAGACCGTAAAACGGCCAAATATGATGTAAAAACTGTTTCTCTCGCGTTCAAACGCTTAAAATTGCTATTTCTAAGCGAAAGACGTGTGATATGAGTGTTATACAGTAACTTCCACGGTTCTTTAGCTGTACCGGCGAGGGCACCACAGAGGGCCCCCAAAACCTTGTATTCATTAAAATTCAGTGCACCTGATGATTTTATGCCCTAATCAATCAATTTCAATCGATACATCACGTAGAATATGTATCCGAGATGTTCTTACAAATCGTTCGTTTCAGGCCGTGAAACGGCCAAATATGATGTAAAAACTGTTTCTCTCGCCTTCAAACGCTTAAAAATTCTATTTCTAAGCGAAATACGTATGATTTGGGTGTTTTACAGTAACTTCCACGGAACTTTAGCTGTACCAGCGAGGGCACCACGGAGGGCCCCCAAAACCTTGTATTCACTGAAATTCAGTGCTTCTGATGTTTCTATGCCCTAATCAATCGATTTCCATCGATACATCACGCAGAATATGTATCCGAGATGTTCTTTACAAATCATTCGTTTCAGACCGTAAAACGGCCAAATATGATGTAAAAACTGTTTCCCTCGCCTTCAAACGCTTAAAAATGCTATTTCGAAGCGAAATACGTGTGATTTGAGTGTTTTACAGTAACTTCCATGGAACTTTAGCTGTACCGGCGAGGGCACCACGGAGGGCCCCCAAAACCTTGTATTCACTAAAATTTAGTGCAGCTGATGATTTTATGCCCTAATCAATCGATTTCCATCGACACATCACGTAGAATATGTATCCGAGATGTTTTTACAAATCGTTCGTTTCAGACTGTGAAACGGCCAAATATAATGTAAGAACTGTTTCTCTCGCTTTCAAAAGGTTAAAAATGCCATTTCTAAACGTAATAAGTGTGACTTGAGTGTTTTACAGTAACTTCCACGGAACTTTAGCTGTACCGGCGAGGGCATCACGGAGGGCCCCCAAAACCTAGTATTCACTAAAATTCAGTGCACCTGATGATTTTATGGCCTAATCAATCGATTTCCATCGATACATCACGCAGAATATGTATCCGAGATCTTCTTACAAATCGTTCGTTTCAGACCGTGAAACGGCCTAATATGATGTAAAAACTGTTTCTCTCGCCTTCAAACGCTTAAAATTGCTATTTCTAAGCGAAAGACGTGTGATATGAGTGTTATACAGTAACTTCCACGGATCTTTAGCTGTACCGGCGAGGGCACCACAGAGGGCCCCCAAATCTTTTATTAACTAAAATTCAGTGCATCTCATGATTTTATGCCCTATTCATTCGATTTCCATCGATACATCACGTAGAATATGTATCCGAGATGTTCTTACAAATCGTTCGTTTCAGACCGTGAAACGGCCTAATATGATGTAAAAACTGTTTCTCTCGCCTTCAAACGCTTAAAAATGCTATTTCTAAGCGAAATACGTGTGATTTGAGTGTTTTACAGTAACTTCCACGGAACATTAGCTGTACCGGCGAGGGCACCACGGAGGGCCCCCAAAACCTAGTATTCACTATAATTCTGTGCATCTGATGATTTTATGCCCTAATCAATCGATTTTCATCGATACATCACGTAGAATATGTATCCGAGATGTTCTTACAAATCGTTCGTTTCAGGCCGTGAAACGGCTAAATATGTTGTAAAAATTGTGTCACTCGCCTTCAAAAGCTTAAAAATGCTATTTCTAAGCGAAATGCATGTGATTTGAGTGTTTTACAGTAACTTCCACAAAACTTTAACTGTACCGGCGAGAGCACCACGGAGGGCCCCCAAAACTTTGTATTCAATAAAATTCAGTGCATCTGATGATTTTATGCCCTAATCAATCGATTTCCATCGATACATCACGTAGAATACGTATCCGAGATGTTCTTACAAATCGTTCGTTTCAGACCGTGAAACGGCCAAATATGATGTAAAAACTGTTTCTCTCGCCTTCTCTTTTCTTCATTCTATTTCTTTCTTCTAATCATTCAACTTCAGCTTCTCTAATATTGTGCTTAAGTCGTTTTCTATAAATTCTTTTAAATTCATCTCTTCCAGAAGAGCCTCAAGCCGGAACTTCCAGTTACTGAAGTTTGTACCATTAAAGTGGGCAATTATGTATTTATCTTGTTCTGGGCCTATAACCTCTTGTACTTTGTTAATAAATAAGTACAAAAATAACTCAGTTTAAATAGATTTATTTAATTCAAGATAGAAAACGAACTACAAAACATACACATAATGACAAGTTAAAAAAAAATGCGTCATAATAATTGAATAATACATAGCACCATTGATTTATTTAATTGTACGTATCAACAATTTTGAGGTTATAATTCATGCCTGGGCTAGAAAAATATTGTTGATTATTTGTGAAAGGTGTTTAGCCGATTAACAATATAAGAACAACAATGATGGAATCTTGTAAGTCATTTTTTTTTCACTGTATTGTTGAATTAAATCATATTTTATTATTTTGTGAATGTATGTGAGTTATGTGGGACGCCCAAATAAAAAACGAATGGGGTAAGGGATATGTGTTGAATAGGTTTATAGGTTAATAAATGGTCGCAATTTTGTCTGTAAATTTCTCCTTTGTTATGTCTCTTTAGATTATAAATTAATAAATAGTCAATATTTAATTGTAATTCTGTTTGTTTGAGTCTGTTATAGATATGGAATGTCTTGTCGTTTGCTGTAGAAAAATCGAAGATACCAAGTGTCTTGAAGAATATTCCAAGAAATATTAGGTACTGTGTTCATGTCTGTTAGTATGTGTGGGACGCCTAATGTATGTTGAGAACAGAGATGTTTATGTATAACCTAGATACCCAACTTCGTATGTCTCAAACCACGTAAAAGTGAAGCCTCAACATCAAGAGGCGGCCATTTGTTAAAAAGGCAAAATATTAATGTATGATATGGTAAATATGAAATAAAACGTAGAATATAATTGATATATGAAGGTTATCACAAATAAATTGTTATTAAATTGGTGAAATAAAACGCAATACTTGTTCTTAAACACTATTTATTGATTAGAAAATAATATTAGTTTATTTAATTTGTCTTTTGCTAACAATTTGAATCTGATTGGACCACTTCGCAATACTGTGCAATCTAATTTTTATATACTGCTTGCAAATATATCAAATTAGATCAATTTTGTGATTATTATCCAAAGAAATTTCACAGTGTAAATGAGAAAAAATATTTTTTCCATTGGCAAAAAGATTAATTATAAAATTTATTATTTTTCTTTCAATATTATTTGTATTTGAAAATGTTTTTAAATTGTTAGTGAAAATATTAATTTCTGTTTCAGTAGCTTTAATTATTTTTTCCGTCGACCGTTTATTAATAGGCTATTTTAATGTATAGAAAATCATTCATTAATGACCCCTATTAATGCATGATTTTTATTAATAAACGATTTTTTGGGAGCGTTCACCACATGGAACACAGCATGTATTTTGCTAACGCTAAGTTGTAGCAACAAGGTAGACAGAATTAAAAGTCATGCTTTTGACACTTACTAGCTAGGTATATTCACGTAGCATACCTTTAAAATGAATTTGAAAGAATAAAATTCCTCAAATAACATAAAAAACCGCTTGCGTTGTCTAGCATTAAGTACACTGAACGCACCCACTGAAAACAATTGATGACAAAACTTATTGATTTTCCGACGTAAAATTTGACGTTCGGTCAACCATTACTAACCTAAAAAAATTTGTCATGGAATAAAATTAGATTTTCCATTTAAGTAAGATACGGTCAACGAAAAAATATTGTAACTAACACGTGTGTTAATTGGCGATTAATGATCTCAACAATTATGTCTCGATCATTAATCGCCCTCATTAACACACTTGATAGTTAAATAACTATAAAAACGCTTTCTGATGGGGAAATTAATCCTCCGTTATTTTTAAAATCAGTTAAAACTGAAAATTTATATTTGTGAACGTAATTATGGTCCAATGTTAAACAGTTTTCAGCGCAATAATTACATAATTTTTTATTTAAAACCCTTCTGCTATTTAAATCTATTCGATGGTAAATAACTAAAAAATTCTGATGTGGCCAGCACAATACCTTCCGTCAATCCTGTGTATTATGTACAAATTCCATACATAAATTTTCTTGCAAAAGATTCTAAATTTTTGGTATTTTATGATTCCCTTTCTCGGCAACGAAATTCCATACTCCTGATAACAAACAAATCACATGAAATAAGAAAATCATGAAATTTTGAATGAAAAATTATGACACTTGTCATTAATGGACATAATTAATTGCTGTCATTTTGATACGGGTCCCCATATCTGCTTGCCAAAGGCAGCAAAGTCATGTCACTGCACGCGCCCTATACATAATTTTTTTTGCAAAAGATCCTATATTTCCAGTAAAGTTATTTCATAAACAAACTATGCAAATTGCACTCGACACTGACATCTTCTTCTTCTTTAGTTTTCCCATTCGTTAGGGGGTCGCTATTTTTTATTTTCTTCTTCCACTAATTTTTGTTTTGCGTGTCGTCCTCATTCAGTTCCTTTTCTCTCAAGTCTTCTGCAATATAGTCTTTTCATCTTATATTTGGTCTTCCTATGTTTCTTCCACCTTCTATTCATTTATTCATCTCTCCTCATGACATGTTCAAACCAATGTAATCGTCTCTATTATATCTAAAAACTTCTAACACTAGAATTACTTCCCTTATTTTTTCATTCAATTACCTGTTTTTTATTGATACTGACATCTGTCAATTTGAATTACCTGAATATATTAGCAGTTTCCATGGTTATGTTAGCATAGCTGGCTGAATTATGAAATTTATACGAATTTTTTATCTTTATTATTCTTTAACTCTATATCTGTTGAATATGAAATATAAAATGTAATCAAATCGTATAGAGAATAATATATTCTTTAAGTTATAATAACATTTAACTGAGTTTTTAAAGAAAAACTATTAAAATCTTCAAATGAGGGTACTTCCGGTTGACCAATTATAACCAAAATCTAAACATGTCTGCATATGGTTGTAAAAAAGAGGAATACGCAAGAATTGTAATTTTTGGAATTCTAGTATTGGAGATATCGTGCACGAAAAAGCGGTCACATACACACACACACACACACACACATACACACACGCACATACGAACACACACACACACATACAGACATCATTGTACAAATAGTAAAATTGTATTGTAGAGACCCTAAAACGTGCTTATTCAATGAAAACTCACCGCCGAATTTTTTCACCAAAGACAATACCTTCCTTACCTATAGGTGACGGACTGTAAAAACACAGTTCTTTACAATACAAATAATGTATTGACAAAATCTTCGTTCCTGTTCTCGTTCTCGTTCCAGGGCTATTTATGCCGTAAGTAGATCACTTTATAATCGTAAATTATCTTTCAAAACATAAGTTATATATTACAGTACAGTATATACTTTTAAATTGCCACAAATCTGAATAGACGTAAAATACTTAGATCTTACATGCCTTTTTAACAAATGGCCGCCACACGAAATTGCTGGCTTCACTTTTGCGCACGGAGTTAGGCATCTAGCTTATACAACACGTAAACATCTCTGGTTGAGAATGAGAATATAATGCGCTTTGTTGGATCACAGATGGTTAGGTTTTCACCTGGACAGCCCGGTTTTTAACGTAATGTCTGCCGTGACATTTTGTGTAAACAAAACCAAGAAGCAGTAAACGCTGTACCCTAATAATATATCCTATATTCAACATATATAATGCATTAAGGGTGCGTTAAAAAAATAGCGCCATGAGGTACTCGTAGTATTGGATTAAATGAGAACTATTTGATGTCTGCAGGTATCTTTAAATCAAAAGTACAAATTTTAGTTAGCTTGTAATAATTTAGTTTGAGGTTGGAGTGTAGGTATTTTTGTGTTTATTGATATGAGTACCTACTTTTATTTTTATATTTTTTATACCTTCATATGTATTTTTCTACTTCCTGACGTAAGAATTATGTTTTTGTATTTAAATTTGAAATAAAAATTTTTTTTTTTATATAATTTGCATCTGAAAATACTAAAGTTCGTTATATCCGGGTTACCAACCTTACAGATCTAGCAACCCTAGTTACAGATACAAACCCATTTTGGATGCGGCAGTTCTGTAAGAAACAGCCAGACAATTCTACATTTCTAGTGTTGGACAAACGGAAGAATATCAGAAAATATAAGATATTGTGTGACTGTTTGTGTGTGCGGGACGCCCTAATGAGTGGTAGAATGTATCGCGGATTCCCTTTGATAGGCTCTAGTATAGTTTTTAGTTTAATAAATAATCCAAATTTTGTTCTAATTCCTAGTGTATAAGTCTGTTACAGATATAAAATTAATTCGCCGCTTCTTCCAGAGCAGAGCGATACGGAAAATCAGGTAAAATTTGTAAATTCAATTCGGTAATAAGATATTAATGCATGAGATATTTCCAGTCGTGGTCATCGGAAGATTCTGGAAATCCTGGAGATGCTGCATCCGCTACTTCCAGACCAACTACAAATATATTTAGTTGATAAGATGCATTGTAATTTATATATATATATATATATATATATATATATATATATATATATATATATATATATATTGCGACGCTATTTCGCTCGGACGCGAAATCGTAGCGTGGAACGATGTCCTTCTGTTGTACCTGTGCTGTAGAACGGTTTGCTCGGGCGCCAATCGGTCGGTCGGAAACACAGCACTAGGAGAGATGGGACAACGCCAAAAGGATTTTGATAGCTCAATGGAGATAGGATTCAGTTTTATTTTCTACAAAAAGAAATCATAATAATTTTGAACATTTTTATTAAAATATAAGAATGAAACGTATTTACAGATGGTGATAATGATAACAAAACATAGAAATACAGAAATGAATTGCATCCTACCATGGAACAGGCAAATGGTCGACAACAAACCGGCCACGATGGTAAAAAGAATAATAAGATGAGGCAACGCGGTCCGACCGGGCGACAATGGCACACACCAACGTCGCGGAACAACGGTACGGACGGGCAACAATGGCACACACCAAAGTTGCGGGAACACGAACGGGTAACGATGGCACACACCAAAGTTACGGGAACACGGTACGGACGGTCAACAATGGCACACACCAAAGTTGATAACGGAACGGAAACGGTCAACAATCGCGATTTCGGAACGGAACGGAACGGAATCGTGTTGGCACACACCAACACTCATCGACAATCGCGATTACGGTACACAGTGGCAGACCCCACTGTACGGAAGCAACCGGTTACGGATACCGGTACGGAACACCTTCTGCACTCTCTCACGAGCTGCCAGCACACACCAACAGCGCTGAGTCAGAGGCAGCCAAGGTCATAAACAACTTGCTTACCCGGCACTCACCAGGTTCGCAGTAGACGGCACACACCGTCTATAGTCGACGGAGAGCTAACGCTCACTTGAGAGAGCAAACACTCTCTCTCGGCAGAGAGCACACACTCTCTGAATAAACTGTCGTTTGGGCCCGTATTTATACCCCGTAAAACCGTTAAAAGCTTCAAAATAAGTTTAAACATGATTTTAACCATCTTTCAAATACCTGCCATGTTCGAAACATGCTATAAAAAAATATAAAAAATCATACTTCATGAGGAATCGAACCAGCGATCCTCAGCACGCTGGTCAAGCACTCGGTGAACAAGTAATTTTATTCATTTCTTAATTATACATATATGCTTATATACTATTGTTATAAATAAGTTCCTATATTATTAAAATATATTACTTATTATTATTATTACTACATTATAAATTTGAAATACTTAATTAAATTTAATACAAACTTTATGTTATATAAATAGTGCTAATTAATTTATTATTATTTATACTTATATTAACTTAAAATCTATTGTTTTTATGTTTCTAGAAAATTATGTACAATAAAACTTACAAACTAAATAAATATGTAGAAATTAAATCAACTAGCTAATATATACAATATTTACAATATTTACAAAATTAAATTTTTGAAGTTATGATTGTTATAAATAATAGTGTCATAGAACTGTTCTACTCTTCCTCTAATTCATATGGTTCATTGAATATGTCCAATAATTGGTATGGAAATTTATGCCTTAGTTCAAAATTTGGATAATTTGATCTAATCTTTGTAATATTTTTCATTATATCGCTGTCGGTATTGCAGCTCAGTTTAGTGTAAAATTTTGTTGCTATTTTTGTGATGTAATCTGTGATGTATGGTATATTAGTTTCTTCGTGTAGTGTTGTTATGCGTGTGTATCTGTCTTTACCAGTGATCAGACGTAGAACTTTATTTTGGAAAACTTGCAAAGGCTTGAGTGCAGTTTTGGAAAGATGTGATATGATTGGCGCGCTGTATGTAATTAGTGGCCGTATAAGTGCAGTGTAGATGTGTTTTTTTGTTTTAGATGTTAGGGTACTGTGTTTAGAAAGTAGTGAATAATTTTGTTTTAGGGCAAAGTGTAATTTTTGAATAATTTTGTGAATGTGTGTGTGTAGATTTAAACGTGTGTCAATGTGAATACCTAAATATTTAACATTGTTTTTGATTTCAATTTTGGTTCCGTGTGCTTTGATGGGTGTATATATTTTTGTGTTTGTGAATTTCCTTGTAATAATTATAATGTTAGTTTTTTCGCAATTAATTTTGATTCTCCATTTGGCCCAGTATTTTTCCAGGATGCTTAAGTGGATTTGTATTTGCCTCCCCGCCACTTCAGCGCTGTGACTACTCGCATATATCGCTGTATCGTCAGCAAATAGTGCTGTTTCTGTGTGGGAGAATGTTGGCAGATCATAAAGATATATTATGAAAAGCAAAGGGGCTGGTATACTTCCCTGTGGCACCCCTGCATTTATAGATTTTTCATTAGAGAAAGTATTACTGATTTTAACTTTAAATTTCCTATTTGTTAAATAGGAGTTTAATAATTTAATTATATCTACCGGATATTTTAATTGTATTAATTTGTACAAAAGCCCGTTGGTCCAGACCTTGTCGAAAGCTTTTTCTATGTCAAGCGAACACATAACAGATACTTTCTTTTTATTAAAATTTTGTATGAAATTGGACATTAATCTTGCCAATTGTTGTGTGGTTGACCTTTGTTGTCGGAAGCCGAATTGAAAGTCTTGTAAAATGTTGTTGTCAGTAGTAAATTTTAAAATGTTTTCAAAAATGACGCGTTCAGTTAATTTAGACAGAGAATTTAACCGTGATATGGGCCGAAAACTAGTTGGAAATGTTTTGTTTTTATTTGGTTTTAATATTGGGATAATGTTGGCTGTTTTCCATTTTTCTGGAAAGTAGTTTAATTTTATTATAGTGTTTATAATATAGCAAAGTTGTACAATCGCTTTTCGCGGCAGATTTTTTAATATTTTGTTTTCGACAAGGTCTGGACCAGGGGCTTTGTTATTTGGCAGTTTTTTAATTATGTTTATAAATTTTGCTGGTGTAGTGTAATACGTGTATAGTGTCTTTTTGTCTGTGTTGTGTTGGGTGTTTAGGTAATTGTTTCCGGTTTGTGTTACGTGTTCATATTGTTGAGTGTCTGTGTGTGGGTCTAATATGTGTACTTTTTCAAATGTGGTTGCAATAATGTCAGCTTTTTCAAAGTCTGTAAAGTAAGTGTTATTATTGTCTGTGAGTGTTGGAATGTATGTGTTTTTCCTTTTCAGTGCTTTCGTAAATTGCCACAGCGAGTTGTCTTTTACGTTTAATGAATTAAGTTTGTCTTTCCACTTTTTGTTGGACCAAATGGAGATTTCTTTTCTGATTTCTTTGTTTAGATTTTTCATTGTGTCTCTGTATTGTGTGTTTTGTGTGCGTTGCCAATGTTTTCGTGTATTATTACGTTGTGTAATTAGCTGTTTGATGTGATCAGGAAATGGGTCTTTGTTTGAATTTATTGTTATTTGTTTTGTGTATTTGTGTTTCAGTGTATTTATATTATCTGTAAGTGTTTGTATTTCTGTGTCTATGTCTTGTGTTGTGTGTATTTGATTGTTTATTGTGATGAGTATGTTTAATTCTTGTCTAAATGCGCGCCAATCTGTGTTTTTGTAAGATGTTATTGTTTTGGTGTGGTTTTCTGTGTATTGATTGTAAAGTGTAAATATGACTGGTGTATGATCTGAACTTAGTAAGTCTAAATTCTCTAGATCTGATATGTGTGGTATGTTTTTATAAATACATAAGTCTATTGTTGAGGGTGAAGTGCCATTTTGTGGATAATGTGTGGGCTTTGGTGTATGTAATAATTGTGCATTATGTATTTGTATGTATGTGTATAGTGTTCTGCCATTTGCGTTGTTTCTATTGTTGTTCCACGTCTGATGTACTGCGTTCAGGTCACCAATAACAATGGTTTTATGTGAAATGTTGAAAAGTGTATTGAGTTCGTGCTGTGTGAATGTATTTTGTGGTCGATTGTAGACTGCTATGATATGTGTATTATCTAATAAACGTATACAAAGTGTTTCTAGTGTGGTGTCTGGTGTGTCTATGAGTTGATGTGGTATGTTTGTTTTAATAAGAACTGCAATACCGCCAGCGGTATGATGTATCCTAGGCCTGTCTTTCCTGTAGATGTTGTAGCTCTTAATTTTTAATTTGTTTGCGGGTTCTAATTTAGTCTCGTTTAGAAACATTATATCCGTGTCATTTGTATTTAAAAAAATTATTAATTCGCCTTTTCTGCTCTGAAGAGTAGAACAGTTCCATGACACTATATTTAAGGGCCTAAAAGTCATATGTCTCCAAATTTTGTGTGAATTCTAACAATATTAGTCCTTTTTCAGTTTTAGATTTAGCTATGGAAAGTTGTTGATTTAATTGATTTATAATATTTAGAAATTTGCTAATATTAACTTGGCTATTTAAAAATTTTAATTCATTACAAAGGTTATTAAAATTTTTGTTGATTGTGATTTCGGGTTCAGAGGGAAGTGAGGGTGTAGGGATTGGTGGTGTATTATGTTTTACCGGCGGAAGAGCAGGGAAGCCAACATTCCGTGCAGAAGGGAGGGGGACAGGTTGCGATGCGCTTAGCACTTGCGGCTGCCAGGCGTTGGAACCAGAGAGAGGAGCTGGAATGAATCTCTGCTTGGGCTGTTGGTGTGGGACACCCCGCTGTAGATCTTCTATCTTCTTTATGTAGGTCGGACATTGAGTGTAGTTTGCGGGGTGAGCCCCGCCGCAATTCACGCATTTTGGTGGTTCATCCTCCTTCTTACAGCACATACGGGTTAAATGACCCATACCGCATTTTAAGCCATGCGGAGCCGCAAAACAATTAGCCGTTGCGTGACCCCAAATTTGGCAACGGTGGCACTGAATAATGGTCTTTTTATTTAAGTGCCTTTCCCAGATCACTTTCGTATAGCATACATGCTTAATATTTTTTTCTAAATACGATAAAGTTACCTTGTTGTTTGTAATTATAAGGTATAGCGGCCTTTTAGTGTTTTTCATTACAAATAAATTTTTAATTTCAATATTGTGCTTTTCCAAATCTTCTTTAACTTCTTCGATAGATGGCTCGCTATCGAGCCCACGAATAACGAAACCATGTGTTTTTTCACTTTTTCCAGTAAAAGTAAAAAAGTCAATTTTGTCATTTATTAGTATATTTTTAACGTTTACTTTATCTTCTAGTTTTGTAAAAAAAAATATTTGTTGTGGTATTAGTGAATTTTAGATAAAATCCACCTGGGGCATTTTTACTTAAAATATTTATCAATTTTGAATGATCTCCAAAAGTTTTTTTGATTATCAGGGGTGTTGGTTTTGAATTATTAATAACTGGTTCTCTAATTTCTTCGTTCTCTAAATTTTGAAATTTGTTGTGAATTTTAATTGGAGTACTTGCCGAAATTTTTTTCTTTATATTTTCTACTCGAGCTTTAATCAGGGTAAAACTGTCTTCATCGCTTGAGCTGGCCATGGCTTGATTTTCGGCTGATGTCAAGTGAACATCAGCTGTCACCAGTGTTGCCAATTTAGTAGAATTTCTACTAGATCTGTCGGAATCACATGCTTGTCTAACGGGAAAAAATAGTATTTAGTAGTCAGTAGAAATTCTGGTGGTTTTTAAACAAATTTAGCGAAAAATTTAGTGGTTTAACTAGGAAAACAATATACATATGTTACAATATTACTGATTTACATATTTTCTCTATCTACAAGAAATTTATATTTTGCCGCCAAAAAAATCGTTCTATGATCTACAAATAGGTGGTACTAGTCCACAAGTTGCTTCTCCAAATCATAAAATAGACTCCGCATACTACCGTTTGTTGTGAAGCAGGAACATAAATTGGAGTGCCGAGCTAGCTAACGGCATTCGTGAAATGTGGATTTGCAATAGTATCAAAGTGACAGCAACCTATTAAGCGATTGTGGTTTCAAAAAAATATATATTTACATTGATGTTATTAAATATTTATATTTTGATTATGAAGAAATAATTTTTGAAGAAATTTAAAGATTGCTCTATAATATGAAAGAAACATAGTATTATATATGTACAGAAGTATTGTTTTTACTGTTTGAAAAACGAAGCACTGAACGACACAATAGTTATTTGTATAACAAGTGCTGAAAGTATTTTGTTTCCTTACTGAAGAAAATTTGGTAAATGAAAGATAGTTGGAACCGCATTTTTCTTTAGCAGATTACTAAGAAGATTCTTCAAAATGTCGAGATCAAACTAAAGAATATTTTGCCGAAACCTATTTCAAAATTATGTCTTGTTGATGTATTGCATTCGTTTCTGTGGAGGAATATAGTTACTTGTACCTACCATCCTATACGCGATGAGAACTCTCAGTATATTCTTTAAAAATAAAGATAATAATTTATTTTTGTTGCGTATATCAATTATTTTATATCAATGAAAATAAAAAATTAATAGTCCGCAAATCATTGATGTGGATTTATCTTTGTTTTAAATTTAGTGGATTTCTAGTAGAATTTTTAGAATCATCTGGTGGGAATGAACGATTTAGATTTGGCAACACTGGCTGTCACTTCTGGTTGCCGCCGCTTTTTAGCTTGCGAAGCACCTTCTTCCGAAAGAATCGTCGGTGTTTTTTATAAATATTGGTTCACCAAACACTTATTTGCACTTTTAAATAAATAGATATATTTATTTCAAAAAAAATACTTATTTTTTTGCGAATGAAAAATTAGCAATCAGAGCGCGTTCACTTGAAAAAACAGCACACTGAGGTCAAGCACTCTAGCCGCTCGACCATGCCGCACCTGACATGTACAGACATCAATCATAAATATTAACAGTGAAAAAATATATTTATTAATACAACAAATAATATATATAAATACAACAAAAAAAAATATTTATTTACAACAATGGAAACATAATTCAAAATATTCAATATATGGTTTGTGTCTTATCTTTTTACTGAACAAATAAAAAAAAATAAAAAACATTTTGATAGTGAGACTCGAACCCCTGAACCCCACACTCAGAAGGCAACGAGCTAGCCATTAGGCTACCACGCTCAATGACCATCGTCACAATATATATATTTTAAGATGTATTGTAAGTTATTGTAAAAGAAAAAAATTCCAGTGTTTTAGCTGTGCCAATGCCGCCCCACAACAAGGAAGTAAATGGGTAAATATGGTAAGAGAAATGAAGTACTTTGCACATATTCTTTGTTTTTTTGATGTAAAAAAATTAAGATTTTCTAAATTGATTTCCACTTCAATTTTTTGGTTTAAAACCTTTCAAATCGTCAAAAAAGAGAAGAAAAAAAATTGGATTTTTTTCCCTAAGGTCCATTTACGCATTTTTTTTTTTTTTGGTCTTGGCACAAAAATGCAATTTTCTCGCTTCCTATTAACGATACACCATTGGATGGGGAAATCTCCCCTACAATTTGAGTATAAATTTTACTATAAAATTGATTTTAATGTTAGATTGCGTGGCGATTTTCTCAATTGAAGTTATCTGTCAAATAGTCGAACACAACAGTTGTAGCAATTCGCCAGATAAATTACAACAATTTTATTAATATCTCTGTAGGTAGATATATACATTTTTCAACGAGGTTTCTTTCTGGATTCAGCTTCTTGAGCAAGAGATAAGAAAAGATATTCTAAACTTGCGTCACTGCATGAGTAGTCTTCAATAATTCTATGCCTTTGTTTTGCTCCTTCCATGAACTCAAATACTCGTCCCAATGTTACTTTGGTGTCATTTATGTGGTACATCAACATAGACTATAACAATTAATTATTTGTAATACAGAGGGATCTAGAAAATAGAGTCCAAAATGGGGTATTCTAAGTATAAAAATCTAAGAGATTTGGTGAAAATGCATTATTCAAATTCGAAATACTGATATGAAATTTTGAATGTCTCAAATTTGCGATTTGCGTATACTAACAAAGCAAGTGTTGACATAAGAAGGATCCAAAATAGTGGACGAGTCAGCCATATACTTATTAACTAATATATTGCTAATGCTCCTATCCTTTATGCAGATTCTAGCTGAAGCCTTGACTGAGAGATAGCAATATCGTTGTTGCATAAGTCTATCTCACTCAATTTCACAAGTTTTGATTAAGCGCATGCACGTAATATTTTGAATTCTATTGGCTAACGCAACGCTGACAGCGGCCGCCAGCTGATGCAGCAAACACATGGTTTAGTTTCATTTTCTGCTTACACTTTGAATCGTTAGCATTGCTTTGTGTGCGTACAAAAGATTACTTATTAAAACGAACATAATTAATGCCAATTGCTTAATGGACGACATTAACATATTACAGGTCTCTTCAAAAAGGGAAAACTTAAAAAATCCTGTTGGTGGAGAAGATTCTGTAAGTGTTAATAGACTACATTAATACGATGTGGGTTCTGAACATCTATGTTGAAAATATGGTAGAATATATAGCGGGGTATGTTCTACGTAAAATTTAAAAATATGAACATTTGCTCATTTTGTTGGGACTACTTGTGCTCTGATACAAGAGAGAGCATACTAATTAATATACCCCTCAAAAGATATGATATTTATTTGTAAAAAGGCTGAAAGGGTATCCAGGAAAAATCAGGAACAAATGTTTAAAAATAAAAAACTAAAGCAACAGATGGTTCTTAATAAAATTTAAAATATTTTTAACATTAAACACAATATTTTATTATGTGGAGATTTTAATGTAGACCCCACAAGAGACAAACAGGAGTACGAGAGTAGTGAGTAACACCCGCTTTCGCGAGACAACAAACTTAGTGGGGGGGTAATTAAAAACTCATTAACTGGCGCCAGTTCAGACTGGCCTGAGGCAATTTGTTGTTGTGGAATTTTGTTTATAAATGTTATTTATAGTCAAGAATGTGAAATTTTTGGTTTTGCATCAGAGTTCAGAGTTAGTGTTCGATTTGATAATTTATTTTTAAATGTAATGAACTAATAGGTATGTCATTAGCAGGTACTTAAATTGTATTGTGGATATTTTCTAATGACATTAAGAAAATTTGTGTGCGATGAACTAGTCTTTTACTAGCGAAAGATAATTATTTTCGAATGAGTATTAAGATTTCCCATTACCTGTTGAAAATTAAATTGTAATGTCAGTAATGTGTATATTTTGTGTAATATATTTATTTGAATGACGTCATATTTAATTTTTTTGTATAACGAAAATATTATTCTGCTAATGGCTATTAATTATTATTATCGAATAATGATTTAAGATTTCTATTACGAGTGAAATGTACTTGTGTGTAACATATACATGTCTTTTGCTAATTATTTTCGAATACTATATTTTGATAACTCCCTTTAATGCAGATATATTTTGTTAAAGGTAATTAGATAGTCTGATATAACGTTATTATATGAAAAATGTATGTAGGAAAATCAGAGAGTTGTACACATATTTACTCATACTGGTCTCATCATAGGGATTTTAAAATTTCTATTACCTGGCCCGAAATTTCTCTTTTCGAATATATAAAATTGATTCAATGTAATAATTACTCAAATACATAACAATATGTTTAGCTAAATGAAAGATGGCAATCACGTTGATATGTTAGTTTAATAGGGATTTTAAAATTTCTATTACCTGATGACAAGCTACTTAAATTTATTTGGGAAGAAGAACATTCTGGAATAAGCACAATTCTTGGAAATTTACTTAGAATTATTTGTCGAAAATACGAGTATATTTTGATATTACTTTCTCTAGTCACAATGCCATTGTTTAATTTTTTTGAAAGTACCTACATTTATTTTTAGAATCATGGCCATTAAAATTTTTACAAAATGTACTTTGTATTATTCTTCGAAAATGTGTAACTTTCTACTTGTAATAAATAAATATTTGTTTTAAAAATAGATTGGGAAATATGCCCATAATATAATAATTAGTCACACTGTGTAGGATGTTGTCACAAACTTTTGAAGTTTATTCAATGCTCAAAATTAAGTATCCTGCAATAACGTATAAAGAATTTTGTTCTGGAATATTCAAATAACATTTTGTAATTGAAAATTAGAAAGGAAGCGGACTTTTTCACATGATGGCACAGAATATTTGTTGCTACTAAATCCAAAAAGTCTGATAAAAATTCTCTTTCATATTTATCATAACTAGATAAACATCTTTTAAATACTGCGAAACAGTTAAATTATTTTTAAACTACTGTACATTTGGTATTATTTGTTTATAGTTTTGATCTTATTGTTAAATAATCTTTGATTCACTTACCACAAATTGTGTATATGCACTTAAACCGTACTACCAAGTATGTACTTAAAAACAATGACATTATAATTAACAGTAAATGAAATTAAACAATTAAATAAATTCAATAAAAACTGCGAAACACGCACGAACTCTTATACATCGCTAGCTAAACTGGACCCGAATGAAACAAATATGGCGATCACTACTGTGGCCAATGAAAATAAGGATCACCATAGGCATCACTCTCATTGAATACACTGTAGCAAAATCCATATACCTGGAAATATCTTTTATTTTAAGTATTCTTCTCTAAAATAATCTATAAACGGTTGAGAGATAAAACAATGCTTTTCAAATGCTCGCTAATCACCCTTAATCACTATTCATACTAGCGGTTAATGTATTTATTCTAACCTTATAATTTCTAATATGATTGAAATATTAAACAAATTTCAAAAAACTTAAGTATTTCGAAAATATATTATTAGAATATTATTATATTTTATTAATTGTTCTGAAATAATTGACAGTCACTTAGATATTTATAAATATATTTGTAAATGAATATTAAATTTTTAATTTCTGAAATATTTGTTTAATGCAGTTGACTATGTTTCTCGATGTCAGAGTCTTATAATGTCAAGTATGGTTGCAAAATTAAACAAATTTCATATAAAACTTTATTCGGGAATATATTTTTAATTATTATTACTTTTTCAATACAATGAGGCAATATATGGAAAAATATATAATTAATTCTATATGATAGAAAGAAAAACGGTAAATATACCTATTATTATTTCGAAACGATTGCAAAAGTCAAGAATTATTTACAATTTTAAAAACATTTATTGTTTACGCCTAACATCGGCTTAAATACTACCAACATGACACACGTGTTTTACATGCTTCAGACCTGTACACTTTAACTCGCAACAGAGAGCGAGCATAGAAAATCGATAAATGCTACGACGACGCACAGAGCCGACCAATAGGAGAACCCCGTGCGCGCCGCGGTCTTGCCGCGCTTGGTTGCCTTAGCGACAGTGTATCAGTGTGTGTCTAGAGCTGCCGGGAAACGGTCGCGTCGTCGTTTCGTGCTGGCTTCGCGCCATTTTGTTGAGCTTTCTGATTTTCATATAATCAGTAAAGTAATTCGTTTAGTTAATTACTCGTTCGCGGGCCTGGTTAGTCTAACACGGCTATTGCAGGAAGTTCGTTCGTGGTTTTATTAGTTTTGTACTTTGTTTGTTAACCCGTGAAATCGTTTCGTTGTAATTTGCAGCTAAAAGACACAACTCCAGGAACCTTTTTGTAAAACCGTTTTATACAAACTGTTTTCTAACGGGAAACCGCGTGATTAGAGTTTAATTCATATCCCCTTTGTTTGAACTTGTTAATTTCTGCGCAAATTGAGTTTTGGGTGTGTCACATGCGAGTGACGCGCTGTGGAATTTCTCCCTTTGTTGTGTAGAGTGACGTCATTCGGTCACATCTGCCGAAGTACAGTCGATAGAAGAATTTTCATTCTGATCACTATTGTTTTGGTTTATTTATTATTACGAATATTGTTCAGTTAAAATCGTATGATCATATACTTATTTAATTTTAATTTAACTTAGATTATTAGTACAAAGATCGTATTTGTTGTGAACTTTGTTTTGTAGTTTGTGTTATTCGTACTCATTACGTTTACCGTATTGTTTAGAATTATTTTTCATTTGTTGTTTAATTATTGTTTCAATTAAACTGGTTGCGTTTATTAATTCGTAAAATTAATTGGTCCTTCGTTCGTTCGTTCAACATTCGGTTGTGTTTGTTGTTCGCTAGTTTGTTTATTTGTATCATACAAATTAATATTCTATGTTTATTGGCCAAGTCTTGTGATATGAACTAGCTATCGAAGAATTTGCAACATTTTGGTTTACCTATCGTTCATTTGGTTATTTAACACCAAACAGTTTGGTACTATTAGGCCGGATTCGCTGGTCTAGTCACAGTACAAATTTTGTGGTCCTCTTAGTCGGACATTCTCCGTTGAGGTCGTGAACATTTGGTTCCTCTAGGCCGGATTCGCTGGTCTAGACACACGGGACGCAACATTTATACTAAATAATCCATAGTTATTTCTTCAGACTGCTTTGAATGATATGCAAAACAAAAGAATGCTTGTAGATTTGGGCTTTCCACATTAGTCATTAGTACATAACTTTACACTCCGGAGTCCAAAATATACATGGAAATTATTTATTGATTAGGAATAGGTAGAGTTATTGTTAGTATTTTTTATTTACAATTTGTACTGAAGGAAAAAAAAACATTTAATGTTAAGTTTATGAAATGTAAGCTAGTTGATGATATAAATAGTATCCCATATGGAGTAAAAAAGAAAAAAATTAATTAGATTGCACTTTAGTTAATTATAATAATTCTTGAATATTAGCGTAATATAAGTTTTTTAGTTTTAATTTTTATTATTAGGGTGTAAGTATTTTTGTTATTTAAATTACATAATTGGCGAAATTTTGATCTGACGTCATGATATGAAAATTGATTTTTGATGGTATTTTAACATTGGAGATATATTTCACATTATTTTGTAATTTGTAATATTTGATATTTCAGATACTTATGAATATGTATATATTTGTAATTACTTTGCAATTTCAAAACGACACATGAATATCTTTAAGTAATCTGTAATGAGTTACAAATACTTTTAATATTTTGGGTAATGATAATGACATGAAGTTTGAAAAATTATCTTGTATTGAATAGATTTGACAAAAGTACTGGTAATTTGAGATAATGGATTATTTAGTAACAAAGGTCTGTGTCTAGATAGAGAATTTGGTGTATGAGTCGAAAATTGTTTCTTAATATTTGTAATTTCAAACATTTAAAATATCCTTTTGATAATGAACTCGTATTCTTAGTAATGTGGATTTTTTGGTAATGATAATTAGGTAGTTGATATAATTTTGTGATATGAAAAAATTATTTATTTAGGAATATAGATGAAATATTTATTTCAACTTTCTACAAAGTATTTCAAGGATGAAAAGAAAAGAAAATGAACTCGTATTCTTAGTAATGTGGATATTTTGTGTCACTCGTTTATTTATTATGACTTTGAAACGCGGCAAGAAAAATCTTGTGATAAGAATTTCGAACATGAAGTGAACTTGTGTGTACAGCAGTCATGTTCTGTTTGTTATAACATTTTTTCGTCGCCTTCATACTTATTTGTAATATGGAATATGCCAAAAGAAAAATAAATATTTGTAAATAATGTTTATACCATCAGTTTATTAATAACATGTTCAATTTCTATAACAGAACTACTAAGTCATGTACAGTTTAATAATGATAAAAATATGTAAATATATATTTACAATAATTAGTGAATTACAAGGTATTTACAAGAAACCGGTACAGAGTGCACGTTGGTTGTAAAATTTGTACAAATCTTCCACCATGCAAACTTTTCAAATTAATGTATTCTATAGTCATTGTTTCTATTCCTTGGAATAAATTAAACCCTTTTTTAATAGTATAAACTATTTTCGAGTCACAGTAAACTAATGTCGAATTATCGAAGATTTCCATACCAACGCACGATGGTTAATTAGTGTGATATTGTACATAATTACAAAAATATTGCAACTTTTGTATACTTAAGGTAGTTGTCACTCGAGTGTACCTATCAAAAACTTGTTCTATGTTCAAAATAAAAATTAAGCTAATGCAGTTTATATTTGCAATAATCAATATTTTTTAACATTATATTATATACATAGATTATGTAAAAATTGTTAAAAGCTTATATCAAAGGCTGTAACAGACGAATTTTCTTTTTTTTCCGTAGAAAAGTTTTTTTTTGAACTGTACCACTCGCACTAACACATACAAAAGTGTCGTATTCCAATTTACTCACACTACAGCACGAGTGTTGAAAAATAACAGTGGCAACGTCGCAATGTCGCAATTAGACAAGGACAGAAATATTTGGTTTGTTTTCAGAGCTTGAGCTTGAATTTTAATTTTGACATATGTGAAAATGTCGAATCGTGTACGGTTTTCAGAGGTATAATATCAAAAAACATGATTAAAAAAATTGCAAATAGTGGAATTAATTTTGAAACACTAAGTAGAATATATACAAATGGAAGAAAGGGTGTACTTAATTCAATTTTTATCAGAAATTGTAACCGGCAACACGTATAACCAAAAACAAAAGAATTTTAGACAAAATTGTTGATTTTTTAAGTAAAAATCAATAATTTTGTCTGAAATTCAATTTAATATAAACTCAAACTAAATAAATATTGTTTTTACCTTCCGTCACCTCTAGGTAAGGAAGGTATTGTCTTTGGTCAAAAAATTCGGTGGTGAGTTTTCATTGAATAACGTTTCAGGGTCTTTACAATACGATTTTACTATTTTTACGATGATGTCTGTATGTGTGTGTGTGTGTGTGTTCGTATGTGCGTGTGTGTATGTGTATGTGTGTGTGTGTGTGTGTGTGTGTGTGTGTGTGTGTGTGTGTGTATGTGACCGCTTTTTCGTGGACGATATCTCCAATATTAGAATTCCAAAAATTACAATTCTTGCGTATTCCTCTTCCTTACAACCATATGCAGACTTGATTAGATTTTGGTTATAATTGGTCAACCGGAAGTACCCTCATTTGAAGATTTTAACAGTTTTTCTTGAAAAACTCAGTTAAATGTTATTATAACTTAAAGAATATATTATTCTCTATACGATTTGATTGCATTTTATATTTCATATTCAACAGATATAGAGTTAAAGAATAATAAAGATAAAAAATTCGTATAAATTTCATAATTCAGCCAGCTATGCTAACATAACCATGGAAACTGCTAATATATTCAGGTAATTCAATTGACAGATGTCAGTATCAATAAAAAGCAAATAATTGAATGAAAAAATAAGGGAAGTAATTCTAGTGTTAGAAGTTTTTAGATATAATAGAGACGATTACATTGGTTTGAACATGTCATGAGGAGAGATGAATAAATTAATAGAAGGTGGAAGAAACATAGGAAGACCAAATATAAGATGAAAAGACTGTATTGCAGAAGACTTGAGAGAAAAGGAACTGAATGAGGACGATACGCACAACAAAAATTAGTGGAAAAAGAAAATAAAAAATAGCGACCCCCTAACGAATGGGAAAACTAAAGAAGAAGATGTCAGTGTCAAGTGCAATTTGCATAGTTTGTTTATGAAATAACTTTACTGGAAATATAGGATCTTTTGCAAAAAAATTATGTATAGAGCGCGTGCAGTGACATGACTTTGCTGCCTTTGGCAAGCAGATATGGGGACCCGTATCAAAATGACAGCAATTAATTATGTCCATAACTGACAAGTGTCATAATTTTTCATTAAAAATTTCATGATTTTCTTATTTCATGTGATTTGTTTGTTATCAGGAGTATGGAATTCCGTTGCCGAGAAAGGGAATCATAAAATACCAAAAATTTAGAATCTTTTGCAAGAAAATTTATGTATGGAATTTGTACATAATACACAGGATTGACGGAAGGTATTGTGCTGGCCATATCAGATTTTTTAAATGTTATATTTGTTTTATATTTTATCTTTGTTCTAAAAAAATACATTAAATAAATATGTATATAGGTATATATCTTTATTATTTCCATTCATGTTATTTTACTTTTTCAGACTATTTATCATCGTTATTTCAAAGGAAGGGCAGTAGGAAATATTTTGCTCCTATATTTACATTGTCATTAGTTGCCTAGTCAATTTTATCTTTTTCTAGACAAACGCTTAAAAAATAACTTGAATTTTGAAGTTTTCCCACATTTATTGGTACATTCAGGTATAAAAGTAATCAGATGTTTTGAGATATAATACTACTGTTTGAACTTTTCATGCTTTTCACGGAAAATACCCATATAAAAAATATTTCCTTCGAATGTACGTTTGAAATTCCTTTAACCACAGAACACCTCTTATTCGCTAATACCACAGTAAGCGTTGTTAACTGACACTCCATCTGGAGAACTTGTACATGGTTGTCAAGTATAATTCTACCTATTTATCGTATCTTCAGATTATAATTTTCTAGAGGCAATAAAATTAAATCTGGGTGGTAAATAATTTTCAAATTTTTACATAAAATCCGTTA
This sequence comes from Harpalus rufipes, assembly GCA_951394225.1. NCBI lineage: Eukaryota > Metazoa > Arthropoda > Insecta > Coleoptera > Carabidae > Harpalus > Harpalus rufipes. The sequence continues at coordinate 5,833,969 of OX596292.1, forward strand.
ATTGGTTATCTATAACATACTAGTATTTCGATTAAATGTCATATAATTGATATAAAAGTTATAATTTAAAATGTTGTGTTTATTTTGCCATTTCCTATTCTTCGCGTGTTAAAAAGGCCAAATTTAATTGCAAATATCTCAGGTACCGCTTGGTCAATTGTTTTAAAACTTGGAGAGCAGGTAAATTATACTTCAGTTGAGATGTACTTAAAATTTCAATTAATTCTGTTGAAAATGATTTCACGATATAACTACCTTAAAATATTAACTTGTTAGGAAAGTATCATATTGTTTAATATTCTTAGAATTCTGTCATCTTCTTTTACCCTTGGAAAGGTCGCTTTCTCCATTGGAGAAATAAGTAAGAAACTGTCCGGGTTATTATTCTTACTTAGACGTTTGAAACATAGTATAGATATGAATACTTTAAAAGTTAGTTATTTTTCTTTATTCCACTCACTAATATCTTACGGGACAGTTCTATGGAGGAATTCTCCAAATGCAATAAAAATCTTTCGGATGCAAAAAACAGCTATACGAATCATGTTAGGCCTTAAATATAGAGACCATTGTAAACAAGGTTTTAAGGATATGGGTATTTTGACTCTACCATCTATATATATTTTAAATTCTGTACTTGAAATACACAAATCTAAATTGAATTTCACTAAAAATGGAGATTGCCACAGTTATAATACTCGATCTGCAGACTTACTACGCAAGCCTGCTTACAGGCGGGTCCGTCGATTTCCCCCCCCCCCCCCAGTAAATATATTCGAGTCAAAAGCTAGCTCCAGATTCACTAGAGCTAGCTCCAGCTAGCTCCACCAATCATATAGCTAGCTCCTAATTATTAGCGGAGATATTATGGGTTACATTCGGGGGGGGGGGCAAATCTATGCTAGCCCCTTCAATTCAGATATTTGATGTGAAAAGCAAGCTCCAGAAACTTCTAACCTAGCTCCAGCTAGCTCCAATAAATTTAAAGCTAGCACCACCGCCCTTAGAGCACCAGAAATAAAATTAAATCGTCGACTTGCCCCCCCCCCCCCCCGGTAATGAATTCGAGTCAAAAGCTAGCTCTAGAATCACTAGAGCTAGCACCAGCTAGCTCCACCAATCATATAGCTAGCTCCTAATTATTAGCGGAGATATTAAGGGTTACATTCGGGGGGGGGGGGGCAAATCGATGCTAGCCCCTTCTAGCCAAATATTTGAAAAGCAAGCTCCTTATACTTCTAACCTAGCTCCAGCTAGCTCCAATAAATTTAAAGCTAGCACCACCGCCCTTAGAGCACCAGAAATAAAATTAAATCGTCGACTTGCCCCCCCCCCCCGGTAATGAATTCGAGTCAAAAGCTAGCTCTAGAATCACTAGAGCTAGCACCAGCTAGCTCCACCAATCATATAGCTAGCTCCTAATTATTAGCGGAGATATTAAGGGTTACATTCGGGGGGGGGGGGAGGGGCAAATCGATGCTAGCCCCTTCTAGCCAAATATTTGAAAAGCAAGCTCCTTATACTTCTAACCTAGCTCCAGCTAGCTCCAATAAATTTAAAGCTAGCACCACCACCCTTAGAATAACAAATAAAATAAAATCGTCGACTTCCCCCCCCCCCCGGTAATGTATTCAAATCAAAGGCTAGTTCCAGGTTCCTCAGAGCTAGCTCCAGCTAGGTCCATTAAAATTAAAGCTAACACCACCACCCTTAGAGCACCAGAAATAAAATTAGCTTTAATTTTAATGGAGCTAGCTGGAGCTAGCTCTGAGGAACCTGGAGCTAGCCTTTGACTTGAATACATTACCGGGGGGGGGGGAAGTCGACGATTTTATTTTATTTGTTATTCTAAGGGTGGTGGTGCTAGCTTTAAATTTATTGGAGCTAGCTGGAGCTAGGTTAGAAGTTTCTGGAGCTTGCTTTTCACATCAAATATCTGAATTGAAGGGGCTAGCATCGATTTGCCCCCCCCCGAATGTAACCCATAATATCTCCGCTAATAATTAGGAGCTAGCTATATGATTGGTGGAGCTAGCTGGTGCTAGCTCTAGTGACTCTAGAGCTAGCTTTTGACTCGAATTCATTACCGGGGGGGGGGGGGGGGGCAAGTCAACGATTTAATTTTATTTCTGGTGCTCTAAGGGCGGTGGTGCTAGCTTTAAATTTATTGGAGCTAGCTGGAGCTAGGTTAGAAGTTTCTGGAGCTTGCTTTTCACATCAAATATCTGAATTGAAGGGGCTAGCATCGATTTGCCCCCCCCCCGAATGTAACCCATAATATCTCCGCTAATAATTAGGAGCTAGCTATATGATTGGTGGAGCTAGCTGGAGCTAGCTTGAATTTTAAAATATTGTTTCTAGTTGACTAATTGTTTTGTCATTGTCAGTATCAGTTGAAATTTGTTCAATAAACCTTTTCTAAAAGGAATTATTCTTTCATTACAATTTATTGAACAAATTTCTTTCAAAGTAATAGGAAATAGTCAATTATGGATCAACTATTGAAACCAGGAAAATTATCCATCGACCCAGGCTCATCTTTAGCATAAATGGAATGGAAACACTGGCACAAAACATTTATGGATTACGTATCTCTTATGCAACTTACCGATTCAGATAAGTTAAAAATCCTAATAAATAATGTCGATTCTAAAACTTACGAAATGATTAGTGAATGTGGAAATTTAATGATGCTATGGCATTATTGAAATCCTGCTATGTAAAACCAATTAATGAAGTATTCGCAAGATATCAACTTGCCAATCGTCAACAAGAATTAGGAGAATCAATAGACCATTATTTAGACCAACTAAAGTCTTTGGGACGTGAATGCAATTTTAAAGCAGTGACAGCTGAACGAAATAGGGATGATTGTATCAGAGATTCATTTATAAGTGGTTTAAAATCTGCTGATATTCGACAGAGGTTATTAGAAAGTTCAGATTTAGTTTGGATGATGCATATAGACAAGCACGATCTCTTGAATCCGCTCAACGTCAGGCACAATTTTATACTTCATCTAGTTCTAACTCAATAAACGCACTTATCCAATCAAGTGTCAATAAAGAAGTTAATATAGTGTAACGTTTTTATTTATATGGGTGAAGTGTAAAACATAGACAATTATTATTAACTAAAAGAATACGTTTATTAAACGGTAAATAAATATTAGAAATATAATTAAAAGATTATAAAAGTAACTAACACTATGATGAACAAATATTAACACTAATTTAAAGACTAAGATTATTATAAGACAATTAAACACCAAGATTATTTATTTAAACAATTAACACTACTCTTTATGTCACTAATTTATGTTTATTTATGTTCAGTTGTCGACTGTTCTTTATATCACTAACTATTCACTACACTTATTTATATTAGACTTCTGCACTCGTTGCTTGTATAATACAGAGTGTCTTTCCTGGCTTTCGCGGTGGGTTATATACCTGGCGGAATTATTTCTAGGCTCTTCTGGACACGTTCTAGAGGTAAACAACATCACACAATAGATTACTGCCGACCAGTCCTAACGAGCACGTTGCGGCCAGACACTGAGGCGCCTGGTAGCGCGGCGGCGGCGGCCGCGGGGGTTACGTTACACTGCCCCCTCCTTAAGACTGTTTCGTCCCGGAACAGTCCGTGGTGACGAAACCTGCATGTACTACCCTTGGTGCATTTCGAGTTCTTAAAGAAGTGACAGTCGATGGTCCGCTCGACTTCTTCTTTCTGTCCGTTGGGGTTAAAGCTGCAGACGAGAATTTCAACGCCGGTGAAACGGAAGAGGATCTCTAACATGTTCCTTACAATCCTCCAATCCAAACCGTCTAGACCACAACCCAACTTCGGTACTGCTAGCTTCAAAATGTCATTCTCCAGTAGATGATCCCTCAAATCGCACAGCGAGTTCCATAGGCTTTGATACGACGGCTTCTGGTACGAGCGTGGTTTTGTAACAAAATAGTAGATGTACCGCTGATGGTCTGAATTGCTATCTCTCAGTCGTAGCGTTTTCCAAACAGATGGACGTTGGTTGGCCAGTTCTTGTAGTCGTCCATATTTCGCCTTAAAGACTGAGGCTATGCCGCGGGACATCTTTAAGTCTCCTGATACGCAGTGGCCGAGGGAATAATCTGAAGACACGGTAAACAGATCTCGTTGTTCTTCTTTTATCACGCCGTACCGCGCCTTGCGCCCAAAGGAATAGTTCTCCATGAAATCTTCAAAAGTAGGTTCTTGAGCTATGATCCGACGAACTGCTGCTCCATTATGGTCTTCGTGGTTGTCTCCAGCAAAAGGGGCTAGCCGATTAAAGTGTACCACCCTTGTCTTCCCGGTAGGTCGTTTCTTAATTCTATATACCACGTCGTTTATTCTTTTGACTACCTCATAGGGGCCCTCCCAATTCTTTTGCAGCTTTGGTGATAACCCGCGGCGCCTTTGTGGGTTGTAAAGCTACACTAAATCCCCAGGGTGATATCCACCTTTTTCGGCTTTGATGCCATACCGGTCCTTCATTCGGTCGCTGGCAGTTTGAATGTTCGTACGGACTTGTTCATGAATGTCATCCATTCTTCTCCGTAAGCCCGTAACGTAGTCTTCTCCGGCCAGGTCTTCCCCAGGTTTGCTGCCGAACACTAAGTCGCATGGTAAACGCAACTCACGTCCGAATAAGATGTTCGCAGGAGTTTGCCCTGTTGTCTCATGCACGGATGAACGATAAGCCATCAGGAACAGATGAAGATGTCGGTCCCAGTCTCTTTGGTGGTTGGAGACTACCTTCGACAAATATCGGTTGATCGTTCTGTTCATTCGTTCAACCATGCCATCGGACTGCGGATGTAATGCAGTTGTCCTTGTTTTATTAATTCCTAATATCTTACAGATATTTTGGAAAACGGCAGACTCGAAATTTCTTCCCTGGTCGGAGTGAAGTTCGCGTGGTACCCCGAATCGACATATACATTCTTTAACTAAGGTTTCAGCGACCGTGATGGCTTCTTGATTGGGTAATGGATAAGCTTCAACCCACTTGGTGAAGTAGTCCATCACAACCACGATATATTTATTTCCGTCGTTACTTTCTGGAAATGGTCCGGCCACATCAATCGCAATGCGCTCAAATGGACTGCCAACGTTGTATTGACGCATTGGAGCTTTTCGTCGTCTATGAGGGCCGTTACTTCCCGCGCAAACCACACATTTCTTGCACCAGTCTTTAGCATCTTCAGTGAAGTTAACCCAGTAAAACCGCTGGCGCAATCTTTCTAGGGTTTTGGTGACTCCAAAATGGCCTCCAGACCCGTCATGGATCTCTTTCAACACGTCTGGTATTCTACTCTTAGGAATGACCAACTGAGCTTTCTTCTCAGTTCCATCAGAATTCTCTACCACACGCTTCAACAGGCCATCGTCAATCACCATGGAGTCCCATTGCGCCCAGTACGCTTTTACACTCTGTGATTGTGGTGCAACGTCTTCCCATATTGGTTTGCATTCTTCTGCTTTCCATTTTAATAAGATTTTCAAAGTCGGGTCATTTTCTTGGTCCTTGCGTAGTCCATCGGGCTGCCAACTATCATCGACTACTGTTGTCCTGGCGACGGTAAACTGTTTCTCTTCAAGTCGACTACAATGTTTGCAGTCATCTTGGCAAGGCCTTCTGGACAATGCATCGGCATTACGATGGCTGGTACCTATCCTGTGTTCGATTTTGAAATCGTATTCCTGTAGTCTTTCTATCCATCTAGCCACCTGACCTTCAGGATTCTTGAATTGTAGCAGCCATTTTAATGCAGCATGGTCAGTTCTAATCAAAAATTTTCTTCCGTACAAATATTTGTAGAAATGTTCCACGGATTTCACGACTGCCAAGAGTTCTTTTCTGGTCACACAGTAATTCCTTTCTGGTTTTGACAAGGTCTTACTAAAGTAGGCAATAACCTTCTCATGCCCATCTTGTATCTGGGAAAGAACGCCACCAATTCCGACGTTGCTGGCATCTGTGTCTAGTATGAATTCTCCTTCAGGTAAAGGATAACTCAAGACGGGTGCGCTTGTCAAAGCATGTTTTAGTTCTTTAAATGCAACTGTACAGTCCGTCTCCCAGATAAATCTTCTTCCTTCTTCAGTAAGCCTTGTCAGTGGCTTGGCTATGTTGGCAAATCCAGGTACGTATCGTCGATAATAGGTACACAAACCAAGGAAACTTCTGAGTTCGTGTTTGTCCCTAGGTGCTGGCCAGTCTCTCACAGCCTTTATCTTCTCCTGGTCAACTGCAATACCCTTACCGGAAACCACATGTCCAAGGTAATGAACTTCCCTTTGAAACAGGTGACACTTCTTCGGGCTAAGTTTCAGGTTAGCCTTCCTCAATCTCTGGAAAACCTCTTCCAAATTCTTCATGTGGTCCTCGAATGTCTTACCTACCACAATAATATCGTCGAGGTACACTAAACAGGTTTTCCAAGATAGCACAGCCAATACTGTTTCCATGAGTCGTTCAAACGTTGCAGGAGCATTGCAGAGCCCAAACGGCATTACGGTAAATTGCCAGAGTCCTGTACCAATGGTGAAGGCTGTCTTCTCCTTGTCTTTTGGATCCAAATCCACTTGCCAGTAGCCGCTCTTTAGATCCAAAGTGGAGAACATTTTTGAGCCAGCCAAAGTGTCTAATGTGTCGTCTATTCGAGGTAGCGGGTAGCTATCCTTCTTCGTCACATTGTTAAGTTGACGATAATCGACGCAAAATCGTGTAGAGCCATCCTTCTTCTTCACTAACACCACTGGTGAAGCCCATGGACTGCTTGAAGGTTCAATCACACCTTCCATCTTAATGTCCTCGATTATTCTTTCTGCTTCCTCACGCTTCGCCAGTGGTAGTCTTCTTGCTGGTTGGCGGATGGGTCTTGCGTCTCCGGTGTCTATTTTATGGTGAACTACATTACTTCTCCCTTTGGTTTTCTCATCAAATTGGAACACATCTTTAAAATTTCCAATTAGATTCTTTGCCTTTGTTCTCTGGTCGGCGGTCAATTCTTCAAATGATGTTGTCAATTGATTGATTAACGTGTCCGGAACTTTCTGAGATGTGTTCCCTTTGGTCTTTACAGTTCGGATAATCGAGGATACTGCCATGCATTCTCCTACAATTGTTCCTCTCTTCAGAACAACAGGATAAAAATTTACGTTCATTATCCAAACAGGTATTACCTGGCTGGCTTTGACTAGTGATTTTCCGACAACAACTCCAGTGCCGGTTTTGGCATCATCATTCTTGGGCTCCAGCATAACGATACTTCCCTCACAGAAACTACCGTCTAAATGTGCCTCCAGGATAGTTTCACTTCGTTCTGGGAGGGTAACGTCTTCGGCCATAAGTACGCGCACAGCCTTGTCATCTGGTGGATTTAATACGAGTTCTTCTTCTTTGACCATCATCACCCCCTTCTTCAGGTCAAGTTTAAAACCATGCTTTGTCATTGCGTCCATCCCAAGTATTAATTCATCTTCAACTTCAGCTACCAGCGCACGATGTTTGAATGAGGTTTTTCCGATAGTGATGGTGACATCTACTTCTCCTAACGCGGTAGCTTGTTCTCCCGTTGCTGTGCGTAATCGCCACTTAGTTGGTTGAAGATGAGTCTTGCCAGTTTTCCTTATCAAGTCGGGTCTGATTATAGTTTTTGTCGCACCCGTATCCAGTAGCATTTTCAATGGTCTTCCATTAATAGAGCCATCCACATAGATGCTATTGGCTTTATGATGAAGAGATGCGACATAACTGATGGATTGTGGAACTACTAGATTACGGGTCGACAGTTGCCCCTTCGCATCAACCCGATTTAGTTTTCCGGCTCCTTTTCTTCCTTTGTCGATTCCGTCTTCTTTTGAGAGTTTCTTTCTTCCAGCAAACATTTCGTTTTCAATTCGCCGTAACCTCTCATCTAAATCTTCTGTGTTTTCATTACACTCAGCATCCATACTTCGCACTCGCGATTGGTTACGTAAAGCTTGTTTGGCAGCTTCATGCTCCAATGCATACGAGAGTGCGTCAATTAAAGTTTTTGGACGGGCCAATCGCAGTGCTTGTTGAGTTTCGCTGTCTCGAACTCCGTAGATAAATGATTGAGTGGCCAAGCACTCCAAAACGCTGTCAGGAGCTGTAGGATGTGCGAGATGAACTAAACGAGCTACGTCGACTTCAAATTCTTGAAGGCTTTCTTTTGAACTCTGATACCCGTTCCTCAGTTGCGTCTGGTACACCTGCTCCAGATGCGCATTTCCATACCGCATATCCAATCGTTTGACTAGCTGGTCGTAGTCTTCTTGTTCTTCTTCTTTCAGCGTTTGCAGGATGTCGATAGCTTCTCCGCGCAACGAGACAGTCAACGCCGTAGCCTTCTCCTCGGACGTCCAATTATTCGCTTTTGCGGCCGCTTCAAATTGTTTTAAATAATTCGGCCACAAAGACTTCCCATCAAATTCCGGTGTTTTTATGTGCAGTTTTGAAGTAGTATCGGGTTTTACTACTTTTCTTCCTTCTATTAGACTTGACTCAGCCACACCAGAATTCAGAATTGACGACGATGTAATTTTAGTGAATTTTTGTTGTATTTCTTCAATCTTCTTGTCATATTCATCTTTTAAATTCTTCAGGCCTTCTTCAGTATTTTCCATTAATTTTTGTTCTAAATTTCTAGAATTTTCTTCCAATTTTGCTTCTAAACTTCTAGAATTTTCTTCTAATTTTTGTTCTAATGTTCTAGAATTTTCTTCTAATTTTTGTTCTAATGTTCTAGAAATTTCGCCTGCTTTTCTAGAACTCTCCTCCAATTTTTGTTCTAACGTTCCTGTCAATTCTTCTTTTAATGTTCGCGAATTTTCTTCTAATTTATTTTCTAATGTTCTAGAATTTTCTTCGGCTTTTGTAGAACTTTCTATTAATTTTTGTTCTAATGTTCTAGAATTTTGTTCTAATTTTTGTTCTAATGTTCTAGAACTTTCTGTCAATTCTTTTAACTGTTTACCAATGTCGGATACGTCGTCCGGAATTTCGAATAGGTAATCTTCAGGATTTTCACCAGCTTCGGTTAATGCCTGCCGCAGCCTTTCTTGAAGTGTTGCCTTCCTTCCTGTTGTTTCCACATCCCGTTCTTCTAGTTCTCTCTTGAGATCACCTACTTTCAATTCACTCAATTTTAATTGTTTAGTCGCCATTTTATTTATTTTTATTTACACTTCACAGTTATTAACAACCCCACACCTGACACCAATTGTAACGTTTTTATTTATATGGGTGAAGTGTAAAACATAGACAAATATTATTAACTAAAAGAATACGTTTATTAAACGGTAAATAAATATTAGAAATATAATTAAAAGATTATAAAAGTAACTAACACTATGATGAACAAATATTAACACTACTTTAAAGACTAAGATTATTATAAGACAATTAAACACCAAGATTATTTATTTAAACAATTAACACTACTCTTTATGTCACTAATTTATGTTTATTTATGTTCAGTTGTCGACTGTTCTTTATATCACTAACTATTCACTACACTTATTTATATTAGACTTCTGCACTCGTTGCTTGTATAATACAGAGTGTCTTTGCTGGCTTTCGCGGTGGGTTATATACCTGGCGGAATTATTACTAGGCTCTTCTGGACACGTTCTAGAGGTAAACAACATCACACAATAGATTACTGCCGACCAGTCCTAACGAGCACGTTGCGGCCAGACACTGAGGCGCCTGGTAGCGCGGCGGCGGCGGCCGCGGGGGTTACGTTACAATAGTAAATGATGAGGATCAAGAGAAAGTATTAACTGCAACGAATAGTTCAAAAACTTATTATTATTGTGGTTTACGTTTTCACTTACGTTCAGATTGTCCTGCTAGAAATGCAATTTGTTATAAGTGTGGAAAGAAAGGACATTTCCAAAAAAAAATGCCAAACAACGAAAAAGAAATTTGATAATAGAAAAACAATTGCTTCTGTTTTTCAACGCTACCGCTTTGATAGATACAGGTAGTTCTACTAGTTTCATCTCCCGTACGTTGAAGCTCCCAATTTCGTCTTGTAAGGATAGCCAAGTAATAATGGCTAACACTTCTTTCAGTTCCGTTGTACAACAGGAATGTAGAGTGAAGTGAACTATGAAAGGTCATACATACGAAAAAGTCCATCTAGGCATACTATCTGGTTTATGTTCTGATATTATACGTAAACGTCCTCCATTAACAATATGTGCTTTAATAGCTGCAAATGTTGAACCGGCTCAACTCTTCGAACATGTACCAGAAGATTTCAAGCCTTTTGCTACCAAGTCTCGTCGACATAGTGACTCAGATAAAAGATTTATAGAATTAGAAATACAGAAGCTATTAGATGAAAATATTATTGAACTTAGTTTTTCACCCTGGAGAGCTAAATTTTTAATTACTGAGAGTGCCTGTCATAAGAAAAGAATGGTCATTGATTATTCCAGAACTATTAACCATCATACTCAACTGGATGCTTATCCTTTGCCCTCTGTAGAAGATTTAGTGAATAAAGTTGCAAGATATAGAGTTTATAGCACTATAGATCTCCGAAGCGCTTATCATCAGGTACCAATCAGAGAAGAAGATAGGCAGTATACTGCTTTTGAAGCCTGTGGTAAGCTTTTTCACTTTAAGAGAATTCCATTTGGTGTTACAAATGGGGTTGCTGCTTTTCAAAGAGTAATAGATGGAGTAATTCAGACTGAGTCACTAGAGAATACATATGCATATCTTAATGACGTTACAGTATGTGGCTCCAACCAGAAGGAGCATGATAAAAATTTAGAGCGCTTTATGGAAGCAGCAAAAATGTACAATTTAACTATTAATGAAGAGAAAAGTAGTTTTTCACTTCAGTCCATAAAACTATTAGGTTATACAATCTGTAATGGTATTATCAGATACTGATCGATTGAAATCTTTGCGTGAACTGCCACTACCCACAGATTTAAATTCTCTTCGAATATCTATGGGGATGTTCTCACACTACTCTAAATTTATTAAAAAATTCAGTAAAAGATACATAGTCTTGCCGAAGGAAAATTTCCATTATCTGAGGAAGCTAAACAGGCACTTGAAAAACTCAAGATTGATATAGAAAATGCTGCAATAGATTCAATTGATAATGAAGCATTATTCACTGTTGAAACTGATGCTTCAGACAATGCAATAGGAGCTACACTTACTCAAAATGAACGACCTGTTGCATTTTTCTCAAGAACTCTTTCTTCATCTGAACAAAGACATTCATCTATTGAAAAAGAAGCGTATGCTATAGTGAAAGCAGTACGAAAGTGGAGACATTTTCTAATGGGTCGTCATTTTCGTCTAATCACTGATCAGCGTTCTGTGTCCTTTATGTTTAATACGACGCATGGTGGGAAAATAAAAAATCTGATGTGGCCAGCACATAACCTCTCGCCGTATATTTTACCTGGCTGTATGCATAAAGCAAAGAATATTTTTATAAATACAAATAATATATTCATATAAATCTATGACGTTTAAACTTCTTTATTATTCAATAATAGCATGTCTCAACATAAAGATATTTTACCATAAATTATGTTACAATAAATTACAAAGTAGAGTTTACCATATATAAATATTAGGCTGGTAACAGCAATTTTCAATTCGAACAACCTTGTTTACTTTCTCTTCGTGTTCTTCTACTAAAAACATTAATTTTGGGCGGTCTAATATGTATATCTGGATTGTGCATCTATTCTTACATATCTTCTTTTACATTTTATTTTTTCATACTTGTTATATCTAAATAACACTAATTCCCTTTAATAAAGTGACGGATAGATTGCACTCCGATTATTCTTATATCGATGTGTAATTTTGTCAATATTTACAACTTACTTGAGAAGAATTTGATAGCTTTTTCGCAATTCAAAGTTACTCTAGTCTACAGTGCTGGTGCACATTGTCGCATAATGTTTGAAACAAATTTAAGTCCTTCAACCTAGACTTGTCATCTCCATAATAGTCACAGATCAAGAATTAAGGGATTCTCCAAGTACATTTTTCTTTCATTACTCATTATTTCTGACACTGACATTTATCTGTCAGTTACAAATAATTTAAATTATCAACTATTTTTCATGGCATCCTTTCGGTTGTAAAATTAATTACAACATTATTTTATATATTATATTCCTTTTATCTCTAAATCTATAAAATATGTATAAAAATATTTAAATGTATCAGAAAGAGAATTTATTTTTCTTTAATATTATCAAGAAAAATTTTCAAAAAATAATATTTAGAAGATTTTTTTTCAAGAATCTTCTACTTCCGGTTGTCCAATTGTTACCAAAACCTTTTCAGATCTTCCCATGAATGAGCGATTGGGAAATACGTTGTTAAAAATTTTTTAAGTCTTATAGTTTTTGAGTAACCGTCCTTCCAACATCCCACACACACACATCCACACACACATGCTTGTATTGGCCGAGGTTTCAGGTTCAACTCGAACTGAATGAGAGTGAGGACCTGCCTCATTTAACCCGGATAGCATTACTTCGGAAAGGTGTTCAGTTCGGACAACATGTGTTTTATAAATCTTTTACAAAATTTGTTGTTATTTTTCAAACAGGACTCGTACTTTTTGCACAATTAATTTATTATTCACATGAGGTCCGGGTGCAAAAATGTAAGGTCCAATTTTAAATCTCAGTTGGTAAGTTAGATAGTTATACAGTTCTTACTGTATAGTTCGGTTAGATATCGGTAGGTTGTGCATGATGTGTATGTTAGATTTAAGATTGCATTCGAAGTAATAAACTTGTTCCCATTATTTGAACAGAGTTTGAAATAAACAATGATTATTTAAATTATACCAATGTTTATCTATTTTTTTTTGATTTTAAGTTAAATAAATTAAATATTTTCTTTGGTTGAAACCATTCTCCCTTCAAAAAGTGCTGTATAGTCTTTTAGCTTTCATCATATAAACAAAAATAGCAGCGCCAATGGTTACGATAATAATTAGCGGTTTTCTATGGAGCGATAGCAACATTTCCAAGAACGGCACTTAATTTAGTTTCAAAAACTATTTCCAATTTCCTTAGTTTAAAATAACAACTGATAAAATTTGAACAATTAATGTTGTGGTTCTCTGTTTAACTATTTTACAAATTTGTTACTCATTTATAAGAATTATATATATATAATATAGCTTTCAATAAATATATAATTGAAAGTACGAGTGACCACAAGTTTATTTACAGCTTTATAACATTGTTATAGGAATATGACTTTCAAAGAATGCTAATATATTACCTATAAGACTATTATTACTAAAATAATCATCTTTAAGGAAATGTCATCCACCCCAACTGCATTAGACTTTAGTTTGTTCACATGTTGTATATTGTTGCATTATCAACAAGTTTAAAATTAAAGCATTTTGCGAGCAAGTTTCAATATTTATCATTAATGTACTGTTTCGCAGCATTATCATTAATATTTGATGTTCCACCATTATCTATTAAATATAATTCAGAATTATCTAGTGGAGATAATTTTTTTTGTTCAGTTTCATTTATAACTCCAACACGTCTTAATTTTTTCCATAATTTATTAGAGTTTCTAATATTATTATTTATATCATTTTCAAGAAATACGTGCTTCTCTCTAAGTATCGCAGTAGTTATATAGTTACGTAATTGTTTATAATAATTGAATTAGCCTTTGTTTTTTATTTTCTGTTCTCCTTTAATGCTCTATCCCTTCTTTTCTGCATTATGGAGTAATCCAGGGGCTATAATGTTTACCTATCTACTTTAATAGATTTAATAGGGACATGTTCATTAAATAATGCAGAAATTTGGTCATTTAAATATGCAATTTTATCGTTAATGTTATTGATATATACTATTGGAAGAAATTAAATCTGTAAAAAAATTATTGCGAAAATAATTAACAAGAATATTAATATTGATATCACCAGTACATATCAAGTGATCTGACTGCGGCATAAATGGGGAACAAGATATGTTATTGTAAAAATCACAATAATTTTGGTAAAAACAGTTAAAATAATATTTATTACACAAACTAATAGTCTCATGGATCATATATAAACATTCGTTGAGAGCCATATTCGAATAGAATTGTTATAAATTAGTTAACAAAAATGACCAGAATATGAGGACCACGAAATAATATTATAAAATCATAGTTATTATAGAAATAATAAACGAAATAATATGTACTACGCAATCTAAGAGACTTACATCCTTTAAGAATGTAAATTTAAAATTTTAAAAATTAAAATTTGTGAGACGACTAGAATTTCAGCTTTTATTCCAGGCTAAATTATATATTATATCTAAGACTTTTTACTGATATTTCATTTAAATGAATGCAAAAATGTATATTTGCCAAATTATAAATGAACGTCACAAGGAATATACATAATTTAAACATTTTTGAACTTAATAATAATTATAATGGGAATAACAAAAGATTAATAATCAATTTAAAGCAGCGTTTTAAAAATACCCGCCATAAAAACAAGGGTTGAACGAAATGAGAATGAGGACCAAGATATGTTATTGTAAAAATCATAATAGTTAGCGAAAAAATAGCTAAAATAAAACTTATTACACAAACTAATAGTCTCATGGATCATATATAAACAATCTTTGAGAACCATATACGAATAGAATTGTTATAAATTAGATAACAAAAATGACCAGAATATGAGGACCACAAAATAATATAGTCAAATCTTAGGCATTATAGAAATAATAAATGAAATAATATATACTACATATTCTAAGAGACTTACATCCTTTAAGAATGTAAATTCAAAATTGTAAAAAATTAAAATTTGTGAGACGACTAGAATTTCAGCTTGTATTCCAGGCTAAATTCTATATTATATCTAAGACTTTTTACTGATATTTCATTTAAATGAATGCAAAAATGTATATTTGCCAAATTATAAATGATCGTCACAAGGAATATACATAATTTAATCATTTTTGAACTTAAGAATAATTATAATGCCAATAACAAAAGATTAATAATAAATTTAAAGTAGCGTTTTAAAAACACCCGCCATAAAAACAAGGGTCAAACGAAATGAGAATGAGGACCAAGATATGTTATTGTAAAAATCGCAATAGTTACCGAAACAATAGCTAAAATAATACTTATTACACAAACTAATAGTTTCATGGTTCATATATAAACATTCTTTGAGAGCCATATACGAATTAGAATTGTTATAAATTAGATAACAAAAATGACCAGAATATGAGGACCACAAAATAATATAATCAAATCTTAGGCATTATAGAAATAATAAATGAAATAATATATATTACATATTCTAAGAGACTTACATCCTTTAAGAATGTAAATTCAAAATTGTAAAAAATTAAAATTTGTGAGACGACTAGAATTTCAGCTTGTACTCCAGGCTAAATTCTATATTATATCTAAGACTTTTTACTGATATTTCATTTAAATGAATGCAAAAATGTATATTTGCCAAATTATAAATAATCGTCACAAGGAATATACATAATTTAATCATTTTTGAACTTAATAATAATTATAATGGGAATAACAAAAGATTAATAATCAATTTAAAGCAGCGTTTTAAAAATACCCGCCATAAAAACAAGGGTTGAACGAAATGAGGATGGGGACCAAGGTATGTTATTGTAAAAATCATAATAGTTAGCGAAAAAATAGCTAAAATAAAACTTATTACACAAACTAATACTCTCATGAATCATATATAAACATTCTATGAGAGACATATACGAATAGAATTGTTGTAAATTAGATAACAAAAATGACCAGAATATGAGGACCACAAAATAATATAATCAAATCTTAGGCATTATAGAAATAACAAATGAAATAATATATACTACATATTCTAAGAGACTTACATCCTTTAAGAAAGTAAATTCAAAATTGTAAAAAATTAAAATTTGTGAGACGACTAGAATTTCAGCTTGTACTCCAGGCTAAATTCTATATTATATCCAAGACTTTTTACTGATATTTCATTTAAATGAATGCAAAAATGTATATTTGCCAAATTATAAATGATCGTCACAAGGAATATACATAATTTAATCATTTTTGAAATTAATAATAATTATAATGCCAATAACAAAAGATTAATAATAAATTTAAAGTAGCGTTTTAAAAATACCCGCCATAAAAACAAGGGTTAAGCGAAATGAGAATGAGGACCAAGATATGTTATTGTAAAAATCGCAATAGTTACCGAAACAAGAGCTAAAATAATACTTATTACACAAACTAATAGTCTCATGAATCATATATAAACATTCTATGAGAGACATATACGAATAGAATTGTTGTAAATTAGATAACAAAAATGACCAGAATATGAGGACCACAAAATAATATAATCAAATCTTAGGCATTATAGAAATAACAAATGAAATAATATATACTACATATTCTAAGAGACTTACATCCTTTAAGAAAGTAAATTCAAAATTGTAAAAAATTAAAATTTGTGAGACGACTAGAATTTCAGCTTGTACTCCAGGCTAAATTCTATATTATATCCAAGACTTTTTACTGATATTTCATTTAAATGAATGCAAAAATGTATATTTGCCAAATTATAAATGATCGTCACAAGGAATATACATAATTTAATCATTTTTGAAATTAATAATAATTATAATGCCAATAACAAAAGATTAATAATAAATTTAAAGTAGCGTTTTAAAAATACCCGCCATAAAAACAAGGGTTAAGCGAAATGAGAATGAGGACCAAGATATGTTATTGTAAAAATCGCAATAGTTACCGAAACAAGAGCTAAAATAATACTTATTACACAAACTAATAGTTTCATGGTTCATATATAAACATTCTTTGAGAGCCATATACGAATAGAATTGTTATAAATTAGATAACAAAAATGACCAGAATATGAGGACCACAAAATAATATAATCAAATCTTAGGCATTATAGAAATAATAAATGAAATAATATATACTACATATTCTAAGAGACTTACATCCTTTAAGAATGTAAATTCAAAATTGTAAAAAATTAAAATTTGTGAGACGACTAGAATTTCAGCTTGTACTCCAGGCTAAATTCTATATTATATCTAAGACTTTTTACTGATATTTCATTTAAATGAATGCAAAAATGTATATTTGCCAAATTATAAATGAACGTCACAAGGAATATACATAATTTAAACATTTTTGAACTTAATAATAATTATAATGCAAATAACAAAAGATTAATAATCAATTTAAAGCAGCGTTTTAAAAATACCCGCCATAAAAATAAGGGTTGAACGAAATGAGGATGGGGACCAAGGTATGTTATTGTAAAAATCATAATAGTTAGCGAAAAAATAGCTAAAATAAAACTTATTACACAAACTAATAGTCTCATGAATCATATATAAACATTCTATGAGAGACATATACGAATAGAATTGTTGTAAATTAGATAACAAAAATGACCAGAATATGAGGACCACAAAATAATATTATGTAACCACAGGCATTATAGATATAATAAATGAAATAATATGTGCTACGCAATTTAAGAGACTTACATCCTTTAAGAATGTAAATTCAAAAATTGTAAACAATTAAAATTTGTGAGACCACTAGGATTTCAACTTTTATTCCAGGCTAAATTCTATATTATTTCTAAGACTTTTTACTGATAATTAATTTAAATGAATGCAAAAATGTGTATTTATGAAATTATAAATGAACGTCACAAAGAATTTAAATAATTTAATAATTTTTGAATTTAATAATAATAACAATAATGCCAATAACAAAAGATTAATAATAAATTTTAAATAGCGTATTAAAAATACCCGCCATAAAAACAAGTATTGAATGAAATGTAAATGGCGACGAAGATATGTTATTGTAAAAATTACAATACAAAACAGCTAACAAAAATACTTATTACACAAGTTAATAGTCTCACGGATCATATATAAACTTCCTTTGAGAGCCGTATGCGAATATAATAATTATAAATTAGTTAAAAATATGACCACAATAATCGTATGAGGACCACGGAATTAACTTGTGTAATAAGTATTTTTGTTAGCTGTTTTGTATTGTAATTTTTACAATAACATATCTTCGTCGCCATTTACATTTCATTCAATACTTGTTTTTATGGCGGGTATTTTTAATACGCTATTTAAAATTTATTATTAATCTTTTGTTATTGGCATTATTGTTATTATTATTAAATTCAAAAATTATTAAATTATTTAAATTCTTTGTGACGTTCATTTATAATTTGGCAAATATACATTTTTGCATTCATTTAAATGAAATATCAGTAAAAAGTCTTAGATATAATATAGAATTTAGCCTGGAATAAAAGTTGAAATTCTAGTCGTCTCACAAATTTTAATTTTTTACAATTTTGAATTTACATTCTAAAAGGATGTAAGTCTCTTAGATTATGTAGTAAATATTATTTCATTTATTATTTCTATAATGCCTCAGATTTGATTATATTATTTTGTGGTCCTCATATTCTGGTCATTTTTGTTATCTAATTTATAACAATTCTATTCGTATATGGCTCTCAAAGAATGTTTATATATGATCCATGAGACCATTAGTTTGTGTAATATGTATTATTTTACTTATTTTTTCGGTAACTATTGTGATTTTTACAATAGCATATCTTGGTCCTCATTCTCATTTCGTTTGACCCTTGTTTTTATGGCGGGTATTTTTAAAACGCTACTTTAAATTCATTATTAATCTGTTGTTATTGGCATTATAATTATTATTAAGTTTAAAAATGATTAACTTATGTATATTCTTTGTGACGTTCATTTATAATTTCACAAAAACACATTTTTGCATTCATTTATATTAATTATTAGTAAAAAATCTTAGATATAATACCGAATTTAGAATGGAATAAAACTTGAAATTTTAGACGTCACACATTACAATTTGTTTATAATTTTGAATTTACATTTTCCAAGGATATAAAGCTCTTAGATATTGTAATAAATATTATTTCATTTGTTATTTCTATAACGACTGTGATTTTACAATATTATTTCGTGGTCCTTATATTATGGTCATTTTTGTTAACTAATTTATTACAATTCTATTCGTATATGGTTCTCAAAGAATGTTTATATATGATCCATGAGACTATTAGTGTGTGTAATATGTATTATTTTACTTATTTTTCCGTAACTAGTCTGATTTTTGCAATAACGAATCTTAGTCCTCATTTACATTTCATTTATCTCTTGCTGTTATGTCGGGTATTTTTAAAACGTTATTTAAAGTTTATTATTAATCTTTTGTTATTGGCATTATAATTATTATCTAGTTTACAAAATATTTAAATTATGTATATTCTTTGTGACGTTCATTTGCAGATCTGTAAATCTGTATAAATTTATACATTAGAGTGACAGGTTTCGTTGCGATTAGTATAGGCGTAGGATTTACAGATGTGAACAGAATCGACCCATTACGGTTGTGTACAAATTGCCCCAGAATACTTTTTCGAAGGAGTTTCAAAAACGGCTCAACCAATTTTTTGTTTATGGCAATTATATTACACATAGATTGTAATGAATATAAAATAACATTTCTTAAATTTGTTATTATATAAGTAATAATAATATTTTTGACAACTTTAAATCGTTTTGAATTAAAATTTACTTCAATACAATCTTTACAAATTAAAAACTTCAGATACATTTCACTTTTTAATAAAACATACGAGTATGTAGTATTTGAGATTAACTTGACAAAAGAATTACCCGTATACGACAATGTAAATCTAAGTAGCTGGAGAACCGGCGAATAATGAGTGAAGAAAAAACAAGCAAATATTATACACAATTATTCTTTATTCTTAATATTAAAATTAATAGTGTAAAATATTTCATATACTTAAATTTATAAAAATTCTTTATAAAAGTATCTTACATCTTACTAAAATTCACAAGTATTATTTATGAATTTTAATACGGATATGATATAGAACGAATATAATATGAACACTAAGTAGTTTTTATTATTTATGACACCTAGCATTCCTCGTGGCATTCAATGAAATAAATTTTCGATGATTTACTATAAAATTTCCATACATCCATTATATTTATAATTAATTGCTTAGAATTATGATTATTATTCCTTACAGTAATTTTGTCAACGTCACGAGTTGTAAACACATTTCAAATTGACTTATTTTTTCATCCTCTCTAAGATCAGATGGCTAAATTAGTATAACGCAGAAATTTAAAATAGATATGAAATTTTCTTTCATATTATGTATTACACGATTACGCCGATTAGTGATTCACTCGTAACACTTCCATTCACATACAAATTTTAAAATACATATTAGATTCATGTAAATTGAAGTGTTAGTCGTGAACCAAATTAAAAATTTTAAATCGCGATATTTTTAAAGAGTGTGGTATGAAATAATAAGGAATTGAATTGAAAATATATTTAAAACCCGTATTTTAATTTAAATTGAAAATTGTGGGAAATCGTTGAAAATATTACTAGGATTAATATTCACAACTTTAAACAATTATTTATAAATATAACGGATGCATAAATACATACTACATAATCATCAATGCCACGACGAATTCAAGTTGTTATAAATAATAAAGACTATTGTATAGTATAAAGTAATAAATATTTAGCATTGTTTATTTTTATGTAAGTTAGTTTATTTCATAAATTGTTTTTTTTTTTTAAGTAAATAAGTTGCTTTATTTATGTCGCACCTCACATTCGTATTGAATTTTACAAATATGTACTTGTATTTGAGTAAGGTAAGTTCTTTTGATTCACTCATATACCTAACGCACATAAGGTTTTTTCAATATGTTGCCTTTGCATTATAGACGTTTGAAAATATGTATGTTAAATATTTAATGTACCGATAGGGAAATAGAAACTTATTTTTTTATTAAATCCTTCAGTGTCGCTTTATTTAATGTCTGACTTTATACGTATACCATCGCAGATTATTACCCATTACTGGATGTGTTTTTATTCGCGCCCTAAAAGTTATTTAAAAATTACATTCGAAGTCAGATCGTCAGAATCAGTACAGGTTATTTAACGCATCCAGCAACAATATCTTTTAATAATAATTGTTTATACATAGGTACATTACAAAATTAAAGGAATATCATTAAATTTGGCATTTACTTTTTACTCTGCTATACAATAATGTTATAATAATAGTAAATATAAATAATAACTATAAGTTCGAAACATGCGAAATGTATATCAAATGTATGTTTGCATATTTTTAAGAAAAACGAAATATATATTTGGCATTTTTTTGAGAACTGATAGTTCTAAATTATTACTTAATTATAAATGTGTGCGTGTTTTTTAAAGATGCCCAAAGAACATATTAGTAGTTCTGTAAAATATATTGCTATTTTCATTAATGGAACATTAACAAATTTTTATTTACCCCATAAATATTAAACAATTTTTTTTTATGTTGACCTGGTTTTTGGTTTATACTGCATATTTTACTATAATTATAATTTATACATTTTTAATACATATTTTTGGATTCATCAATTTTTTTATTTATGTTTGAGATATTGCATTGATTTGTAATATGATTTTTTAAAAATATTTACAAATTTAGTGAAAAAATAATTATATATTATTCTATACACGTATGAAATAAAAAATACAAATTTAAAATGTTTTATTTTTATTCAATAGAATATTGCAATAAAACGCAAAGTTGATAATAAATAAATACAGCGCAGAGAGAGAGATAGCAAATAAGTTGCAATAAATTTGTATCAGAATACAGAATATGCGATCCCCTGCGTTCGTCAAGCACCAGCGGAATACTGGTGGCGCCTTCGGAGAGCATAGTGCGGATAATACGAGTACTACCACTTTTGTACACAACCTTAATACCTTAAAGGAGATTATTTTTTAATAACCATTCATTTTATAATATAAGTATTGCACTATATTGTATTTTGCTGTAAAAGATTTTGGTTATTACATTGTTACTTATATGTACTAATTTAAATTGGGATCGAAAAAGGCGCATCTAGCGGTCAAATTTCTAACTGAGAAGTTGCCAGCTCTGCGTCTACGCGTTGCATTTCCAGGCTTTGCGAGTTAGACGACGCTGCAGCAATCTTCTTCTTATTTGGCTGTGGCGTATACTAAACAATAAATATATACGCAATTTGCGGTAGGGTAGAGCGTGCGTTGTTATTTGGGTGGTCCAGTGCGTGTTGCAACAAAGGATTTTGTTGTTTGTTGTTTGCATGTGTTTTGTCGGCTAATCACAGGCTAATATTCAATAATACTATTTTGTATTTTACTACAGTAGGTACATAACTAAAATGAGTGATATTAGTGAGTTTGAACCATTTTCTGCATCTGACAGTGATGATAGTTATCATGTGGATTTAGAAGACTCTGAAACTGATGATGATGTAAGTAAACCGTCAACTTCTCAAGTTAAACGAAAGAAAATCAATTCTAGACAACATCGGGACAATAAAGTTCATAAAAATAAAGCAGGCGTTTGTAACTATGAAGAAATTTTGAAAGGCATAGAGGAGGCAGATAAAAAGTTAATTGTTGCTGCAGTAGAGAAAAAATTTGATAAAAGAACTAGTTGTATTTATTGCAAAGAATTGGTTTTAAAATTACCCAGACATTTTATTCGAAAGCATAAAAATGAAAAAGAAGTAAAAGAATTTTGTAATTATCCTGCTAAAGATCCCAAAAGACTAAGTATTATTGAAAAATTACGAAAACAAGGTAATTTTCAACATAATAAACAAACGTATGAAGAAAAAAACGGGAATTTAATTGTAACAAGAAGACCGAGAATTGAAAGTTCTAGTAACAATTATTTACCATGCCCGTTATGTCTGGGTTTTTATTCTCGTCGCACATTATATTTACATTCTCGTAGATGTAAACAAAAAAAACAAACAAATTTTGATCAATCAAGGGTTCAAAAAGCTGGACGAGCATTATTGCCCATGGATACTGATGCCTGTGATATTTTAAAAACGAGAGTGCTGCCGTATTTAAAAAATGACTATATATCAGAAATTATTAAAACAGATAAACTAATAATACAATTTGGTTCGGATTTGGCGTTAAAATTGTGCAAAGATCAACATTTGAGCAATCATATAAGACAAAGAATGAGAGAATTAGGACGTTTAGTTCATGAATTGACAGCAATAGATAAAAACATAACTCAATTACAAGATATATTTCACGCGTCAAAAGCAAATCTGTTTTTTAAAGCATTATCTAATTTGGCAGAATTAAACATTGAAAATGGAAGTTTTGGAAAACCATCAACCGCCTTAAAGTTAAGAACTTCAATTCATACATGTTCTGAAATATTGTTAGCATTGGCTGTACCCGATGAACATAAAATAAATGAAATACAACAATTTCTCTCAGTCATCAACTTAAAATTTAAACGGTATTGTGCATTAGCACTACAAACAATTGACTCATTAAAGTGGAATAAGCCAGTAAAATTGCCCGAAAGCGAAGAAATTAAATTTTTTTGTGATTATTTAGATAAAGAAGAAAAAACTTTATTAAAAAAATTAAGTAAAAGATACACATATGATATTTGGAATAAGTTATCAAAAGTTGTGCTCTGCAACATTTTAGTTTTTAATCGAAGACGTGCGGGAGAATCGCAAATGATAAAAATTACAGAGTTTGAGAAAAGACACACTATCAAAGAAGATTCTGATTTATATAGAATGTTGTCAGAATCTGAAAAACAAGTTTGTAATAATTACTATCGTATTCAAGTCCGCGGAAAATTACGTAATGGTGTCCCCGTTTTAATTTCAAAATTCCAAATAAAAATTATAGAACTTATTTTAAAATATAGGTTTAAAGCTGGAGTACACCATAAAAACCCATTCGTATTTGGACGATTAAATAACAGTTTTATACGAGCAACTGATGCTATAAGATTACTTGCTGTCGAATCTGGTGTTAAAAATCCGGAAATAATTCGATCAACAGCCCTGCGCAAACAATTAAGTACACAAGTTCAAGTTCTGAATTTAAAAAAGAACGAAATGGATGATTTAGCAAACAGTTTGGGCCATGATATAAGAATACATAGGTCATATTATAGACTGCCAGATCACATGGTTCAAATTGCGAAAACTGGAAAAATTCTTTTGGCAGCGAAACAAAATTTAATTTTAAAAAATCAGGGTCGATGATCAGATGATATTCAAATTTTTAAATCAGGTTTGTTTTATATTCAATTTATTAGTATATATATATATATATATATATATATATATATATATATATATATATATATATATATATATATATATATATATATATATATATAACGTTTGTTTATTATGTTGAAAATTACCTTGTTTTCGTAATTTTTCAATAATACTTAGTCTTTTGGGATCTTTAGCAGGATAATTACAAAATTCTTTTACTTCTTTTTCATTTTTATGTTTTCGAATAAAATGTCTGGGTAATTTTAAAACCAATTCTTTGCAATAAATACAACTAGTTCTTTTATCAAATTTTTTCTCTACTGCAGCAACAATTAACTTTTTATCTGCCTCCTCTATGCCTTTCAAAATTTATATATATATATATATATATATATATATATATATATATATATATATATATATATATATATATATTACAATTTTTGTTAATCTTTACATTTAGGTTATCTGAAACCCGGACAAGAAGAGTCGAAAATGAATTGGGAAACTGCTGTTTCCGAAAGTATCGAAGAATGCGTACCAAGTACTTCAGATTCATGTAATATTTCATACATATCTTCTGAAGATCAACTTAATTCTGAAAATCAATCAGGTATTTTTATTTGTTTAAATAATTAATATAATATCTATATTAACTTATTTTTCATTTATATGTAGTTCCTGAGGTGGGTAATGAAGAATCTCTGGAAAGTGTTAACAGCTTGTTGTTTCCGGTTGCGCATAATAGTGAAGATATTTTAGATACTTTTGTCACAGCCTCGGCAGTGGATGAAGATTCCGAAAATGAACCGAGTGAGTATAATACATTCACAATTTATAAGAAGGTATTTTTGTAAATATTAATGTATACCATTATGATTAGTTTTAAATCGTCTAAGAAAATCATTGGCAACTAGATCTGATGATGAGAGTAGCTGCAACAATGTTTTAAGCAAAGATAAAGTAGCTTCCGAAGATGAATCAACCAGTATGTATACCTACTTTTTTAATATACTAAAAAAAAATATTTTTTTCAGAAGTAATGTTATTTTGTTAATGTCCGACTAGTTTATTATTATTATTATCATCATCATAATCTCTTACAGAAATCAATGGCAGGACAAAAATTAATAAAAACCTTGAATAAAATAATGAACTAATTGGACATTATAGATATCTTAATTATTATATAATACGCTATAATACTTACCAATTTACCCATATTATGAAGTTTCAGAACGTCAAAAAAAGGTACGTAAACCTAACGAGACATCAAAAAAGAGACGAAAAGGTGAATCTGATGAAGAAGACGAGCAAATATCAGGAACTTCTGATGAAGAGAAGAACATATGTAAAAAGAAGCTAAAGAAAGGTAATTAAATTAAAATTAATTACCCTGTAAAATCACGAAACCGGTTACCGCTAGAACCAAAAGTAGATAAACAATCAGGAATAAAGTTAGTTTGTAACAATGAGTAAAGTACGTTGCATGAATAAAAACAATTCTGCGGTAATTTATTTTGTGAATCTAGTGTTATATTTTGTAATATATTTACATTTATTTTTTTTCTTAGCGACTACTCGGTGGATAACACCAGAAAAAAATGTGTTACGAAATAAATTCGAAAGTCATTTAAATAATATGACAGTACCAGGGAAGCAGGAATGTATGAAGGTACTGGATATGTCTCCACTAAAACGAAGATCATGGAGAGACATAAAAAATTGGGTCCATAACACCAACACAAGCCTGAAGAGGCGTCTAACGAAATGAATCTATCAAATTTAAGTCTAATTCTTTGTAAGCTATTGATATTCCATTAAATGTTCATTGGTTGACTTTACAATTTCCATCGTTGATAAGTTTGAAGATTCCTTGAAAGTTTTTCTTTATATTTTTCTTTTTACAATTATAGCTAAGTCTTGGTTAACTGAGGAAGTAATTATTGTATTATGAGTATTTGGAACTTGCAATACAGTGTTTTTTGTATACAGGGTGTTTCACGGATAAAGGACACCTCGATTAGTTTCTTATTAGGAATAAAAGAAAATAATTCAAATAAAAGTTGTAGTAAATCGAGGGAGACATTTAATAACAAAGTTATATATCTTCAAATGGGATAGCATAAATTTTTTTGACGCATTCAATAGAATATTTTTTTCTGAATTCAAACATTTAATCATTTTATATCCATACATAACAAAAATATTGAGAAATTCAATTGAGATTTAAATAAATTTTATTTTTACAGTTATTTTTAGTAGGCTATGTATGATAAACAAAAACTGGTATTTCTCATTTTGAATTATTTATTGCATAATTCCTAATAATAATAATAATTATAATAATAGGACACACTTTATAAAGCTATTAACAAATATTTTTTAGGTTTCGTTTTAATTTATCTCAATTGTTTTTCGTAAATAGCCCACTAAAAAATAACAAATAAAATAAAATTTAATTTTTTTTTCAATATTTTTTGTAAGGATATAAAATGAGCACATGGTTGTATTCAGAAAAAAAATATACTATCCTATTTGAAAAAATTTAACTATGTAATATTTTGAGAACCACTGGTTTATTTTTTCTTCTTCAATAAGTGAATGTCCTTTGAATAATTTTCTTCTATTCCCAATACTAAAAAATATAATCGATGAGTCCCGCATCCGTGAAAGATCCTGTAATTTTCAATTATTCCAGTCATCATTATTTTTATTTAATATTATTTATTAATACAATTATTTACTTCTATGCGTTTTGTTTGATAATAGGTTATGTTGTTAGATTCTCTGTTGACTCTTTCTATTAATATGTTTTTATTATGTTTATTTATATAATATGTAGGTGGTTCTGTTAAATCGTATAATTTTTTTTATGATGAATAAAAGGAATTGGATATAATTGATATTTAGTATAAGAGTTTTGTAAAAATTCTGGCTCTGTTAACAAAATGTGGAATTGTTTGTTCTCTAATCTACAATGTGTGGTTATCTTATGTAATTGTAACAAATTTCCTTGTTACCTGTTATTAGAATTAAATCAACATGGTTTATAATAGTGGTGTCTAATTTATTTAATGAACTTATTACTAACATTAGTTTTGTATTTGCAAAACTCCGGTTAGTTTTGAATAATTATAAATTTTTACTTCAGCATTAATGCCACGATTATTTTTTATTTAAAATATCCATTACTCATAGTTTTCTGATTTGTTTTCGTTTAAGTTTATTCGTTCTAATTTTGAATTGATTTCTGTCCGTTAAGTGTTTTTAATTATTTATCCGTTTTGATTTTGGAGAATCTTTTGGTTATCTTTTAATTGGTCTATTAATTTATATTTTTCCGCATCACTGGTCTAAATTATCTGTAACTGATTTAATTTTACTAAATCTGTTAAAAACGCACGAAAAATTTTTATATGGGAAAACAATAATTTGAAATGGCCAATAAAGGCGTAATTAAAAAATAAAGTTGACCATGATTCGGCCTATTCAACTTGCAGCGCTATCTTTTGCATAATCATAGAAGTATTTCTTTAAAGAAATATGCTTCCCATCTATTGGTAAGAAGTTGAAGTAATATTTCACCCGCCCAAAAAAAATATGAGGTCCGTATCGAATGACATGAGTATGAGGACATTTACAAAAAGTTGTGTTCTTGGTGTCAGTGAATAGTAAGGAGGATAAAATAGCATGGATGTGGTAGGTTACACGTAGTACTATGTATACTTAAGCTAGCCTCGTACAGTATGACTTACTTCACGAGTTAATTGAGATAAACAGGTTGTTCGTATGAGGTCCGTCCCCATATGTCGGCAACGGTCCTCACACGTGTGGCGGGAATACTCGTTGAGGACCTCACATGTCGGCCTTTACAAACTCACACACACACACACACACACACACAGACATCATCGTAAAAATGTTAAAATCGGATTGTAGGGCCCTTAAACGTGCTTATTCAATAAAATCTGGATATGCGATTTTTAGCATGAATCCAATACCTCTCTTAGCGAGAGGTAAAAATGAGAAAATTCAACGATGGCGTTTAGAATTTTCGTGTTATAAATATGAGATAATATATAGGTCTGGAAAACAAAACGCAGCTGCAGATGCTTTATCTAGAATTTGTGCTTCGGTAAGAAGTATAGAAGATTTAAAAACTCTGCATGACTCTCTTTGTCATCCTGGGGTTACCAGATTTTATCATGGCATATCAACGCCGTCTTGGCTCTTACAACCTGGACCTGTTCGAATGAGAAGATTTGTTCGAAATTCAAAATATGAGCCTCATACTGATGAGGTGACATTAATTGAATCTAATCCATATTATGTTCATGTTCGACATACAGACGGACGTGAAGTCACTGTCTCAACGCATCATCTTGCTCCAGCTGGAGAATACTTACCACAGCCTGAGCCTGAGATATCTACACCTATACAAGAAAATGTTATAAATGAGTCTACGCAAGAAATACCTTCTTTAGCAGAATCACCTCCGGAAGAAGAATTGAATCCTCCACCTAATTTAGAAAACAACATAACACTACGGCGCAGTACACGAATTAGACGTCCTCCTGTTTATTGCCCTAAGAGGGAGTGAATGTAATAAAATATCATGTACTCGTTGAATTTTAAAATATTGTTTCTAGTTGACTAATTGTTTTGTGATTGTCAGTGTCAGTTGAAATTTGTTCAATAAACCTTTTCTAAAAGGAATTATTCTTTCATTACAATTACCAAATGTCATATTGCATTGTTCTACTCACTAATTGATTTTTTTTACGAGTTTCAAATATTTTTTAAGAAAAGTTAAATGTTCATAAATGTTTGACAACAGCAAAAGAATAGTTTGTATATGTTATATTTTGTGTCCCGTTTTCAATGCAATTTATTTCATGTTATCAATTTTATTTACTATTATTTTTATATTATGAAGCAGTGTTTTATTTCCCTAATTATCTATAAAAAGCTACTTTCATAGGTGCCGACTTTTCTATAACCCAGAGGGGGCCAAATTTTTAAAATAAAAATAAAATTAATTATTGCTTTCATATATTTTTTTATTTCTCATTATTAATAATTACAGAAAAATTAAATAAAATACAGTTTAGTTTAAGTACGTACGAATCTTATGTCTTTTTTTAATTTTAAACAAGTTAGGCCTAATTTTTTTTATTTTTTTTTGAAAAAAAAGCTATTTGTTATTGTATTTAAATCGAGCTCATTTTTCATTTTTGCACGACAATTGTAGTATAGTGACATGACTTAATCTGTCTTGTGTCATTTTCGAATGTGAAACTAAAATGAATATTGTAGAGAAACTAAAATTAGAGTCTGAACACATTGCGTCAACTTGTGATTGGGTGGGGGATTAGTCGGCCATGTTTATGATCGTCCCGCCATTATTTGAATTCGAATATGACAAATTATAAAAAAAATGTAATAAAACGTCTATTAAAGTACTTTAATCAATCAACTTTATTTACTACTCAAAAAATAAGTTCAGTGGTGCGAAAATATAATAAAATGTACCATATTTATTAATTAAACAGAACATTTATACTTTTGAAGTATGTTGGCACACCTGAAATTTGACGTTGGATATAATATGAACTATTTATTTTTCTTGCCTTTAAAATGTTCACAAAAGAAAGAATTATAGCTGCAAATTACAAATAATAGGAAGACATAATAAGTATAATTTTCAAATATAAAAGCAAATAAAATCAAAAATTTATTATTCTGATTTGTCATATGAACAGGAAGTATTCCATTTTATTGAAATATGTCAATATATTGTCGCAAAATACTCATTTACATATTTCATTTTGCCAAAATATCTTTTTCTGGTGAAATTATTACAAAATTTTGCTGCAATCGACCATTATTTTGTATCATAAATAACAACACCAACAAAACCTAGACGGAATTAAAGTTGATCGTTCGACAAGTACATGAAATTAGCTGTATTTTCTACCCTTGTTGCGGTGAAATGAATAAACATGGCCAATATAGGGCGTGTCCAGTCTTATTTATAGTATCTCTAAAGATTATGGATTTAGTGGCCATCTATCGAATAAGTTCCAAATGAAACTTGACCAGTGATGCAAATGCCATGACTGAAATATTTTTAAATTAATAAGATCGAAGCAAAAGCGCTAAAAAAATTGTATAGCGGCAGGGGGGCCAAAACATCGTTTCGCCCATTCTATATTTTGTCAGGGGGCGGGGGGCAACGCCCCCTTTGCCACCCCATAGTAGGCGCCTATGGCTACTTTGTTTCAATTTTTGAAATATTTATAAATATTTTTCTTCTTCGAAAGTACATTTTAAATAGCATATCTGTAATAACTGAGAAAACATAATATGAAATATTCTCATTAAGAATCAACTACGAGTAATATTCTTCTTTTCACTTCTTTACTAATATGTACAATTATTTTCTTACGTTCTGTACTGCTGTGGTATATTCAAACCCCTCTTAGTCACGTGGTAAGAATATGCCCGACCTACTATCTGTCCCTTCGCACGCCTAACTTGTCCTACAGACATTCGGTATACAATCAATTTAGTTTTAGGTCAAATTGTTTAATAGTAAACGCAATCCATTTATTCTATGAAAAATTAATTCATACATGGAAAAAGATGAACGGTCAGTCAGTGGCAGATTTCCCATTAGGCTAAGTAGGCTGAAGCCTACGCTACGGCGGCAATTTTTCAGCGGATATTTGCAATGCGCCGATTGAATTAATAATTTCTTAGAAATGTTTACTATCTATCGAAATACAATACTTATTTGCGAACCACCGCGCCTCCTAATGAAATAGTCGGCGAATAAAAAATCGGAGATTTTCAACGAAATAAAATTGTCGGCATACAATTTTTAACGGTGGCAAATTTTCGGCTGAAATTTTTTAAAAGCGAGAAATTGCGAACATATGTTCTGGTCACGCGTCGATGAATTAATAATTTCTAAGATATGTTTTCTACCTATCGAAATACGGCACTATTTCGCAATCCACCTATTTAAATAAAACAGCCGTCGAATGGGATATTTTCAACCAAACAAATTTGTAAAATATCAATTGAATCGGATATTTCGGAATCAATTTCATTATACCCTGAAATTTTTTAATTTTATATAGGTAGGTACTCAAAAAAAATATAGATGGAAATGCTTTTTAATACCTACGATATATCAGAGATTCTATTGTAACGTTTTATTTATATGGGTGAAGTGTAAACATAAGAGAGATATTATTAGTTAAAATATTACGTTTATTAGACGATAAATAATAAAGATTAAATATTAAAAATATAACTAACACTATGATAAACAAATATTAACACTACTTTAAGACTAAGAATATTATTAATGCTTAAAACACAAGATTATTTATTTAACCAATATTTATATCACTATATTTATTTATATAACTACATTTATTTATGTTAACCACACGTAGACTCTTTATTTATATCACCGACTTCATTGCTCGTTGCTTCTATATCACAGACTCTATCTCCGCTATCATTCCACAGTATTTATACAGCCTAGCGTCCTTCTAGAAACCTCCGGCGCCACAATGATACCAAGTACCGGTGCAATTAACGTCTCGCTGGTCTGTCGCCGGGGATTGCATCATCTGAGAAATTCCGGGATTACGTCATCGCTCTGGTACATTCTTTCAGTAGCGGTACTCGTATATTCTTATCTCAAGGGCGCACGTCACACTGCCCCCTCCTTAAGACTGTTTCGTCCCGGAACAGTTCTTGATGACGAAATCTACATGTATTACCCTTGGTACATTTGGAAGTCTTAAAGAAGTAACAGTCGATGGTCCGCTATAGCTCTTCTTTCTGTCCGTTAGGGTTAAAGCTGCAGACGAGAATTTCAATACTAGTATGGCGGAAGAGGATCTCTAACATGTTCCTAACAATCCTGCAATCCAAACCATCTAATCCACAGCCTAACTTCGATACTGCTAGCTTCAAAATGTCATTCTCTAGCAGATGATCCTTCAAGTCACACAGCGAGTTCCATAGATTGCGATACGACGGCTTCTGGTACAAGCGTGGTTTTGTGACCAGGTAGTAGATATACCGCTGATGTTCTGTATTGTTATCCCTCAGTCGTAGCGTCTTCCCGACGGATGGACCTTGGTCGGCCAGTTCTTGTAGTCGTCCAAATTTTGTCTTAAAGACTGACGCTATGCCGCGTAACATCTTTAAGTCTTCCGATACATAGTGGCCGAGGGAATAATCTGAGGACACGGTGAACAGGTATCTATGTTCTTCTGTCGTCACGCCATACCGCCCCTTGTGACCAAAGGAATACTGTTCCATGAAGTCTTCAAAAGTCGGTTCCTGAGCTATGATCCGACGAACCGTTGCTCCATGCTGGTCTTCATTTTTGTCACCGGCGAACGGGGCTAGCCGATTAAAGTGTACTACTCTCGGCTTCCCGGTAGGTGCTTTCCTAATTCTGTATATCACGTCGTTTATTAAAAAAGCAAACTGCAAAAGCAAATTGCGAATTTCTCCGTGAAATGAACAATATTATAAAAATTACAAAGTTACGTCTAATTTCACTAGGATACAACTTCTGAGTCAGCTTCTATGAAGCCATCGTCAGAAGCTGACTCAGAAGTTGTATCCTAGTATCCTAGTGAAATTAGACGTAACTTTATAATTTTTATTATATTGTTCATTTCACGGAGAAAGTTCTGTGGAGGATCGAACAGAGACCACAGGTTACTTCATACTGAAGAGCACCAATAAGTGCGAAACGCGCCTATGGTTACTTGTTGTGCTGGCCGACTTCTGACGATGGCTTCATAGAAGCTGATTCAGAAGTTGTATCCTAGTGAAATTAGACGTAACTTTGTAATTTTTATTACGTCGTTTATTCTTTTGACGACCTCATAAGGACCTTCCCAATTTCTTTGCAGCTTTGGTGATAAATTTCGACGCCTTTGTGGATTGTAAAGCCACACTAAATCCCCTGGTTGATATCCACCTTTTTCTGCCTTGATATCATACTGGTCCTTCATTCGGTCGCTGGCAGCTTGAGTGTTTATGCGGACTTGTTCATGAATGTCGTCCATTCTTCTCCGTAAGTCCGTTACCTAATATTCCCCGGCCAGATCTTCCCCAGGTTTACTGCCGAACACCAAGACACATGGCAGGCGCAACGCACGCCCGAATAAGATGTTCGCAGGACTTTGCCCTGTGGTTTCATGCACAGATGAACAATAAGCCATCAGAAACAGATGAATATGTCGGTCCCAGTCTCTTTGGTGATTGGAGACTACCTTCGATCGGTTGATCGTTCTGTTCATTCGTTCAACCATGCCATCGGACTGCGGATGTAATGCAGTTGTCCTTGTTTTATTAATTCCTAAAATCTTACAGATATTTTGCGAAACGGCAGACTCGAAATTTCTTCCCTGGTTGGAGTGAAGTTCACGTGGTACACCAAACCGGCATATACACTCTTTGACTAAGGTTTCGGCGACCGTGGTGGCTTCCTGGTTGGGTAATGGATAGGATTCAACCCATTTAGTGAAGTAGTCCATCACAACCCCGATATATTTAATCACCATGGAGTCCCATTGCGCCCAGTATGATTTTACACATCCTCTGCTTTCCATTCCAGTATAATTTTCAAATTCCGGTCATTTTCTTGGTCTTCGCGTAGTCCATCGGGCTGCCAATTATCATCGACTACTGTTGTCCTGGCGACGGTAAAAATTTTCTCTTCCAGTTGACTACAATGCTTGCATTCATCTTGGCATGGCCTTCTGGACAATGCGTCGCCATTATGATGGCTGGTACCCGTCCTAAGAGTTCTTTTCTGGCCACACAGTAATTCTTTCTGGTTTTGACAAGGTCTTACTAAAGTAGGCAATAACCTTCTCATGCTCGTCTTGTATCTGGGAAAGAACGCCACCAATTCCGACGTTGCTGGCATCTGTGTCTAGTATGAACTCTCCTTCAGGTAAAGGATAACTCAAGACGGGTGAGCTTGTCAAAGCATGTTTTAGTTCTTTAAATGCAACTTTACAGTCCATTTCCCAGATAAATCTTCTTCCTTCTTCAGTAAGCCTTGTCAGTGGCTTGGCTATGTTGGCAAATCCAGGTACATATCGTCGATAATAGGTACACAAACCAAGAAAACTTCTAAGTTCGTGTTTGCCCCTAGGTGCTGGCCAGTCTCTCACAACCTTTATCTTCTCCTGGTCAACTGCAATACCCTTACCGGAAACCACGTGTCCAAGGTAATGAACTTCTCTTTGAAACAGGTGAGACTTCTTCGGGCTGAGTTTCAGGTTAGCCTTCCTCAATCTCTGGAAAACCTCTTCTAAATTTTTCATGTGGTCCTCGAATGTCTTACCTACCACAATAATATCGTCGAGGTACACTAAACAGGTTTTCCAAGATAGCCCAGCCAATACTGTTTCCACGAGTCGTTCAAACGTTGTAGGAGCATTGCAGAGCCCAAACGGCATTACGGTAAATTTCCAGAGTCCTGTACCAATGGTGAAAGCTGTCTTCTCCTTGTCTTTTGGATCCAAATTTACTTGCCAGTAGCCCCTCTTTAGATCCAAAGTGGATAAAATCTTTGAGACAGCCAAAGTGTCTAACGTGTCGTCTATGCGAGATAGCGGGTAGCTTCCTACTTCGTCACATTGTTAAGTTGACGATAATCGACGCAAAATCGTGTAACCCTTGTGGTAAACGCCTACACAATACAAATATGTCATCGTCGTAAACCGAAATGTGTGTACAAATCAGATAAGCACATCCAGCAATGAATAATATGCGGTGATAATATATTTATTATTTCTTTATTTAAATACATACCTGCATATTTACTAATGCTAGAAATAATGTATATTAAGTTCCTTTCCATAGAACTATTGTTCTATTTACAATTTTTCTTTTAAAACGTTACTATTATCAATTAGAAATGATTATTTTTTTTGACAGTGACATTTATCTGTCAGTTACATATATGTAACTGACTATGTAACCATTGAGATGTGTTTAAAGCATAAGCTCCGAGATATAATTTTTATATTATTTTATAAATTTATCCATAAAATATACAGAAAACGTATTAAAGCAAACCAGTAGAAAATGGAATAATCTTTCATTTTTATAATAACAAATTGCGAAAAAATATATTTAAAAGTATTTTTTGAAGAAAAACTGTCTTGAGCTTCAAGTAAATTGCCATTTTCGGTTATCCGAGTGCCACCAAAATCTAATGGCTTCTTTCCATATTAAATAAGGTATAAATATATGGTTTCAAAACTTTCTGAATGATAGTATTTGAGTTAGAGCGTAAAGAGGATCCACACACCTACACACATACATACATACATACGTACATATACACAGACATCATCGTGAAAATGTTAAAATTGGATTGTAGGGACCTTAACACGTGGTCATTTACCAAAATCTCGATATGCGATTTTTAGCACGCTCCCTATACCTCCCTTACCAAGGGTAGCGGGAAGTAAAAATATATATTTCAACAATGTTTTGCATATGTGTTTAATACAACAGAATTTTTAAACCACGTCAAAGAACAAACCATTTTAGATAATCATAAAACGCAAAATATAAAAATTATAATTGATATATTTTTAAAAATTAAATTCTATCATGAGACTAAGTTACTCTCGGAGAAAGATGATTATATTATAAACAAGTTTAACAAAATTGTGTTATTTAGAAAACAATAAATGTTTTATAAATTATTTCTATTTCTCTTTACCTTCACCAAAATACATTAATCCTGACCAGATTGAATTCCTAATATTTTTACAGTATAACAAAGTAAATTATTTAATTCAAATTTAGCACTAGAATATTTCATTATTTATTATTACTAATATTTATGTTCAAGAATTTACACACAAAATAAATAGTAGGTACATTATTTAATTTCTCAGATTTAAATTTAAAGTTTGCACTAGTCTTCAATTATCAGAACTTAGATATCGTCATTAGCCAATAGGATTCAAATATTACGTACACGCGCAAAATCACTTGGGAAATAGAGTGAGATAGACAATGATATTGCCATCTGTCAGTCAAGGCTTCACAGAGAGAAGGGATCCGCAATATATTAGTTAATAGGTATATGTTTTGAGCAAGTATAAGAAAAAAAAGTTGAAATCCCCCATTGTTGAAGTGTACTACTTATGTGCGATGCTAGAATACCCCTTTGCGTTGATCTAAATCAGATCCTGATTGGAATAGGTGTAGAAAGCATTCAACTGTACATTCTTACCTTATGTTCATCTTTTAATGTGCATATAAATCTACTTTGAATATCGGATTTAACGAGATGTACTTTATCAGGGAAATCTTTTGTGTCGACTAATTTAAAATCAAATTTAATATAAACTATTACTCCTTGGTAAAACTTGTTTTTCAAGTATGGAATATTCCCAAGACATTGTATTTGACCATCAACCATTATAGCTAGACGTTCGCATAATGCTTCGCATTCGTCCATACTAAAAAATTAAATGAACAGTATCATTAATTTTGGTCTACCTACTTTTAAAACTAATGAAAATGGTATATATGTCTGATCAAATCAGAATATATGTATTCTGCCTTAATAAGGTAATAACAATAAGCAGTATCTGATTTAAACAAAATATGGATTAAATTAGGACTTAGTATTAGTATTAGCTTAGCTTGCAGCCATTTTACTTTATAAACTATTCATAAAGAGTTTTTCAATTGGGGCGGGTCGATGTTGGCAGCCAGTGGCGGCCATGTTATTTTGGTGGCATGTGTCTAATATGTTGTTTATTATTCTGTCACTGATGCCAAATGGCAAGATACACGATTGAGCAGCACGTCCAAATGATAAAACTTCATTATCAAAATGAGTGTTCATTAGTGCAAACGTTGCGCGCGTTGCGCCCATTTTACGGCAGACGCGGTGGTCCTTCAAATTCGACTCTCCAACGTTTGGTGGCCAAATTCGAGACGACCGGTTCAGTAAACAATCAGCCAATACCCGTACTTCAAAGAAACGCCAGATCAGCCGAAAACATTGCCGCGGTCCGTGAAAGTGTGCAGGAGAACCCGAGGCAGTCAATTTCTCGCCGTACATAAGAACTCGGCCTTTCGCAGACTTCAATTTGGCGAATTTTGCATCGGGACTTGGGCTTACACCCGTATAAGATCCAACTGACCCAGGTGCTAAAATTTAATGACCATAGACAACGCCGTTTGTTCGCTGACTGGGCTTCGGAGCGTTTGGAAGAGGAACCCAATTTTGGCCGGAAAATCATCTTTAGCGACGAGGCGCATTTTTGGATGAATGGCTATGTTAACAAGCATAATTGTCGTATATGGGACGGCGCCAACCCACACGAGGTTCACCAGGTGGTAATGCATCCACAAAAAGTTACTATTTGGTGCGGATTTTAGGCCGGCGACGTCATTGGTTCGTACTTTTTGGAAACGACGTTGGTGAGGCCATCACCATCAATGGCGAGCGCTACAGAACGATGGACATTCTGCATGAACGATTTGAGGGTACGGTTATCTCTCGCAGAGGTGACGTGAATTGGCCACCAAGATCGTGCTATTTGACCCCGCTAGACTTTGTCTTGTGGGGTTTCTTGAAGTCGCAGGTCTATGCCAATAAGCCGCAATGCCATAGCTGATATTCAGCCGGATCTATGCGGCAGAGTCATTGAAAATTGGACCATTCGGATCCGTGCCACCGTGAGAAGCCGCGGCGGACATTTGAACGATGTTATATTCCATACATAATGGCATACATGGGCCTTTTAAATAAAAATAATAATTTCGTTAATAATACACAGCCCGTTTTATTCCATTTCAACATCGACCCGTTCTTATTGAAAAACCCTTTACGAGGGTGGATTGAAAAGTTTCCGGAATTACGGCGAAGGCCTTGGATT
This sequence comes from Harpalus rufipes, assembly GCA_951394225.1. NCBI lineage: Eukaryota > Metazoa > Arthropoda > Insecta > Coleoptera > Carabidae > Harpalus > Harpalus rufipes. The sequence goes on from OX596292.1 coordinate 5,872,302, forward strand.
TTGGAAAGCGATCTTATCTTTTTCTTTTATATAACTCTTCCTATGAACTGTCAAGTGATCGTGGCAAGCGTCTTTGTCGATCTACCTAACGTTAAATCGGTAATGGATAAAAACGAAGTTTGTGCGGTGATCAAGATATTTCATTTGAAAGAAGAGACGGCAATGGAGATCAAAACCAGGTTGGGTGCTGTCCTTAGGAATGCTTCACCTTCCTTTTTTCACTGTGAGTTTCTGGGTTTCGGAATTTAAGAGTGACTGGGCACACTTGTGACGTACCATGTTCAGGTCGACCGATATGGTTCTGGAAGATCGACAAATGAATGTACGTGAGATTACGGAATCAATAGGGTTCTCTTGTGAAAGTGTAGTTTATATTTTACACAATAAGCTGGGCATGAGAAAAATGCTCGCCAGATTGATGCCGCAATTGATCAGTTCGGAGAAAACCCGCATTCGAGGCCGAATTTCAGCCGAAAATTTGGAGTTGTTTAAGAAAATTTGTCAATTTCAAAAGAAGTTTCATAACCATGGATGGAACATGGGTACACATTACACTCCAGAGACGAAAATTTAGTCGAAAGCGTCGATTGGACATGGTGAGTCGAAGAAAACTAAGTTAATTCAGTTGGCAGGAAAGGTGATGTTGTCAGTCTATTGAGACGCCAAACGAATTTTTCTAATTGACTCTCTTGGTAAAAGAAGAACTGTGACTGGACAATACTACGCCACACTTTTAGACTAGCTGAAAGCAATAATTCAAGAAAAACGCCCGGATATAGCAATGTAAAAGATTTTGTTTCATCACGACAGTGCGCCAGTTTATTCAAGTCGAATTTCTCAACAAAAATTGAATGAATTGAGGTTTGAAATCGTCCACTATCCACCATACTTGACCGATTTGGCTCCCGCTGATGTCCATCTTTTCCCAACACTCACAATATTAAACGCTGGAAAGGGATTTCGATCCAACTAAGAAGCCATTGAAGCAGTAAATGCTTATTTTGAGGACCTCAAAGAAAACATATATATATATATATATATATATATATATATATATATATATATATATATATATATATATATATATATATATATTATATATTCATGTCATTCCGGTAACTTTTCAATTCGTATTTATAAAACTAGCGAAACCGCATATTTATGATATAAATCAATATTCCTTCGTTTTTTTTTTACCATTGTCACTATATTTCCGCCTTTCGTTTGATCCTTCGCTTCATACTTTGCGCGCTAACTCGAACGTGTACAGTGTGCATATATATAGGATGCGGTCCGAATCACGCTGAAGTAGTACCAACAGCGCGCTAACAGTTGGTTCGAATCATACCCATAATGCTGAAAGTTTACACTGTGAAGTATATGACAATATGACTTTATAGGTGGTGTCAACATTTCATGCTCACGCTGATCGCCGAAGAGCCATAGGTATTGTTAAGGATCCCACAGACCAAGGCGGTCGCGATGGCGGTAGCGGCCGTGGTAGTGATACGATATGACACATAGTATTAAATTGTGCGTGTTCAAACATGTACGATCTGGCGTTCTATATCGCGATAAAATTGCAGCGATCAGAATACGGTGGCGATCAGAGCGCAGCGTGTTACGTTTGGCCGCGGATCGCCATTACCTAGTATTTTTGCTGTGTATTGATATTGCAACATGAGTGTGCAAACAGAACAATCGATTGAACACGTGGAACAGTATAAAATCTTATACGACTTTCTCCGTAACTCCGAAGAAGTGGATATAACGTATGAAATTCTCCTTGATCCTTACATACCATATTAACTTCGTGGACCCACTTTCTTCGTTTTTTATTTCTGAATTTCAGATAAAAAAAATGTGACAGTAAAACAATAGCTATTAGAATTAATGGTAATAATAAACTTTTCTTTTTCGCCGTCTTCTATGAGTGCTATTAAAATTAAAAATTCTTCCAATTGACGCTCAGCTATATCACATTATTCAATACAGACTTTTTCTAAATTTTCGAAAACGGTTAGATCATATATAGAAATAATATATTGCGTGCTCTCTTATTAACAAATGCAATCAGGCGATGGAAAATAGCTCTGGTCTGTCTGGCCCTGGTCGTTACCGCTACCGCCACCGCCATCGCGACCGCCTTGGTCTGTGGGATCCTTTTTACGCACTCTAAGCACGCTTGTTATATTTGACGCCATTAAGCGCCGAACAGTGAAGTATGTACTCGTAATATACAAGTTTTATTATTTATTATTCTACAGGATGAATCCCAATAACAATAATTTCACTTATAACAAGAGGTACAGGTTGTACATATGCAGTATTTATAACGAGTGTGTTATAAAAATGTGTGTGGAAAGACACAAAATCTGAAATAAGCCATCGTAATATTACAAATTATTGATAGATCAATAAAGTTTGTTTTTAAATGAATTACAAAGTGTCCGACAAATCTAATTCAGCGCTTAGAAAATTAAATGCACGACACACTGAATTTAGAGGTGAATTATAACTTGAAGCAGTTCTAGCAAACTTACATAAATATGTTGATGTATTTTGGACATTACATGGTTTTAAATAGGAATTTAAGCTTGCTTAAGAGAGTGGAATCATCAGCCAAGTTGTTTACAATTTTGTACAAAAACATAATTTGATGACCAGCGCGAGGAATTTGTAGCGATTCTACGAGTAAATTAAAGGCATTTAATAATTCTTTATAATTCAAATTTGACCATATATGTTTTATTCTCTGGTAAGATATTTTCGCAAATCTTTTTCGAACATTTTCTATTAATTGTATTTGATATGCACGGTATGGATTCCAAATTATGCAACCATATTCGAAATTACTACGTACAATTGCGGAAAACAGAAATTGTAAATTATTCTTATTATGAAAATTATATGTGTTACGCAATATAAAGCCCATACTTTTGGAGGCCTCAGATAACATCCTTTCAATATGTTACTGAAGTTACTCGATGCAGATACATTGACATTTATTTTCATTAAAATACAATTTATTTTTAAATATCATTGAGGAACGTTATTACTATCAAACTGCAATTTGATATATGGAAGTTGTTAGCGAAGTAAAGGTTTTCGCTCCAATTCACCTCTCCTATTTCCCAAAACAATAGCGACGTATAGGATTCTTTCATCATCTTTGTCACTAGTTGAACTCAAAGACCAATAAATATTTCTGGATTACTATCATCGCTTTCACAAATGAAGGAAACTGTTTCCATCAGACTAGTAAGAAGTTGTAGCGACCAGCAAGCCATGAAAGAAGATTATTAGAAATTTAGGTTGGTCATGAACGTTTCAGTCGTTTTAAGTTTCTAGGTGTATCTATGTATTAATTTTTCGAGAATTTTGTATAATAAAATGTGTCATTCCTTTCTGTGTGAATTAATTGATTCAATTTAAAAATATTTACAAAGTCAATCATATTAGTGATTGATAGTTGATGTGGTATAGGATTGGCTATATCCACAAAGTAATCGGACCAGCTGTAAATGGTCTAAGCACTGTACTCAGTATACATATTTTGGTTTCTACAATGTTTTTGGAATGTGAACATTTCGATTGATTGTAATGTTATCTTATATGTCTTCAAATTGGTTCCAGAAATGTTGCTGGAACCCCCTATGTTCGCCATCAAGAACTTTAATTACAATGTTTTCAAAATAGTTTTATAAACTACTGGAAACATGCATTGAATCAATATAGAAACGTACTGATAATGTTTTATAATATGTTCTCGTAATGTTAATAATATAATCTATTAAACGTTATTGTAATATTCTATAAAAACATAAAAATATATACCTTGAGACATTCCAAAATAATATTGATTGTAAGCAGAAAAGATGCACAGCACCTCTGATACAAGTTTACCACAACACACATGTAACCATGAAAGACACCTCATACGTACACGGCGTCGGCGGGAAAGTGCTGATGTTGCTCAGCAAATGCGCGTGCGCGCAAATTCCGTTTTACACAATGAAAAATGTATTAGAAACGTCTCAGAAATCATTCCGTATAAATCAAATTGGAAACATCCTTAAAACATTATTTCAAAAACGCCTTAAAAACATAACAAAAATATTTCAGAGATAATCAAATTGATAATATTGGAACATTTGAAAAATATTTTCGAAACATTTCAGAAATCAAATTGGAAACATTCTTAAGAGGAATGGTTACTGTGGGAAGGGGAGGGGAAAACGGGGTTTGTTTTCCCCTTAAAATCGTATTTATTTATTAAAATACTTTTATAATTCTTTTTTCATTTTATAGAGGGAGATTGATTGTTTGTTATTTCAGTATTTAAATTTTAAATACTTGCAACCAAACCCAACTTTTGAACCACTACATCACTCACATCCGCTAATGGTGCCGCGGTCTTCGATATCGCTAATAATTGGGGGAAAACATCAGAAGTCAGGTAAATCTAAGACCCGCACGGTCTCGTCACTATCACTAGAGATCCATATGATTACCATTGCATCCATAGCAGGTCCGCATGATCTCGTATCGTGAACGCATTAGGTCCGCATGACCTCGAGAGATACGCATGATCTCGTATCGTAAACGCATTAGGTCCGCATGACCTCGAGAGATCCGCATGATCTCGTATCGTGAACGCATTAGGTCCGCATGACGTCGAGAGATCCGCATGATCTCGTATCGTGAACGCATTAGGTCCGCATGACGTCGAGAGATCCGCATGATCTTGTATCGTAAACGCATTAGGTCCGCATGACGTCGAGAGATCCGCATGATCTCGTATCGTGAACGCATTAGGTCCGCATGACCTCGAGAGATCCGCATGATCTCGTATCGTGAACGCATTTCGTCGTACATTAATTTTACAACATAAAAGTGACAAATATCAATATCGTCCTCACGTACTAAAAGAGAATAGTGATTACTCACCGTAGACCCCGACTTGTAATATCCTTTCCTTATACAGTATTCACCACAATCGCAACTACCGCACGTGACAAAGGTTTATCACCGACTGTCTGCTAAAAAGCAATCGTCTAAAGCTGCGTACACACTTGAGCACGAATGCGAATGAGGCAGATCGAGGCTGAACAGTATGCCTCGTGTGGGATAAACGTTTTCCCACATAGGAGCGCATGAGGCATGCCGCGGCAGTGCTCCAATGTTGTGCGGCGAATAGGCGAAATGTCGAATGAACATTTACTACCCGTGGCTTGTATCAGTGTTATACTACTTTTAAAGTTATTAAAATTCAAAAAACGTAAAAAACAGAGGCGAAGATGGTCTTCACAACTTTATTTGAGACGAAGCCGCATTAATAATGTTAATAGTACTTTTTTATTAAACGACTTACGTACTGACAAAGATTTTGGCAAATTAAAAATTTCCCCAGAATGTCAAAAGAAGATTTTAATTTTCTTTTAAATGGTATTAAAAGTAAAATAAAGAAAAACGATACTAGATTCAGAACCTTTTAAACTATCCATTTTTTTCTTTATTTCTTCTACTCTTTTTTCAAGAGATGCTGCTATTTCTGCCCACGCATCTTATTTTCTTAAGTATTGTACAAATTGGAATCCCGAGGGTTCCATAATATTTCCTTCTTTCTATATTTATTTATAAGATCGAAACATAACTCTTGAACCACTCCATTTTTACAATGTATTCAAAATCATGTGTTCAAATGTTTTGAACACGTCCACACTGAGCACGAATCCCTTTGATAGACCGACAGCAGTTGACTGTTGGCTCGTTCCGAACTGTTCGGCGAACAGTTCGTTGTGCCTCGGGACAACGTCCACACTGCATGCCTCGTACGGCCGCGGCCTGCCTCATTCGTATTCGTGCTCAAGTGTGTACGCAGCTTTACAAGTTTGTATAACCACCAACGCAAATTAATTATAAGGTATTGCATAATGACAAACGCAAATTAGTTGTATTTTATAAGTTTATTTAATTCTACCAATAATATATAAAAAAATAATAGCCCAGTCATGTAATCCCTAACACGTATAATTATGTTCAGTAATAATACCGAATATGAAATACATTTATGTATAAGTTTTGTTTTCGTAGTTTTTAATTCCAAATTAAGAACAGTTTAAATATTTATCACGTATTGTCAGGGCCGGATTTACATACAAGCAAAACAAACACGTGCTTGGGGGCCCCCGGCCTAAGGGGGCCCCCAAGGCTGAGGCTGAACCTTTTTTTTGTAATGGAGAGCCAGTCTGTAACTTATTTTTTTTCTTTCATTAACATTTAACAATAAATGTATTTATGGCAGTTAATTACTTTTGTTTCAATATTAATTTATTACATTATTAATTAGTAATTATATAACTGTATAATGTATAACTGAATCGAGTTTTGTTCAAATTAATCTGGGGGGGGGCACCTACGCGATCTGCTTGGGGGCCCCGCGGACCGTAAATCCGGCCCTGCGTATTGTAACGTTTATCAAATTAGCAGTGAAGTGTGTGAGGAATAATAAAAACCAATTACAGATGAACAAGAATATAACATACCCCAGATATAACGAAAGCTCGCGTATAATGAATAAAAATAATTTCCTTGAACATAAATCTTATATTTACCATTACCATGTATTTTGTGCTTTCTTATAACGGACTCGTTTATAGTGCATGCTCGCATATAACTAATTTTTCAGCGAAGAACGTCTTAAAACATAACAAAAATATTTCAGAGCTAATCAAATTGTAACATTTTGAAATGTTTCAAGAACGAAACATGTTTACTGGGTAAGTTTTGAAGCATGATTCGGACCGAACCCATAATCTACACAGCACATTATTTACTGAACGCATTCTGTGCGACCCAGAGTGCACTCAAGTGAATAACCGAACGCACTTATAGCATATTCATGTGTACCCCTTAATCCTTTTTGTACCTGTGAGAGCAAAGGATAACTGACTGTCCAGCTTTTGTCACAACAGATAAAATGCTCCATATATTCCTTCGAGCTACGGGATCTACCCCACTGGTTGGTTCATCCAGCATAAGTATCGTTGGATTCCCAATTAATGCCATGGCTGTGCTCAGTTTCCGTTTGTTCCCTCCACTTAATTTTTCTATTTGTACATTTGCATATTGTATTAATCCTAATAAATAAAATTGTTATTTGTGCTTGTAGCAGAGTATATAAAAATACCAAACGCAGTAAGCCATAAGTCGGTGGTGTGTTTAATATCACGCAGTGGAATTCCTCTTATTGCACCAATGACCATTAGCATTTGTTTACTAGTTAAACAATAATTAAATCCATCAAACTGTGGGCAATAACCGATTTGCATTAAATACTGAAAATATATCAAAAATTACTTTTGAAACTTCTAAAATTTGAATTGAAGCATTTATCTTCAAAAAATCTAAGCTGTTTTAAATTATTTAAAAGAAGTGCTCGATATTCTTTTTACCTTTCGTCACCTTTAGGTAAGGAAGGTATTGTCTTTGGTCAAAAAATTCAATGATGAGTTTTTGGTGAATAAGTATGTCTTATGATCCCTATAATACGATTTTACCATTTTTACGATGATGTCTGTATGTATGTGTGTCTGTGTGACGAAAGTTTCAGATCATGTAACTTCAATACCACGATTCCAAAAATTATAATTGTTTCGTATTCCCTCAAGTTTACATCCAGAAGAACAAGTGATTAGATTTTGGTTATATTCGGTCAACCGGAAGTAGTCTCATTTGAAGATTTTAACAGTTAAATATGATTTATTGACATGTTATTATACTTAAACAATTATAAAGATATTAAATTGGATGACGAATGTCAGTATCAATGAAAAGTAAATGAATGTGGCAGAGATGAGGATGTTGAAGTAGATGTTGGGAAGACACGGAAAGATACGGTAAAGAAATAACTCTAGTGTTACATGTTTCTAGATAGATACAAGAGAGACGATTACATTGGTTTGAACATGTCATGAGGAGAGATGAAGAATATATTGGAAGAAGAATGAATAACTTAGTAATAGGAGGTTAAAGAAATAGAGGAAGACCAAAGATAAGATGAAAGGACTGTATTTGCGGAAGACTTGAGAGAAAAGGAACTGAATGAGAACGACACCCAAAACAGAAATGAGTGGAAGAAGAAAATAAAAAATTGCGATCCCTAACGAATGGGAAAAGCTAGAGAAGAAGAAGGTGTCAGTGTCAAGTGCAATTTGCATAGTTTGTTTATGAAATAATTATACTGGAAATTTAGAATCTTTTGCAAGAAGATTTGTGTATGGAATTTATACATAATACACAGGATTGGAGGAAGGTATTGTGCTGGCCACGTCAGATTTTTTTATTAACAAGAAAGTTATTGCTGTAGGAAATAGAGTGACTACTTTTGCGCCACCTTGTTTCTCCCTTAGGTACTTATGGTAACGGAAGGTATAAATGGTACTTAGATCTTTTTGAACGTGAATGCTTCACTTTTGTCATACACTTCTTCTTCTTAGAAACACAGATTTGTTTAAAATGCTCGCAGTGCCAAATAAAGGAAATATTTCTCCGGTGATTATTTTGAAGGCAGTTGTTTTTCCGGCACCATTCACCCCTAACAAACCGAAAACTTCGCCCTCTCTGACTCCAACAGACAAGCCCCTAACTGCATACACTGGCTTTCCACATAATTTTATAAAAACTTTGTGTATGTTTACCACTCGTAAAACATCTTTATTACTATTAACTAGAAAGAAAAAAAAACTTATTAATTTTTATGATATTGTATATGTGATTATTAAACCTATCTTTTATTGAAACGCACTAAAATTTTCAAACATTCGTTGACTTAGCGAACGAATTAGTGCTTAATATATATATATATATATATACACTCATGGCAAAAAAAAACAGGACACCAAAATAGTATTATGTGGCAATTGTGTGAAGCTGAAATTTTTACATGAGGGTGGAGATTGCGACACGAGCCGAAGGCGAGTGTTGCAAACCACCCAAATGTAAAATAGGCTTCACACACGTGTTACGTACTATACTTTTTCTACGACCTTGCAATAAAATATAATTTTTTTTTATAAATTAATAACACATTTCTCATGAAGTTGTTATTTCTACGGACCATTTACCAACACATGATTTACGTGTATATAAAGATATTCATTGTATTTACTTAACGCACAGTGTACAAAAAATCAAGCTTCACACATAAAAATTGATAAGTGAAATACTCACTTCACGCATGGGAGTAGAAAAAAAGTTTTTTTATGGACAAATGAAGTACGGGTTCATTTGTTATTTTTATGTTAAAATATGTACAACTGATCTGTAAAGTAAGATAAGAAAATAAAACAAATGCAGCAAACACTTTATTTAATAAAAAATCTGATATGGCCAGCACATTACCTTCCGTCGATCCTGTGTATTATGTACAAATTCCATACATAATTTTTCTTGCAAAAGATCCCATATTTCCAGTAAAATTATTCCATAAACAAACTATGTACATTGCACTTGACACTGACATATTCTTCTTTAGCTTTTCCCATTCGTTAGGGGTCGCTATGTTTTATTTTCTTCTTCCATTCATTTCTATTTTGCGTGTCGTCTTCATTTAGTTCGTTTTCTCTCAAGTCTTCCGCAATATAGTGCTTCCTTCTTATTTTTGGTTTTCCTCTGTTTCGTCTACCTTCTGTTACTAAGCTATTCATTCTTCCAAAATATTCTTCATCTCTTCTCATGACATGTTCAAACCAATGTAATCGTCTCTCTTGTATCTTTCTAGAAGTTATTTCCCTTATTTTTTCATTCCTTATCCTATCTTTCCGTGTCTTCCCCAACAACCACATCTCTGCCATATTCATTTTTATTTTATTGACACTGACATGTCAGTTAGAATTTTCTTAATATAGTAGTTGTTTCCATGGTTATAGCATAGCTGGCTAATTTATAAAATTTAATTTTTTTATAATTATTTAACTGTATATCCATTGAATATGAAATATATAATTCAATCAATTTGTGTAGATAAGAATAGTCTTTAATATTTATAATAATGTCAAAAAATAATATTTAACAGCGTTTTTTTTTCAAGAAAAACTGTTACAATTTTCAAATGAGGGTACTTCCGGTAGACCAATTATAATCAAAATCTAATCAAATCTGCGTGTGGATACAAGGAAGAGGAATACGTAAGAATTGTAATTTTTGAAATTCTAGTATTGGAGAATATCGCGGCCGAAACCGCGGTTACACACACACACACACACACACACACATACAGACATCATCGTAAAAATAGTAAAATCGTATTGTAGAGACCCTAAGACGTGCTTAATCATTGAAAACTCTCCCTCGAATTTTTTGACCAAAGACAATACCTTCCTTACCTAGAGGTGACGGGAGGTAAAAAAAAGAAAACAAAATCTGTGCAAAATTATCTGTTTCCAAAAATCCAATCTTCAATCATAACCACAAATTCTTCAATAATCTTTGGTTAATGATTCTTGGTGTGTAGTATATTACACTCTTAGTACTTATAATACCGAATGTGAATAAATTTGTTACAATTCAATCGGAAAATACAACCTGAACAGAAACTTCAGGTGAAGATGATCACATTATTGAAAACATCACTGTAAGCCATGATTATTCTCAGAAGTACTGCCCGAAATGTAATTGGGCGTTATTATCAATAGGAGAATACATCAGATGACGAATATCAGGAACACTATGCATTATAAAGCCGTTTAAACATCGATTTTAGCAATATTTGTAATACAAGAATGGCAGATGTCCGTGAAGTTGAAATTTCTGCAGGATCCGTTCGCTTAAGGTTATGAAAATATTGTTTAGGTCCTAGAATGAACGTTGAGCTTGCCCAGCTTTGCTCGTAGCATGTCGAGTATAGCGACTACATTTTGCGTGAGAACATAGAGACTAGTCATTGGAGCACTGGAGCTCCTTATAGTTCATATACATATGAATCCCATTTCTGTCCGTGTTCATTAAATGAACAAGAATGCGCTTAGTGAATGTCAGGAGAACCGTTTTCAGGATATTGCATACCCTGAAAAACATCAATGACAGGGGTAGTAAAATGGCATAGGCTGATATTTCGATGTATTGAAATATTAAGCTTGTTTTGGTTAAATATAGTACTTTGGCGGAAGTTCTGTTAATTAGAGAATGTACGTACGGCTGACTCCGTAATATCTTTTGCTCCATTTGTTCTCGACAATTTCATCAACTTTGCACACATAACAAAGCAGCATTTAAAATCATTTAAATTCCTGCGAAAAATATGGCATTACGTTAAGGCAAAGTGTTTAGCATCGATAATCCGTACCAACAAAAACTATTAAATATCTAACAGTACCTCTTTCTGAACAATGGAAAAATAATTACCATGAAGAGTTACCAACTGTATTGAAAGTTTATCAAACCATATGGTACAAGTCTTTACAGTTCGGGGAGGTAATACACATTATTACTTACTCAAAATAAATCGTACCTTAGAGCTACATATAAAACCTAATTAATAAAGAAAAATAATTTCGCTACTTTTGTTCATTTTTCTGTTTCAATAACTTTTCTAAATATATAAAGTGTTTGCTGAATGTTTTTTATTTTTTAATTTTACTTTACAGATCATTTATTCATATTTTGACAAAAAAAAACATATTTCGTTATTTCAAAATTAACAACGTACCAGTGGCGGCTCGTCCAGGGTGGCAGAGGGGGCAGTGCCCCCTCAGATTATTTCAGATTATTTTATATATATATATATATATATATATATATATATATATATATATATATATATATATATATATATTATATTATAAATGAATTATCATAAAAGTATCAATTTGATTCTATAGTTAGCATTAAACAATGTACTATTTAAATTGAAATTAGCGCTGTGACGCTCAGCAGCGCAATATACATCAAATTCTGCTTGAGGGGGCATGCCCCCTTCAGAGAAGAATTATGACATTATACTCAGCGATACGTTCCAAACATGTGCAGTCCTAGTACAGCGCTCACAAGTGACTGCACAAGTGAGACGTACGTCGGGTCACGCAGCATACAGAGGCGGCAAGCCTCCTCTGCCTATCTATAATACTGAATTCTTTACTTACGTACTACAGCAAATAATTACCCGTGCTAATAGGTACACTATATTTTCAGTATTCTTTTTCTTTTCATGAAAATATGAAATCTAGTTACCGGTTTGTTCGCATTTAAACATTGAATTTATTATTTAAATAATAAATATGTATACAATTATACATATATTATACTTAAAATAAATGGTATGATATTAATGATTAATATGGAGTTATACAGAATTAATTTGTATAAAACAAAATAATAATTGAAAGTAAACATTCTGTAAACTGATGTTATGTAATAACATACATGTGTTTTCAAAAAAAAATATTTACGAATTTTAATAAATAAATATGCATGTATTTAAAAAAAATCATCGATGAATTTTTTTAACAAAATTGATATTTTAATTTCTAAATGAATGTAAATTAATTCATAAAAATAATCCCAATATATGAGTGAGTGAAACTCCAGAGGTGGCTAGCCCACGTTGTGATTCGGAAACAATCGGACGTACTCGGAGCACTTCGTACCTCGCGTTTCGCGTAGCAAGAGGAGCAGTTTTTACCGGCTACAACTGCAGCAACTGAAAGAAGTTTTTCAGCTCTTAAACGCATTAAGTCTTTTACTCGCAACAGCATTTCACAAATTCGTTTAACAAATCTGTCTGTAATTTCAATTGAAAGAGATTTGATTAAATGTTTAAGAAAATCGCCAGATTTTCTCGATAAAATAATTGATCATTTTGCTCAATGTAAAGACAGAAGAATAGATTTAATATATAAACAATTATAATTATTAATTTGAAGACATTCTTGCAGATAAGGTATTTGGGAATTGCTTTCTTCAAATATATTAATAATTAATAGTTTGTGTTCTTTACTTATTAGAGTCTCATACACTTTCTTCTTTAACTCTACTCATTTGTTTTACTATTGTTTCTCTTCCTAACAAGAGAAATAACTCCGGACCTCCCTACTAGTTCTTGTTCCATGACCACAGATTAATTTGCCCCCCCCCCCCCCCGCTCAAAAATACCACGAGCCGCCACTGCCCCCCCGCTCAAAAATACCACGAGCCGCCACTGCAACGTACCATGCAACTCAAATGAAATATACACAGATGCAGTCAGTGGTGAACTATAAGGGGCTCGCGCGAGCCCTTTGTCAATTTTTTTTCTAATTTGAAAGCTCCTTGTTGTTCTCTTTTTATTATTTATATTCCAAAAAAGAACATGTAATGTGCGCGCTTGACTTAAGAGTATGCGAACGCCGCCACTGGTAGAATATTCCCGAGCGGGAGAAAACCTTTGCGCGTCTAAACTGGTTTAATTACATCCGGTGGACTGATCCTTTGTATTCAATGTCACTGTGGCGTCGTAAAGTTCGAGAAGGACATCGGGCTATATATATACCCGTCGCAAAAGCCAGCGAAAACAGTCTTTTATATAGTAGCAACGAACAATGAACAGTTGGTGATATAAATAAATAGTTTACGAATGGTGAACATAAATAAAGGTAGTTAAATAAAAAAATATAGTGAAATAAATATTGTTTAAATAAATAATCTTAGTGTTTAAGTATTTAATAATATTTTTAGTCTTAAATTAGTGTTTATAATAATTTAATCATAGTGTTAGTTATTTTTATTATCTGTTTAATATTCATCTTAATTATTTATCGTTTAATAATCGTATTATTTTAATAAATAATATTTCTTTGATTTTTACACTTCACCCAAATAAATAAACGTTACAATAATTTCTTAGAAGCATTTTCTTTTGCATGTGTTTAGCGACAGAGTACCTATCACTAATCGTCAACCTCACAAGGTTTTGAATAATCTCTCGTTGTCGTTTTCGTTTTTATCAAAGAGCGAACCCTTTGTTAAAATTTGAGCGAGCCCTTTGTTAATATGTTTATAGCTCACCACTGGATACAGTGTACCAGATATCACATTCTTTGACGAAAGGATATGAAACAACATAATATTCAACAATGTTGAAATAGTATGTGTTGTCAGTTGAAATAAAAAAGGAGTATAGAAGAGAGTAGATTTGTTAAAAGGTGGACAAACATCGATGACGAGGTCAAAGAAGCAGTGCATTTCTGGCTGACATTTACAGGCCTATTCTACTAACAATATGTATAACGATATTGTTACCAAACGACTGTCACTAAGCATTTGGTTGAACGACTTTAATAACCACAAATGCCAAAAACGTATTCTACTAATCATAAAAGGGCTTCAAAAACGACACAAAGGCAATATGAAATCTTTGTTAAAGAGTTAGAAAATAATAGTTCATTAAAAACTAATAATTTTTCCAAAGAAGAAATGGAAGAAATTTAACCATGTTCTGTTATTCCCATTTCCATAATTATTTAATAAATATGCCTTGATAGACGACATCCAAATGGCGGAATTATGAACAGATCCTGTGCATTTAGGGACACTATTTTTAAATCTGAATTACAAATCTGTAATATAAACTTTTAAAAAAAGTACAAACATGAAGTTTTTGGATTTATCTAACAATTTGGCACTTAAAGGTTCAAACTATGATTTTTTTTCTGTTTATAAAAATAAGTACAGGTTCATTCGGATGATAAGCTAATAATAATTTATAAATACTCTAGAATTTTTTGGCAAACCATCACTTCTTAACGAGTTCCTCATATTTGGTGATATTTTCGTAAATAAATATTTATAATATCACCAAATATGAGGAACTCGTTAAGAAGTGATGGTTTGCCAAAAAATTCTAGAGTATTTATAAATTATTATTAGCTTATCATCCAGATCAACCTGTACCTACGTATTTTTATAAACAGAAAAAAATCCCTGAAGTGCCAAAATTGTTAGATAAATCCAAAAACTGCATGTTTGTACTTTTTTTAAAAGTTTATATTACAGATTTGTAATTCAGATTTAAAAATAGTGTCATGCTTCATTATTTAATCGAAGAAAAATTCTAATATTTTCCTCCGGTACAGTAAAATAATCTGATGTATCACACAGAGTACAATTATATAATTGACTTCTCTACACAAATATGTAATTTATTAAATAAATAGATACTGCGTATATATTTACAAAATAAATATGTATACCAATATATTTCTGAAATATAATTGAAATATGTCTAATATTAAAATATAATTAATAATTGTAAAGAATTGAACAAATACTCACCTTTACAGAATATCTTGCTTCTCAATTAATAAAATATCTTCTTCGGCCATTTTTACTTTTGTTTTCAAAATATTGACATATTTACGACTTCAACGAACCATCTGAACTTGTCGTTCACAAACGATATAAAATAACGATACATAATGATAAATAAATTAGCAGAATTGGGTTTTGGCAAAAATCGTTATTATAACTACATGTTGCATGGTAACGTCTCGTAATAATATATAATTTTTAGTAGAATAGGCCTGTTAAAGTAACATTTATTTTTCGAAATAAAATTACCTTTTGCAATAATAATAATAATTTACATTTTTGTTTCCTTCGTAGTATGTGCTTAAATTTTATTAGTTTTCGCCATGTAGTTTGAGATTTGTAGTTATTTATTTATTATTTGATTTTAATAAGGTAATGTATACATGTTCAAATAAAGACATTCACATACATACATACATACATACATACATACATAAAATCACGCGTGTTCCACTTAGTGGGTTCGCACAAACCCGAAATCAATAAGAACAACATCAACATCATACAACAAATCCTTACTCTTAAACATATTAAAGTGACCGATTTTCGGTACCGAAATACCGCATCGGGATCACAATAATAGTTACGAAACAATCATCCTTCGCCACACATTCCTGTCTAAGCACACTTCTTTTGCCACGGCCACACTTATAATCGCATTCATACGTGCTTTTCTTATCTTCTTACTTGGAATCTTTCTCTCTTTAAAAACTCTGCCAACCACATCCATCCACTTACACATTGGTCGGCCACGCAATCGAAAACCCTCACCAAGATATACATATACGCTTAACAAGCCGTTCATTCGTCATTCTCTCCACATGCCCAAACCATCTCAACTGACTCACACCAACTCTCTAAATCACATTGTTCCTAACCATACATTCTTCATACACCAAATTATTCCTCACGCGATCCCGTCTTACATACCCACATACACCACATAAATAGCTCATTTCCACGGCAGTCACTCTCTTTCTATGCTTTCTTTCCTGTCCATGCCCAACATTCGCTTCCATACATCAAAGCAGGCACTAGCACTCCATTATATACACTTAACCGAGCATCCCTTGATACGTTAACGTTTCGTGCGAAAGTACCCAGAGCACCCATTACCTTACATCCCGCAATCACTCTCCTTTATATCTCTCGATCAATTCGACCATCCCTCCACATCATGCTACCTAAATATACAAACTCATTTACCTACTCCAGTTTCACTCCATTCACCAATACATTGCACTCTGTCACCAATTTACTCCTTTCAAATACTAACACCTTGGATTTATCAACATTCAACACCAGATTCATACTTCTTCCAACTACATGTATTCTCTCTATCATTCTCCTGACTTGCTCTTCATTTTCTTCTAAAACGACTAGGTGCATCATCCGCATACGCTAACGCAGGCCCTATAATTTCACCAATATGTACACCATCCATTTTACTCAACGCTCTCCGGAATAACACATCCGTATACAAGTTAAACAACCACGGAGACATACCACAGCCCTGTTTCACACCAACATTTATACGAAACCAATTACTCAACCTACCATCTTTTCTCACAGCAGCCTCACTACCCGCATACAACGCTCGAAGTAACATATTAAGTTTTATCAGTTTTTATAGGGCAACATATATTTCTTGATAATTTCTTTAATATAATTTTTATTAATTACATTATCAAGAAATAAAATTTAATTTTCAGAATTTAATTAATTTAAAATGAATTCTTATTTCCCTCCAATTTCTCAGCTGTCAAATATAGTTCTCTGAACTTTTCATAGACTACAGTAAAACTTGTTATCACGGCTTCTATATATTATCCTTAATCTATGCAGTGTACGTACCTCTTGCCTCTGAACTACGAGATTCACTACCGTTCGCTGAAGGGACAGAAACGGCTCTTTCCTGTGCATCTATAAACAAAATGAAATAATAATAAAAACAAAAATGTAAGAAGATTGACCAATTATGGTGACTGTAGCATAGGGACATAAACAATGATGTTCGTATTCGTCTAGTCTACTGTGTCCCATTTAGAACTACATACCACCATTGGGATCTCATGAAATACGAGTCTCATCCCACATCAATTGACCCACTTGCTTTAATTTCATTTTATTTACTTAATTTATGTTACAAATACGAGAGTGGATTGAAAAGTTTCCGGAATTACTGAGAAGGCCTTGGTTTTTCGAAAACAATATGTCGTTGTTTTGTTTAACTCTTCATGAAATTTCACAGTACAGTCTAAAAGTGAAAAGAGTTTGTGTCGATCTACCTAGCGTTAAATCGATAATGGATTTAAACAATGTTCGTGCGGTGATCAAGTTTTATTTATTTAGAAGAAAAGACGACAATGGAGATCAAGACCAGGTTGGATGCTGTCCTTGCTTCACCTTTGTTTTCCACTGTCAGTTTCTGGGATTCGGAATTTAAGCGTGATCAAACACACATCTGTGTTGAGCCACGTTCAGATCGTCCAAAATCGGTTACCACACAGGAAATTGTGGATAAAGTCCATGATATGATTCTGGAAGATCGACGAATGAAAGTGCGTAAGATTGAGGAAGCCATAGGTATCTCTTATGCAAAAGGCATTCAGTCGAAAGCTTGATAAAGGAAAAACTGTACTGTAACTACGCCACATTTTTAGACAAACTAAAACCAGCAATTGAAGAAAAACGCCCGGGAATGGCAAAGAAAAAGATCTTGTTTCATCACGACGATGCACCAGTTCATTCAAGTCGTATTTTTCAACAAAAATTGACCGAACTGAGGTTTGAAATCGTCCCCCATCCCACATCCACCGTCGGACTTCCATCTTTCGCCGAAACTCAAAACGTTCCTCGCTGGAAAGAGATTTCGGTCCAACGAAGAAGCCATCGAAGCCGTAAATGCTTATTTGAGGACCTCAAAGAAAACCATTTTCGGGAGGGAATCGAAAAGTTAGAAAAACGTTGGACCAAGTGTGTTGACCTCAGAGGGCATTATATAGAAAAATAAAATGTAGTCCGTGATTTTCATGTCATTCAGAAAACTTTCTAATCCACCTTCGTACAATATACGTTGACAAAAAATGTCAAAGATTTCATATTCAATAAAAAACAAAATTGTACAAAGTACAATTATTGCGATACTTGGTGAAATTGTTCTGATATAATATTTAAATTACACTTGGCACGTTTCACAAGATTTCAGTCTCTGAATCAACCTCTCATTCATTTAGTAGAAACTGGCCCTCTCAACCAAAACCACAGACGCATTTCGCCCTTATTGCAGCTCATCAGTGTTGTGCACTGAAGCCTCTAGAAGGAACTGAGAAGGTTGAGCGGACGGATGATAAACATGCCACAAAGATATGAAACCTGCAGAGGTAACTAACCACATGCAGAGCCATCTATCGAGAAAACTACGAGCTTGGCCAGCAGTAATAAAAAATAGTATTGTTAGGGTTTCATCAAGTCAAGTAGCTTGATATTTTTGTAAATTACTTGACTTGACTTGAAAATCAAGCTTTTCAAATATTCATTACTTGACTTGACTTGATTTTCTATCGATACTACTTGACTTGAATGCGCGAATCAGTAGAATCATAACCTAGCTATGTGTGGTACGGCGTGGTGTGCCATATTATGCTGTGCTGATTCACTACTGCAAGTTAAAATCTGTGCAGAGGTTTAAAAAATTCACTCAATATACTAGAGTGACCCGAGAATATGTCAACAAAATTTGAAGTCCTAATCATTATTATTAAGTTAACTGTAAATGGTTAAACTATCGCACAAAAGCCCAAAAAGCTATACTCCAATTGGAACTTCAGATTTTGTCCACATATTCTCTACTCATTCTAGTATATATTCCAATAATGAATGGGTTTTTTAAACCTCTTAATATCTCGGAGAAAAATAAAGTTCCAAAATGTGCCATGTTATTTAAATGGGAAAAAATCAAGTGCATTTAGGCACGGTCAAATATTAAAATTAAGCGGAATCATTGTCAGTATAATTTGTTTTTATTCATTTGAAACCATTTTAGGGGTGGTCCAGTTAAAATTCGACTTGCCCCCTTTTAAGGTCCACCATAATGCATATACTATAAATAGTTTGTTAATTCATATATACTTTCAAATCTTTTTTTACCTTCCGTCACCTATAGGTAAGGAAGATATTGTCTTTGGTCAAAAAAATCGGTGGTGAGTTTTCATTGAATAAGCATTATTGTCTATACGATTTGGTTGCATATTATATTTGATATTCAACGGATACATATATAGTTAAAGAAGAATGAAGATAATAAATTTCAAATAAATTTCATAATTCAGCCAGCTATGCTAACTTAACCATGGAAACTGCTAATATATTCAGGTAATTCAAATTGACAGATGTCAGTATCAATAAAATGAAATCAATGAAAGAATAAGGGAAGTAACTCTAGTGTTAGAAGTTTCTAGATGTAAGAGAGACGATTACATTGGTTTGAACATGTCATGAGGAGAGATGAATATATTAATAGAAGGTGGAAGAAACATAGGAAGACCAAATATAAGATGAAAAGACTGTACTGCAGAAGACTTGAGAGAAAAGGAACTGAATGAGGATGACACGCAAAACAAAAATGAGTCGAAGAAGAAAATAAAAAATAGCGACCCCCTAACGAATGGGAAAAACTTAAGAAGAAGAATATGTCAGTGTCAAATGCAATTTGCATAGTTTGTTTATGAAATAACTTTACTGGAAATATAGGATCTTTTGCAAGAAAATTTATGTATAGGGCGCGTGCAGTGATATGACTTTGCTGATCTCGGCAAGCAGGTATGGGGACCCTGTCAAAATGACAGCAATTAGTTATGTCCATAACTGACAAGTGTTATAATTTTTCATTCAAAATTTCATAATTTTCTTATTTCCTGTGGTTTGTTTGTTATCAGGAGTATGGAATTCAGTTGCCGAGAAAGGGAATAACATAATACCAAAAATTTAGAATTTTTTGCAAGAAAATTTATGTATGGAATTTGTACATAATACAAAGGATTGACGGAAGGTATTGTGCTGGCCACATCAGATTTTTTTAATTTTTAAATTTGAATGTATGATTTATTTTTATGAATAAAAGTTTATATTTCAAGGTATATTATTGATATTGTTATAAAACATAAAGAACTATATGAAAATGGAATGTTGTCTTGAAGAACTTTTTCTGGTAATTAAAAAAATAATTACTTGATTTTTTCAAGTAATTGAAAAATAACTACTTGATTTTTCAAGTAGGTACTTGAAATTGTAACTACTTGACTTGATTTTCGGCTACTATTACTTGACTTGAGATTGACTTGATTTCAAGTCAAGTTAAGTCAAGTAACTTGAATATCAAGTCAAGCCGTGAAAGTCTAAGTATTTTACGAAATACAATTATTGCGATTATTGTGGTATGTCTATCATCCGTCCGATTTAAATATAATGTTATTACCTAAATTTATAATTTTAACAATAATCTACGGGTAAATATGTGACAACAAATACGTGCTAATTTTTTTTAGTTCCAACAGTAAATAATACAATATTTATGTTAGTATTATTTATAAAACTGAAGGTAAAGGAAACTGACAATATATTCAATTAATTACTATATTCAATTTTATTTTTTTAGTAAAATTATTTTATATTATTTTTAATTATATTAATTTATGATGGCAATTAATTGAGTATATTGTCAGTTACCTTCACCTTTTTTAGTTTTATAGATAATACTAATATAGATAGCCATTGTCTGTTGTAGAGAGTAGACGTGTTTTGTCGTGGCCCTCCATCTCAGTGTTGTTTTAAGGAAAAGTGCATTGTACTCTCTAGTAATATTAAATTTTTTTTGGTATTTAAAACAGTAATTTAAAATGGGTGCAAATACGCACAGTCAAGATTTAAGTGGTATTATTAATGACGCTCTTAATAAGACTCTTGATAGTGAATCATTTATTTCCAAATTTGTAGAAAAAGTGTTGGAAAAAGTGAATGAGAAGCTCGAAGAACAACGGATTTACTATGAATTGGTAATCCAGGACCTTACTAAAGAAAATGAGACCTTGAAGGATAAATTAGACCATCAAGAGCAATACAGTAGGCGAAATTGTTTGCGTGTGTTTGGGTTACCTGAAGACAATAATAAAAGTGAATATGAGGACACCGAAAAAAAGATATGTGCTGTGATTAAAGATAAACTTTCTATTGACATTCATCCCTCGCAAATTGATCGTTGCCACCGTGTCGGCAAGAAAACAAAAGAGTCGAAGTCGAAGACACCGCGCGCAGTAATTATAAAATTTATGTCATATAAAACTCGTGACCTAGTGTTAAAATCGCGAAAACAACTGCGTGGATCCAACATCACCATAAAAGAGGATCTTACTGAAAGGCGTGCGGATTTACTATCTACTGTGTCCAAGAAATTTGGGTTTAAAAAATCTGATGTGGACACCACACGACTTCCTTGTACGATTATTAAACTATACATATTTTTTTAAAAATAAATTACAAAATATTAATTTTAATTTCAAAACAGTAAGATATATAGCGACCATAATCTAACCCGGTTCTTTTTAAAGAGAGTTTTGATTACAACAAAGAAATATTTGATTACAACAATGAATATGACTAATTTCACAATAAAAATATAATATTTGTTATTGTACGAATCATAAAATTGCACGTATTTAACGTAATTTGACATGAACTTTTTTTGTCCTAATCCATAGCAAGCTTTATTACTAAAACAAAGAAGTATATAATTTTTAAATTTACATATCTCGCTTATACAAAGGGCTAATTTAATAATACTTGATGAGCTAGACGCAGAAATTAATTCTCTGAAACTTTTATTTGAAGCATTTATTTCTAAAATCAAAATAAAATCATTTTATTCAAGAAAAACTGTTAACAACTTCAAGTAATGTACCATTCCGGTTAGCCTATTTTAACCAAAATCTATTATGTTATTTCGATTAACATAAAAGTCTTGTATACCAAATTTGAAAAGTTTTAGATTATATTTTAAAACAGTTTTTCATTAAAATCTATTATAGGCTTCATGTAAAGTGCCACTTCTGGAAATTGTGTAATAAGCAGAAAGGGAGGTGCACAACTAGATGTTATAGGAGTCCTAAATACAAAATTTCAACTTTCTACGGCTTACCGTTTTTGAGTTATACGAGATACGTACGTACAGACGTCACGACGAAATTAGTCAAAATGGATTCAGGGATGATCAAAATGGATATTTCCGCTGAAATCTGAAAACCGAAATTTTTCGCGATTATAATACTTCCTTTACTTACGTACAAGGAAGTAAAAAGTCTGGACGCACGACGGCAACATCTTTGTCAACCTAGGTAACGGCACTTCATTGTACATTATTTTTTTTCTTTTATTTTTGCTCATTTAGTTGCTTTATATTAATTTCAAAGATGCGTATATATTATCAAAATGTCAGAGGCTTAAATTCTAAACTTACTGATTTCTATAACAACATTAGTATAACTGACTTTAATATTATTGGAATAACGGAGTCATGGTTGAATGATTCAGTTTCCGATAGTGAATTATTTAATTCAAATTTCACTGTGTACAGAAAAGACAGGGACTTCATAAAATCAACTAAAACAAAGGGTGGAGGAGTTATTTGTGCTGTAAATAAAAAACTACAGTCTTCATTAGTACCGATTGCTCTCAATGAAAACTCAAATTCATTTTTTTTATATTTTTGTACTCTACCACCCCCGATTTCAGTTACCGAATTAAATTATATTTATCAGTGTATTGAATCACAACCTTTTATTTTTAGCAGCAATTACATTATACTTGGTGATTTCAATATTACTCAGATGGTTGATTTCTTGGATTATAATTTTCGCAACAACATTATTATTGACTATGAACACTTCATTAATTATGTAGAATGTGAACAGTGCAATAATGTCAGAAATGGCCAAGGAAAAATTTTAGACTTAGTTTTATCAAATAATAATAATTGTAGGGTAACGTATGACCCTGTACCTTTGATTCAGGAGGATATCTATCATCCGGCACTAAACATTGAACTCAATATTACATTTCCAAAATCCTCAATTTCATGTAACAATAATATTGTGTATGATTTCAAATCAGCTGATTTTTTTCTAATGTATTCTCTTTTTGAAAATACTGATTGGAATGTTATATACAATATAGATAATGTTAATAATGCTTTCTCAAAATTTTACTCAATAATTGAGGACATACTCATGTTATGTGTTCCCAAAAAACGAAGTCATACATCGAAATATCCGCC
This sequence comes from Harpalus rufipes, assembly GCA_951394225.1. NCBI lineage: Eukaryota > Metazoa > Arthropoda > Insecta > Coleoptera > Carabidae > Harpalus > Harpalus rufipes. The sequence goes on from OX596292.1 coordinate 5,895,973, forward strand.
GTGGTTTACTCCCCAAATAATATCAGACTTGAAAGCAAAAGAACGTAATAGAATTCTCTATAAAAAACACAAAATACAAACCTGTCTCCAAGACTACAAATTATTACGAATGAAAATCAAAAAAGGATATTAAAACAGCATATAACAAGTTTGTACATAATGTAGAGAGAGATATTCAGAATTAACCGTCAAAAATTTGGAACTTTCTTAATATAAAAAAGAAAGATAGTAGAATTCCGAATAATTTGTATCTTGGAGGCAATGAATATAACAATACTTCCGAAAATGTTGAAGCTTTTGCGAACTACTTTGCCCAAGTCTATGAAAAACCCACACATACCTTGTCTTCAAATACTACTTTTACTTCATAGGATAGCATTATTAACATTACTCGTATAACTGAACAAGAAATTTCTGAGTCAATTGACGCCCTTAGACCAACATGCTGCCCAGGGCTAGATAATTTTCCAGCTTACATTCTGAAAGGATGTAAGAATTTTTTAATAACGCCATTACATTATTTATTTAATTTGGCTATTAGGAAAAAATTGTACCCGACATTATTAAAAATAGCAAAGATTTGTCCAATATTTAAATCGGGTAATGTTAATGATATGTCAAATTACAGACCAATTAATTGCTATATTACCTACATTTTCTAAAAATTTTGAAAAGATAATTTATAAACAAATGTACTCTGCTGTTTCTAATAAAATAACCATTTACCAACATGGTTTTGTAAATGGAAGGTCAACTGCTACAAATTTAGTGAATTTCACTGATTATGTCGCTAATAATCTGTTGCAATCACTCCAAGAGATACTATTTACACAGACTTTTCGAAAGCTTTCGATAAAGTAGATCATCAAATTTTGCTGCAAAAATTAAGGACCAACTTCAATATATCTGATGATTTATGTGAATTTTTAGAATCGTACCTTTGTAACAGGCAACAGTATGTTCATTTGAGTGGATATAAATCAAAATTATTTACACCCACCTCAGGAGTACCACAAGGCACTAATCTTGGTCCTCTACTTTTTGTATTATTTATCAATGATATAACCAACTGTGTACATTACTCCAAAATACTTCTTTACGCAGATGATTTGAAATTATTCAAAGCAATTAATTCAGTCTCTGACTGCCAAAATGTACAAAATGACTTAGATAGCTTATTGGTATGGTCTAATGAATATAGATTAAAATTTAACTTTCATAAGTGCACAACTATGACTTACTCAACGAAAAGAAATAATATAGTTTTTGGTTATACAATGGACGGACATACTTTGCTCAGAGTATCTCAATATAAAGACTTAGGTGTGCTTTTCGATCCTAGGCTGAAGTTTGATCTACATATAACGTATATAACTAAAATATCTTATAGAAATCTTGGTTTCATTATAAGGAGTGCTCAATATTTTGTAAACTTAAAGACTATTTTGATGCTGTATTATTATTACGTACATTCAAAACTAGAATATTGTGTTCAAGTTTGGAATTGCTGGTACAGAAAATTTGGTATTTACTCCTTCGATATTTCCTATTCATATATGTTGAAAGAATTTTAACTTGAAACTTTGGAAACTAGAAGAACTATTTTATCAATATCACATCTCGTATATAAATTAGTTAATGGCATTATTGATGATCCTAGTACATTGGAAAATCTATATTTTAACGTTCCACGCTTGTGTTCTAGACAAAATATTACTTTTTATATCCCTATGTGTACTAGGAATTATCAAAATATGTCGCCTAGTATTCACATGTGTAAATTATTCAATTTAATATGTTCGGAAATTGATCTCTTTCATGTCAACTTACAATCATGTAAAAGAAAAGTAGCACGGTTATATTCACTTAATATTTAATGCATATGATACTTTTTTTTCATTCTATTTTTTCAGTTTTTATTTGATATTTAATTTTAAGTTAAAGATATTACATTTTTGCTATTTGTTTTTTCTTTGTTATTCATTTCGTCAATTCTCTCTAATTATTCTGTTAATATATTGTTTGTATCGTATTCTCCCTCTGTAATTGGGATTTCTTGTAATCCTGTTGAGTGGAAAATAAATAAATAAATAAATATTTTATTATTTACTGTTGGAACGAAAAAATTTGGAATTTGTCTTTTGTCATATATTTGCCCGCAGATTATTGTTTAAATGAGAAATTTAGTTAATAACATTGTATTTAAATACAGTACACTTTATTAATACATAAAATAAAAAAATGCCCAAATATAGTCTTAACCATTCTAACCTAAAAAAATATTTTTTATTGCTGTTAATATATTTATTTCAGAGGGTACAAATACATTTGGGGTTGGACTCGATTTTAAAAATCATATTCCAAAATTTACTTTTACTGAAAAGAGTCTGACTGCTAAAACATCAGCGTTTCGATAGCTAGTAAAGGATAGCTATAGTAGCCTGACATGTTACATACCGCGGTTACATGTTTGACATAACCACAAGTGCTCATGAAACCGTAGGTAACCACTCTGAATATAAAACGCCTTTATTGTAAATATTGTCAAATAGTACTTCCGCCTTTACCTGCTGTTATCTCATTTGCTCCTTTATTTTCCATCCTTTCCTTTTCTTCTAGGACATCTGGATCCAGTATTTTTTTCTTTGCTCCACCAAAAAATATTACACAGCAGAATAGTCCCAAAATTAGATTTAACAATCCACATACAATCCCATAATCAACCAAAATAAATATTGCAAAAAATATGCCCATACCAGTTAACAACATTGTATAATGTTTATGCTGGTCAGGTTTATCTGGCCTAATAAAGTAGTTCATATTTTTGCATTCCACTTCGCTATAGCAACAAGGATGGGGAGGGGTCTCGAGACATTGATCGACACCTTCAATTGTCTTATAATAATCCAACATTTGCAAATGTCTTTCTAAATCTTCCCAAACAAAGAATGCAGCATAAGGTGGTATATATAATGCATTATCATGAAATGTTTTTTGATTTCTTAAGAAAAGTGGTATAGCAATTCCTATAAAAAATATGTATTATTGTGACAAAATCGGATTTAGGCAACACACTCGCTCTTTTCAATATACACTGGCCGGCAAAAAAAAAACAATGAGCACTTAAAGATATCCATATATTTTCAGATTTAAGGATATTCCGAATATACAAGCACATTATTCACGAATACGAATACAAATATTTTTTCATACTATTCGCGAATACGAATACAAATACTAATTACAGGAAATCCGATTGTGAATGGAAGATGAAGAACCTGTCGTGGCCAGCACAATACCTCTCGCCACTTTCGTTTTTGATTACAAAGTATAGGGCGCGAGCAGTCATGTGACATTGTTGGCCTTCACAAGCAGATATGGGGGTCCGTGTCAAAATGATAATTAGTAATTATGTGCAAAAATGGCAAATATCAGAATTTTTATTTAAAATTTCAAGATTTTTTAAGTTCACGTGGTTAATTTGTCACCAGTAGTGTGGAATTTACTTGTATAGGAAATTAAATTACGTGGAATTGGAAAATCACAAAATTTGGAATGAAAAATTATATTTGACATGTATGTATATAATTACTAGCTATTATTGTATCACGGGCCCTCATATCTGCTTGACAAGGCCAACAAAGTCACATGACTGCTCGCGCCCTATTGTTTTTATCATTTTTGTCCTATTCTTCTAATTTTTCGAGATGTTTCCAATTCATTGTCGGGATTTACAGTATTTCTGAAATTTATGTGTAATAATATATGTACCTATAATTTTAAATATTTAACTATTAATACAATAAGAAATAATATTTGTATGTACTTCCCAGAAAAAGTCTTCAGTAATATCTCCAGATTCTTGACACTGACATTTATCTCTCAGTTACAAACATTTTAATTGTTCAATTGGTTTCCATGGCATTATTTCGGTTGTAAGATTTATTACAACAGATTATTTTATATATTATATTTCTTTTATCTCTAAATCTGTAGAAGATATAATAAAATATTTAAATGTATTAGATAGAGAATTTAATTTTCTTTAATATTTGCAACAACAAAATTTTTCAAAAAGTAATATTTAGAAGAATTTTTTCAAGAATCTGCTACTTCCGGTTGTCCAATTATTACCAAAATCTTTTCAACTCTTCCTATTAATATCCGATTGGGAAATACATAGTTCACGATAGATGACTGACTATTCAAGGTCACGTTAGAAAAAAGGATACACAGAATTTTATATAGCAATATCTTAGCAACATTTCATGTTAGAAAGAGAAAGATTATTTGACGTATGTCTATTTAATTTCTAATGTGTAACAGATTTACGTAAATGGCATCATTACTTTCTAACATACTAAAAATAGTAATGACGTATGTCGTAGAGTTACAGATATGTAATTATTTACTTGAGAATATAATTCCTTAGTCACGTGACATGTTTTCCGCCAATCAACATTCAGAATCTCCCTAGCGACGCGTTTATCACAGCGATGATAAAAAACAAGGAAATAAACACCGTATTTATAGTCGTTACTAAGGGATTTGTTTTCTTTATTTATGACATTGACAGTTAATTTTGAGTATAAAAATAAATAATAACAATAATTCAAACTCCGAAATATTAAATAAAACTCGTAAGTACCATGTTTTAATACAATATGAATATGTATATTAAAAGTTAGGTTAGGTTACATTGCAAAAATTCATTATATTCTCTCATTAAATATAAGCTCGTGATATGATTAATAATCGAAGATATTGCTCGTGAAACCGAAGCAGCACATTTCAACTCGTCCTTCGGACTCGTGAAATCTGCAGCTCGGTTTCACTCGAGAATATCATCGATGATAATCATATCACTTGTTATATTACGTATGATAGTAGGGTACCTCTATATACAGGTATGGCCATGAAGTGGCTCGCGTTTCGCCCGCCATTTGCGGTCCACTGCCATATTCGTTGTTGTTCTGTAAATTATTATGTATTTTCGTGGCTATTTACTTTATTTCAATGTAAAACACATTTAAATATACACTAATATTTACTTAAAATGTAAGTAATACTTTTATTTTATTTAATTGTGTATTTTCTTGAGATACTGTCTACGATGACTGGCAATATTGAAAACACATAAAAATTATCAATATTAAGCACAAACATTTAAATTTTTAAAAGGTAAGTTTAAAATATATACTTATTATATAAATAATAATAATAATCACAGTTATTAAATTAGATGTGATAATAACAACATATATTCTATACTCTACATAACCTCTAAATCTATGTCAATAATAATTGTGTATCTATTAAATAAATGAATTTTTATTACCTTTATAGATTCATAGTGTGATTATTTAATGTTCCTGTATAATATAAAATCACATTTCTTACAAATAAATAGGGAAATGAATTATCAATATGTTTGACATCGGCTCGCTTATGGCGGCGATCTTGCCCCATGGCCATAGCCTGTATATAAAGGTACCCTACTTGATAATGCACGGGTGCGATTTCGTAACAAGCGAAAAACATGCACTAATAGTTACCGAAAAAGATTTCACTGAACATAATTCCGCACTGAATTATTCGTAAGTGCAAAACGCTATAAATCCGTGTCGGTAAAAAGTTGAAAAGCACTGAAATAACTTACCTGTAATCAATATATTTCCCATTAAACACATTTGGCAATTCGTCTTGGATCGAAAGTAGTGACTTAAATAACACATTGGTAAAAAAGCTACAAATATCAGAATGAAGATTCCAACAAACTGACCTTCATTGAAAAAAGTAAATTAATATGTGTCAAATAGAAATATTAATGCTTGATATTATATTAGCGATACTTTTACAATCGCTGTGCCTAGGGAAATGTGAATGTATACTTAATTTTACAAATAGATACATGCTAAAACGTCAACACCGCGTACATGGGCGTTGTTAACCCAAAATCCAAGGAGGGGGGGGGGGCAAGCATGAAATATTAGAAAAAAATCAAAAAGACATTATTCGTATTATGTCCGTGAACTCTTTATTTTGTGCACTTGCATTTTGTATGCTAATAAATATTAAATTAAATATTTGTGGGTAATTTCTCGACTGTGATGTGGATTAGGTGTAAGCAATTACTCGAAAGTTCAGTCAAACAGCATTTATCCTTACTCTAACCAACGATTCGGTGCACCCACCCTTGCACCTTCTTCAGGGTCTACAACATGAACATTATCACATAAGACACTAAAACACACTTTTGATCGAGAAAAATTCAAGATTTTGCAGGAAGAGTAGAATTACTCCAAACGTATTTCTTGAAATGTTACAAATTAGGGATGATTGCAATAACATCAATGCAAGAACTGATATTCAAGGACTTAACAGCATATATTTTGGTGTATTGGAAAAGTTCAAAAAGGAAAAGGCAAATTTCAGGCCAAACTGAGCTTCATTAATTTCCTTACATTTTATTTAAATTCCTACAACTTGCTGCATTATTATTGGTGTACAGACGACCAATAGGAGTCCATTTCAATGATGTCACCAGAATCCTTACACAGGATATTTCAGGCTATTTTCCGTATTATTCTGTTGTCGTTTTTAGAGCAAATAGATTGAATTTTTTGTACGATGTTTTAATAAAATAACTAAATGTTTTGTACGAATGTATTTTGTGTGAATGAATTGTAACAATTTGTAAGATCTTACTGAAGTGTGATAATAATGTCCATGTTATTTTATATGTATTACATTGTTATTGTATAATTGTTGTAGATCCTGAAGAAGGTGCAAGGGTGCACCGAAACGTTGGTATAGTTACATAACTATAGGGCGCGAGCAGTCATGTGACATTGTTGGCCTTGACAAGCAGATATGGGGGCCCGTATCAGAATGACAGTTAGTAATTATGTACATAGATGTCAAATGTCTGAACTTTTCATTCAAAATTTACTTTTCGGGGAAAATAAACCACATGGAATTGGAAAATCACTAAATTTAAAATGAAAAATTATGATATTTAACATCTATGTACATAATTACTATATAGCTATCATTTTGATATGGGCCCCCATATCTGCTTGTCAAGGCCAACAAAGTCACATGAATGCTCATGCCCTATTGCATTTAACATTTCTTAGGCAGTGGTCACACTGAGTAGAATGCAATCGATCAACCAAAATCGACTGTCGCAGATCAACAGCGATCGACCGAAATTTTAGAAGGTATGTCACACTGCATGAATCTACGCAAATATTTCCACAAATGTGATACCAACTTAAATTGAAATTATTTTTTTCTTATACTGAAACGCTGCAAATATATTTTTTTCAGAAATATTTAAATAAATGACAAACCTTATGAGTTTTTGTTTTTAAAATTAGAGAAATTTGCTTCCATAATTTATCCATTGTCATACAATTATTACTGTATACTGGTGTGCTGTGATCATATGGTTCTACGTTATTAGTCAGTTTTTTAACTATTGTCTATTTCGTTAACTGTCCACATTTCCGTCATGATACTAATAATATTGCTGTATTATTCTAACCATTTTTTTCTATCTGTACACAAATGTCAAAACAGTTAAGTTGGCATGAAAAATATAAGAAAACTGAGCATGCGTAAACACTTCAACCGCTGTTGATCGACTAGAAAATCAAACATGTTTGCCGTAGCCAAATACTGGCAAAATATGACCTATTTATTGTCGTATTCCACTGAAAACGCCGCTTAGGTTAGTGTTATTTTGTTTGTATACAGTAAGCTTTTGTTTTATTTTTTCTACTTTATGTATTCATTAAGTAGGTACTTCAAGACATAGGTACTGACCAAAATCAATCTTTTTGAAAACTACTTTCCAGTTTACATCTGTTTCAATATTAACCTCTTTTGCACTTTACTAATTAATATGTTTCCCGATTTTTTCTTCATTTATTCTATTTCCTACCTATAATGAGTTCTTCTTCCACAAAATGAATTATGTAAATTGCTGCGCGTGTACAGATGTCACTCAAGGAAGCAGAAATTGAAATTTAAGTTTCCATACTTTTCCAAAAACTGGTGCGGCAAGTGACATTTATCAACGAACGCAGAATATCTGAAGTCGCAGACAAAAGAAAATCCTGGATTTTAAAAATATAAACTGGAAAATCTGTTACTCCACATAAGAGAATATGTAGTTTAGAGTAAAAAAAAGTTATTGATTATACAAGACGATAAAGAGATACTATCTTTCACGAGTCGATAAAGACACTTTATCGCCCAGTCGTGTATAATTTATTATTTTATTGTGTACCTGATGCTTTCGATATTAAAATGTCAAGCCGTAACTTTGTTCCTAAACTTATACTGTCATTAACTTTAGACGGATTTGTCAAAATTATAAATTACAATTTTTCTTTGCATTATGCATTTTTATAAAGTGTAGATAAAAAGTCAATACTTTATGTACTGTTGATGTTAAATTGTTACTTTACCAACAAAAAATGAACGCACAAAGCCTACTTTTAACATCAAGTACGCAAAAACCTTTACCAGGTGAGTTCTTTGGCCTAAATGACATTTAGAAACGTCTATGCACTAAATTGAACTAATAACATTGATACTTAATCTTCAAACATACCACTAAGTCAAACAACATTTTCCTAAATATTTAAATAATACAATATAACACTTTTGAAAACTACGTTTATAACATGTAAATAAGCATGTTTGAAAATGACAGTACGACAATCATCCGACATCTTGGTCGATAACATCGCCGTCACCGGTGGCGGTGATTTTATTCGGGAATATCAAACCACTCGTCGATGTTCGACATTGTTCGATCATAGTGGATGCATGCAGTGTGACCATTCCCATAAGCTACTGTTTTTACTCTTCTAATTTTTCGAAATGTTTCCAATTCATTGTCGGGATTGACAGTATGTTTGAAAGGTATATGTAATATACCTATAATTTTAAATATTTAACTATTAATACAATAAGAAATAATATAATGTATGTATTTCCCAGAAAAAATCTTCAGTAATGTCTCTAGATTTTTGACACTAACTTTTATTTGTCATTTACAAACATTTTAATTTTTCAATTGGTTTCCATGACATTATTTAGGCTGTGAGATTATTATATAGCTTATATTTCTTCATCTCTAAATCTATAAAAGATATAATAAAATATTTATATGTATCAGATAGAGAATATTTTTCAAAAAATAATATTTAGTAATTTTTTTTAAGAATATGCTACTTCTGGTTCTCCAATTATTACCAAAACCTCACGCACATACACTCATATATATATATATATATATATATATATATATATATATATATATATATATATATATATATATATATATATATTTTATTTTGTAATTCTCTTGATGTTATACCTTAATAATAATAAAATATATAAATAAATAAAAACACAAATTAATAATATTATCGATTTCGGTTTTATTCAAAAACCATCTTCAGAGTAATAAGAAAAATTGTAAATTAATAAATATAAATAAAAATATTTGACATAACAAAAGAAAATATCTATAAAATGTATATAAATCAAAGTAGGTTTTGTTAATATATTTTAAATTCCAAAATTATAAATATAAAAGTTCAAATAAAAATTCAAATAAATTAAAATTATATTGAAATATAATATATTATTGTTATATGTAAATTTTCAAATATTTTTTTTATATAAATAAAAAATTAAATAATAATAATAAATTAAATTTTAAATTTATTTATTTTAATATTATTTTAATTTCTATTTGAATAAAATTTAAATTAAAATATTTGTAAAACATCATTCATAATTTTGGTTTTTAAAATGTCTAATTATTTATTCATTAACGGTAAGCCTTTGGAAATTAAATAATGTATTTCATATGCTTCTAGCCAAGTCATTTTAAAACCTTTAGTTAATTTATGTAAAATAATTAAATTGTTATTATCAAAATTGTGTTTTAAATTAAACATATGCAAATCTACATGAGAATCACTTTTATTTAATTTCCATGAACGTATATATTCTTGAAACCTTAATCCAAATGAACGTCCAGTTTGACCTATGTAACTATAATTACAATTATTACATGTTATTTTATAAATACCTGAATTTTTAATTGCTTCATCGTTTATTAATTTATTATTAATTAGCAAATTTTTTAAAGCATAATTATTATAAAACCCTGCCCTATTATTATATTTTTTTATTATATTATTAATTTTTATCCTTGGTTTTCCAATAAAATTAATTTTCTTGTAAATAATATTTGAAGATTCATTTGTAGAATTATATAAAAAATTTGAAAGAATTAAATTTGAATTATTAAGTTTTTTATTAATTAGTTTATCAATCAGACCTATAGGATAACCATTATATATTTAATTGTTTTAATTTCATTATTAAAATTTTATAAATTTAAGGGAATCGAAATTAAACGGTTAACCAAACTATAAAAAGCAGCAAGTTTTATATTCATTGGGTGAAAAGAAGAATATGGTATTAAAGTATCTGTATAAGTTTCTTTACGAAAATTTTTAAAATCTAGGTTATTACTAATTATAGTTATTGTTATATCTAAAAAATTAATACTGTTGTTTTTTGAATATTCTACACTAAATTTTATATTATTATTAATTGAATTTAATTCTTTTAAAAATAAATTTATTTGTTCTTCAGTACCACTAAATAAACATAAAACAACATCAACATATCTATACCAAAATTTAATATTATTTATATATTTTAAATTAGAATTAAATAGTTTATTTTCAAAGAAATTCATGAAAATATCAGCTAATAAAGGACTTAATGGTGAACCCATTGGTAAACCATCATTTTGTTTAAAATACTTATTGTTAAATTGAAAATAATTTTGTTCAAGAGAAGTATTAAAAAGTACCAATATTGAAGTAGGCTATGCAATAAACAACTATTAATACGACTATTGCCTAGGTTACGATAGTATATTATTATATTATTATTAATAAGTAATTAAACAATTACGAAAACAAACACTTAATAACGTAAGTAACAAAACTATCTGTCACCTGTATCATTTGTTTGCATTTGTTTATTGCATAGCCTACTTCAATATTGTAGAATTATTTCTGATTTTTAATATCATTTTTCTCGAAATAACTTTTATACAACCCCATATCATATTTATATCGTTGAAATCAGAAAAAAACTCTCTATCTAATGGACAAAAAAATTATATAGGTTGCCATTTAAAAAAATATAATTTTATTCTACCGTTTGTGAACCACTGGTTGAATTTTTTTATTTATTATTCCTCATAAATTAAGCCCTTTTTCCTGGTAATTTTTTGTATATAACATTTTTCTCTAAAGTCATTAGTTCGCCCAAAAAAGCGCTTGTTGTTTTAAAGGAAACATCCTGTATATATATAGGGTGATCACGCGAGAATGAACCAGCAATTATCTTCGTTATTAAGCGAGATAGCGATTATCTTCAAATAAACAAATTTACTACAGACAATACGGGCAATAAGATGTCGTATCAAGAAGCGTTCTATGACTTCCGGTTCCGGAGTATGTAATACCAACTTTGAAATTTCAAATGGAACATACTATATTTTTTTATATTTTTGAAAAGTACATAAAATTTGCTTTACAATGATAGCAAATAAGTAGGACGTTGTATTATTAAAAAGTAAAATGGCGGACGTTTGAAATATCTTACAAAATAAGCCAAAAAGTGTGGAATTTTCTTTTATTGGATTTGTTGCCTAGGTTACGTAATATAAATGAATTTATCTCAAAAAATATCATCATCTATGACAAAAAACAATAAAATTTCACCCCCCTTGATTTTTTTTTTTTTCATTCAATATGTACATATTTTAAACGTCCGCCATTTTATTTTTTAATAATACAATGTACTACTAATTTACCACCATTGTAAAGCAAATTTTGTGTACTTTTCAAAAATAAAAAAAAATATAGTATGTTCCATTTGAAATTTCAAAGTTGGTATCCATACTCCGGAACCGGAAGTAATAGAACGCTTCTTGATAAGACATCTTATTGTCGATATTGTCTATAGTAAATTTGTTTATTTAAAGATAATCGCTATCTCGCTTAATCACGGAGATAATTGCTGGCTCATTCTCGCGCGATCACCCTTTGGGTAGGAGTTTTGTCCTTTAATTTTGAAAATATACTGCCTACTGTTAAGTTACTTTTAAAAGCAATTTTAACTGCGTCATGTTTCAGAACTTTAGTGATTTGAGGTGTAAGGTCTGGTATATAAGGTACAGAAGCATACTTGAATTCTTGTGGTTCATTTTGTTGATCTTGTAACTGATTAGGTTGAGATTGGTTGTTAGTGTTGAACAGTAAATTATTTATGAAATGTTTTGGATAGCCTTTGCTCAGCAATACATCACGGAGGATGTGAAGGTTTTTGGTGTTAAAGTTGGGATGAGAAATACGTAAGATGCGTCATTCTTGGGCTTAAAAGTCGCATATTGATGTGTTTATGGCGGTGATTTTGGCCCATGGCCATATGGCCATAGCCTGTAGGTACCCTAGGCACAGTTAGAGACACGAAAATAAGAGACTGGACACGATGCGGCACGTTATGATTGGATAGGGTGCTAGGGGATTGGTCATTGGTCGGTCATGTTTATTAGCGTCCCACCATTTAAATGTCTGATAAATTATAAGAAATGAAATATAAGTATTTCAGTTAATCATCAGATTTATTTACTATACATAAAAAAATTCAGTGCTGCGAATTAAATAAAAATACATAAAATCAAAAAAATATACCACATTTATTAATTTACTGATACCGGCTACTACGTTTGAAAATTAATCTTTACTTGTTACTAACTTGTAAAATTGGTTGCTAACGTGTTAAAATTTTACAAGTTAGTTACCACATTAGTAACGTTGTTGACATGTGAAAATTATTGTGTTGTGTTACTGTCATATGTATTAAAAATAAGTGTCAATTGCAACTGATAAGTTCAGGTTATAAATTTAAATTTGATTTGCAAGTGAGTAACAAATAAAATATTGTACAAAAACAATACTCGCCTCAAAGAGGTGACAGGCTCGCCAGTCATTTCCTCCTTTCCGCATGCAGTAAAAATCGTTTTACCTAGCTTGTAATGTAAATACTATTTGCCACATGGACGGGGAAGTATTTTAAATCATTTGGATATGTCAATATATTGTAAAATACTCGTATACATAATATTTCATTATCTAAAAATATCTTTTTCTGGTGGAATTATTACAAAATTCTACTGCAACTGACCCTTATTTTATTAGTATAGTTTGGTTCACGAGAGATGAGCATTGAAGGTCATTTGTAAGCCGTCTGATATATATATATATATATATATATATATATATATATATATATATATATATATATATATATATATATATATATTATTATTATTACTTGCAGATAACTACATTACATTTCGTATGCGTAGGCGTGCAATATGAAATATTTATGGATACATTTTAACTGAAAAAGCAAGCGTAATTTATTAGAAATATATGTTTCTTTTTAAATAATGCATTTCTCAAAGATTTGTGTTCTTCATCTAAGTTTTTGCAAATCACAAAAACATAGACTTGGGTTAATAATTTGATTTAAAGATCAACGTCACTGGGTAAACATTAGCACAGAAAACCGCGAAATAAGAGAAATATTAATTAAAATAATACGTTTATTAAACGATAAATAATTAGGATAAATATTAAAAAGAAAACAAAAGTAACTAACACTAGGATTAAATAATTATAAACACTAACAATATTATTAAATACTTAAACACTAAGATTATTTATTTAAACAATATTTATATCACTACATTTATTTATGTTTACAACTCGTAGAATGTTTCTTTATATCACCCACTGTTCATTGCTCGTTGCTACTATATATCAAACTATATCTCTGCTGTCGTTCGGTCGGTATTTATACAACCCAGTGTCCTTCTGAAACTTTCTGACGCCACAATGATATTGAATACAATAGATTTAGGTCACCGGTGTAATTAACACGTCTGAACTCGTATGGGTTTTCCTCGAGAGGATTGCGTCATCGGGGTAATTCCGGCGAGGAGATTACGTCATCGCTCGGGAATATTCTACCAGTAGCGGCGCTCGTTTACTTTTAAGTCAGGGGCGCACATCACAATATGTACCCAAATAGGGCGAGAGCAGTAACGTGACTTTGCTGACCTTGCACGCAGATATGGGGGCCCGTATCAGAATGACAGCTATTAATTATATCCATAACTGACAAATGTCATTTATTCATTTAAAATTTCATGATTTTTGCTATTGTATGATTTATTTTATTCGGCAAGTGAATTCCACACTCCTGATAACAAATAACCACATGAAATCAGAAAATCATGAAATTTTGAATGAAAAATTATGACATTTTAAGTTATGGATATAATTAATCATTTTGACACGGCCCCCCATATCTGCTTGCAAAGGGCAGAAAAGGCACGTGACTGGTGACTGCTCGTGCTACACCTATACCTGCGATTGTATATTTTATATTTTATTAACTACTTAAAAGCAAATTTTGAAGCGTTAAATAGAAGAGATAATATATTTTTTAGAGACGGGAAAATATAATGTACACATTTATTAGATTAACAAAATAAACGTAAATGAATATGTATGCGTAACGCGCAAGTCGCACTTACGAGTAACGGAATAGTTGCTATATAGTTGGAGTGAAGTGGCATTAAAATTTAAATGCTCAAAAGATGACAGACGACGTTAGTATCAAAGCGAAAAAGTAAATATATGAAACCGCTAGGAAACTCGCCAAGAGGAAAAAGATCCCGCTAACGATATATAAAAATTGCTAAATTGGCAACACTGTAGTGTATTCTTTTTTCAAACAAGTGACCTTGAATAGCCTTCTTCGTGAATCAAACTATAAATACAACAGCAACAAAACCTAGACGGAATTGACGTTAGTCGTTCGTGAAGTACACAGTGGCGTATTTACGGGGGAGGGGGTATATGGGGGATATATCCCCCCTCCATGATGTTGGACAAAAGTAAAAACTAAATATATTATAAAAATATCTATACGAGTACACGGTGACCACGAGAATCCATGACATAGGCGTTCATCATGGTAAATCCATACTATCAATCCATTGAACACAACGGTCGTGTTACACAATTCATTTCACCGGATACTATTATAGATGAACTCGCCCGAAAACCAAGTTTAAATTTTGTTTTATGACTTTTTTGCATCCTTTCCTTGTACAAATTATAATTATTAACAGGGTTATTCTGTAAGCATCGTTATAACATAACGATTCGTTAAAACGTTATATCGTTAAAATAATAACAAAATACTTTAATGGGCTTATTGTGTAAATGTTCGTTATGATATTATGCATTGTTATAACGTTATTATAACGATTAGTATTCTGTAAACAATAATTTAATTCTACATAAAGAAAAAGGATAACGATATCGTTATTTTTTAACGACTGGAAAAATCATTCGTTACATAAACGTTTTGTCAATAAGTTAGTATTTTTATTAATGTTAAAATAAAATTGCTATTATGTTGAATAGTTGTAAGAAATATTCCGTGTCTCAAGCTGAGCAGTATGATGTTAGTAACCTGTGTGATGTGATCCTGTTTTCGAGTAATGATTGACATATTGACAGTTATTGTTTTGATGTATTTTTTGTAATATTTGTATCGTGTTTGAATAAACTACATATTCATTATTAAGTCGTGTCACCTTTAAACCCACCTCTGGTTAACAATAGTGATCTCAAAAATCCGTCATATTATAGTTTTTTGCAAGGTAATATTAAAAAAATTTAATTAATTTTTATTCCTACCGCCTAGCGCAAACTTCTCAATTTATCTACAGATGGTAGTAGTAGCTCTAGCATAACCCACAACAAGAGGAAGAACTGATCTAACCTAAAAGTTTTGTGAATAATATGAATTATTTTAGATATTTCATTTAAAATTATAATATCTTAGGAAATGAAGTTCTTAACTCGATCCCAAAGTAATTATTTTTTAAAATATGTTACAGAATAAGAATATGAAGATAACGATTATCGTTAATTAGATGTAACGATTTTCATAATAATGATTCGTTAAGCGAATATTTTACAGAATAGGCCCATAAGTCGCCTGGATTTGAATTCATGTTATATTTTCATTTGCAATAAACTTTTTGATGAATATAAAAAAAATATATTTTATATCCCCTCCCAAGGCTTATATCTGGATATGCCACTGGAAATACATGAAATTAGCTTTTTATGGTGAAATGAATAAATATGGCGGATATAGATCGTGTCCAGACTCTTGGCACAGTTTGTTGTCAAAAAAAAAATTCTTAAAAATCGAAATTCTTTTAACTATCTAGCTCTAAAGGCTAGAGTTCAATATATGAACTACATAGAACAGAATTGATTGATATGGTATCGCTAACATAAATCATGTAAAGTCCAATTTCATTACCTGGTGCTACAGTGAAATTATTCCGGACAACAAATATAATAAAAATAAGCAAGATCCCAAGAATAATAAAGAAAATAAGTAAATCACAAATAATGTGATAAAACCAGTAGAATAACCGTGGTACTCCATACATAATTTGCAAATTTTTTATTCCCCATATCCTTTCTTGATTATAAAAATTCACAAGAAGGATAAAGAGCCAAGAAAAACCTGTAATAAATAAAAATAAGAAATGTTAGGACTATATTTATTTATATACACTCTGTTGCGAGCTGACATCGCGTTATCAATTTCAAATACTCTTGTACATTGAAACTTACATTTTTTCATAGTATGAGCATGCAGTTGCAGATTTAACGCCTTTTTATGTAAACAAATAAATCAAAATTATTTAATTATTTACATACAAAAAATAGTTACATTTAATTCGTGACGAAGGCAGAAAACGTAAAACTATGCAACTACAATACCCAAATGTGTTCTAATAATTAAAAATATATTTTGTAATTCGAGTTTCACGAATCGTACGTTTTGGGGACAGATACCGTGAAAACGGGACGTATGGTCACGTTATATAGGACGCGAGCAGGAACAAGACTCGAGCATGTACCTATTAACTAATATATAACTAATGCTCGAATGCTTCTATCCTTTACGCAGAGACTAGCTGAAGCTTTGAGCTTTGACTGAGATATAGGAACAGCATTGCTGCATAAGTCTATCTTACTCAATTTCCCTAGTTTTGATTATGCGCATGCACGTAATAATTGAATTCTATTGGCTTACACTGACAGCGGCCGCCAGCTGATGCAGCAAGCACATGGTTTAGTTTCATTTTCTGTTTGCACTTTGAATCAGTGTTGCCAGATAAAAGTATCGTACCATCCAATGAAAATTACCTTATTCTGAAAAAAAGTATCGTATAAAATTATCGTACTTTTAAAAAATATATCGTAAATTTTGTTTTTCAAATTATGTATTAGTTTCAAATCATCTCTATACCTTTATAGTAGATTATATGATTTTAAATTAGTTTTATTGACACTAAAACAGAATTTGAACCAGCAAATTGTTCCCCATAGCTACATTTTTTGGGTTCTTTTGATTCTGGCATAATTTTTATATATGTTAAGCACAGACTAGAAAAATATGTTGAGCATGAGAATGCCTGAAGAAGACAAACTCACAATAGTCAGGCCGCAATACAAAATCCAAAATGGCAAAATATCTTGCCATCTCGTGGCAGTTGTATTCAATTATAAATATAAATTTTAGTGCCACATGTGTAAAAGGTTATGCAATGGCAATATAAGAAAAATAATATTAATTTAAATTCACATATTATATACTTAGGTAAATTTATGAAATTATCGTACATCGTACAACTTACTATCGTACATCGTACACATGTAAAAAATATCGTACAAAAACATAATTATCGTACTTCTGGTAACGCTGCTTTGTATCGTTAGCATTGCTTTGTGTGCGTACAAAAGATTACGTATTAAAACGAACATAAGTAATTGCTTAGTGGACGACATTAAAATATTACTGGCCTCTTCAAAAAAGGAAAATTTTAAAAATCATGTTTGTGGAAAAGATTCTGTAAGTGTTAAGAGATTTGACCATGACTACATTAATATGATGTGTGTTCTGAACACCTATGTTGAAAATGTAATAGAATATATAGGGGAATATGTTCTAAGTAAAACTAAAAAATATATGGACATTTGCTCATTTATTGGGACTACTTGTGCTCTGATACAAGAGAGGGCATACTAATTTATATAAAAAATCGGGGGAGTATCCTATACCCCACAAAAGATATATTTATTTGTAAAAAGGCTGAAAAGTATTCAGGCAAAATCATGAACAAATGTTAAAAAAAAAAAACTAAAACAGAAGATGGTTCTTAATGTATTTCAATAATGTTTTGCATATGTGTTTAATACAACAGAATTTTTAAACCACGTTAAACAAGAAACCATTTTAGATAATCATAATAAGATGGATTTCAGTTATTTTTTTGTTTTAATAAATACATAATTAAAGATTTATATTTATATTAAATTTAGTATACTAATAATAAAAAAAGAAATATATTTAAAACAAAAAAAAATCGTGGTTATTGTTTTGATTTTATTCCATTTTTTTTTGGCCCGCCAAAAAATTCGGTAATATTAAATTGGCCCGCTTAAGAAAAACTTTGGGAACCCCTGGCGTAAAGGATAGGAGCATTCGAACATTAGTAATATATTAGTTAATAGGTATATGCTCGAGTCTTGTTCTTGCTCGCGCCCTATATAACGTGGCCATACGTCCCGTTTTCACGGTATCTGTCCCATCTCTCAATCAAGGCTTCACGGAGAGCAAGGGATCAGTCGAGCAATCTTGCAGTGCTGGAAATCAGCTGATGCGTTTGTCACTTTGATAACCAGCGTTTTGCCTTATTTTGATTTTGAACTGCTGAAAAGTTATTATTTTTAATTTCATGTATTCTACTGCCTGATAGTTGAAAATTAATGTTTTTTTTTTTAGCAATACAAAATGAAAATAGGTCAATCAGCATTCAGAACCGTGATAACATATTTTCAATCTAGTAGCGTTTGGGAATACTTTCTGACCTTTTCATAGATGTCGTTAGTAGTACAGATTTTACAGTGATTCTCAAACTTTAACGTCAAAATACTTTAAAAAGTTAACATATGTTTGAGAATTGCTGTAAATTTTTCACAATTCTTATCATATAGCTTCCGAATCGGATACGAGAAAACCAATGCTTTTCAGAGGAACCCTTAGGATCAAGTGAGAGATTTATACAAGTACATAAGAGAGAAGAGGATGCAAACAATTTATGGAAGGGTATGTGACATGCGGAGACGCCGCGGTATACCATTGACGTTTATTATAAATTTATTGTATTTTTACCTCCCGCTATCCTTGGTAAGGGAGGTATACACATCGTGCTAAAAATCGCATATCGAGATTTTGGTAAATGACCACGTATTAAGGTCCCTAGAATCTAATTTTAAAATTTTCACGATGATGTCTGTATGTATGTGTGTGTGTGTATGTGTTTGTGTGTGTGTGTATGTGTGTGTGTGTGTGGGTGTGTGTGTGTGTGTGTGTGGATCCTCTTTACACTCTAACTCAAGTACTATTGTTGAGAAAATTTTGAAACCTTGTATTTCTACATTATTCTATTATGGAAAGATGCCATTACATTTTGGAGTAAATCAGATAACCGGATTGGCATTTTATTTACATTTTCGAAAAACATCTTTAAATGTTATTTTTTCGAGATTTATGTTATTTAAAAATTAAATTTTCTACAGGTTTGCATTAATACTTTTTCTATATATTTTATGGATAAATTTATAAAACTAATTTTAATCCCGAAGCCTACGCTTTAAATACAACTCCATGGTTACACAGTTCAAATCTCAAATGTATGTAACTGACAGATATATGTCATTGTCAATAAACTAATCATTTCAAATAATAATAATAATGTTTTAAAAATAAAATATTGAATGAAACAATAATTATATGGAAAAAAAACTTAATACAGTTTCCAGCATAAGTAAATATGTAGAAATATAGGTAAGATAATAAAAATATATATCATCACGGCATATTTCCCATTTCTGGGTGAACCAATCTGCTTTGTACACAGATGTCGGTAAAAATGATAACATATTTGTACACTTCACGCGAATCTGGGGAACCGGGTTCGATTCCGACCGACGCCAAATATTTTAGAATATTAAAAGTTACAAAATTGACCCCTGTGGTGCACTCTCCACGCCAGCAAGGAATATATATAAGTATATAAATAAAGAATATAAATATATCATCACGGCATATAATCCATTGCTGGGTCTGCCAATCTGCTTTGTACAAAGAGATGTCGGTAACGATGATGACATATGTGTACCGTGCGGACGTTTACCAGGTGTCACTTCAAGAGCATTTATTGCTGGCGTGGAGTGTGCACCACAGGGGTCATTTTTATGCCATTTAAAATTCGAAATATTTGGCGTCGGTCGGGATCGAACCCAGTATTTTAATTTAATTTAATTTGAAGTATTTACATGAATAAAAAATTAAATTAAACGGGTGGTATTGTGTTGGCCACATCAGATATTTTCTTATGCCATCAAATTATAAAGCAAATTTTTTTTTGTTGATATTAACTCGCCAATAACTTAGAACATAGGAACTGCGAAAAAGCGTAAGTTTCGTCGCCGTCACTAGTGCAAGTATTACTGAGTTTGCGCAGTACACACGCGCTTCCGTCATTTTCTGTCTCTCTCAATCCTAAGCGTTCCCTACTTCTTCCATCCAGTTTGTAAGCTATTATGATCTAAGCATTTGACTGGCTGGATCAACAACCACAAATATACTAGACAAAACATGCCTTTAATTTCACTATTGTTTTTTATGTTCTAGGCTGGACAGAAAGAGACAACTAGAGATAGAGATATGTAAAGTCTACTCTAAAGTTTGTCGAGAGATATCATCTCTACGGTCATTATAATATTATTTGTAACATTTTGCTCCTTTGTTTGGATTTTGACAGCTGTCAAGTCGATTTATTTTGTTTGTTTTTTGCTTTTCGATGTTATTATTCTATAAACATGCCTTTTTCAAGTAAGTATTGACATAATAATTCTAAAAGCTCATCACGTTCTTATTCTTTTTGTACGGCAATTTACAGGAAACATCTGATTTTGTCATAGACTTGTGCAGGGCTGCAGAAAAATGTATCTATTAAATGATAGCTTTCATACAATTATTAAAATAGTTACAAACAAAATTAGTTTACTTTTTATTCGGTTTTTGACTTCAGATCCAATACATGTACGAGTACACAAAAGTATAATTATTGTTTTGTCAATAAATATACATATATTTACATAATGTTGGACTGGTAAATTATAATCATATTTGAAAAATATATTTCTTTGAAAATAATCATCCTTTTAAAATTTTCGTTATCCTAACTTTGTCAAATCCCCGGCAAAGTATCCAGCCATCCAGCTGTGAAGGAACGGGCCGCTATTTCACAGGTAATGCCATGTGCCCATGTGCATATACTTGACACAAGCTACAAAAGGAGTATATGTCGTACTGTCGAAAACCGTACCGTCGAAAAGCCATACCGTCGAATAGCCACACTATCGAAATGTCATATTGTCGACACTTACCCCCTCCACAATGTCCGTAGCGTCGAAACCTTAAATGTCCACACTGTCGAAATGTCATAGTGTCGACACTTATCCCCTCCACAATGTTCATAGTGTCGACACTTGAATGTCCATAGCGTCGACATTGGAATGTCCGTAGTGCCGACATTGGAATGTTCGTAGCGTCGACACGTACCCCCTCCACATTGTTGGTAGTGTAGACCAGATGAATGTTTATAGTACGAAAGAGCCGGCCACAAGCAATACAATGTTCTAAACAAGTTTCACGTTGTTTTCTTGTATTACATATTAACATCTAAATTATGAATTAAAAATTTTGAATGCGCAAATACTATTAAATATTACATATTTTACTTGTAAATAAAATTAAGCAAAACAATAATATATGTACTCGTATATATATATAAACAATAAACCTACAGACTTAAACAGAATGGGTGGTCCTCCACTATTTTTTTATGAAACTTCATATGAACTGAAAATGATCTGTAGTATTGTTTTCCGTTAAGTCGTAAAATTTTTTCAATATACTATGAAGTGGAATATAAAGATGATTTTCTTAAAAATAGCCCCATATGAAATTTTACATTCTAGCGCAGCGTATGTAGGCATCTTTATACCTTTTGCTTTTAGGTATATATTATGACATATTTACTGAAATATTTGGATTAATTTGAGATTATTCGTCGTGGATAATAGATACATATTATTCTTAAAATTCCTTCAATCCTGCTGTAGCGTCTAACCTAAAATTGTGATAGTTGTGTATTCAAGAGTAAGGAATATTTTTATTATTATAGTTTTTAAAGTACAATAGAAGGTATAAAAATAATATAGTTATTTATATAAATAACCAAAATTTGCATTAAATATGTTTCCTTAACCCAATCATAGTTCCTCAGTAAACCGGTAGAGCCGTATCCGTTAGGGGGTTAGGGTACCTATTTACTCAGGGTATGGCCATGACGTGGCTCGCGTTTCGTCAACCATTTGCGGTCCACTGTCATATCCATTATTGTTGCGCAAATTATTATGTATTTTCGTGGTTATTTGTTTTATTTTAATGCAAAACAAATTTAAATATACTTCTAATGTTTATTTAAAGTGTAAGTAATACTTTTATTTTATTTAATTATTTATTTTCTTGAGATACTGACTACGATGACTGGCAATATGGAAAACACATAAAAATTACTAATATTAAGCACAAACATTTAAATTTTTAAAAGGTAAGTTTAGAATATATACTTATTATGTAAATAATAACTACAGTTATTAAATTAGATGTGATAATAACAACCTATATCCTATGCTCTACATAACCTCTAAATCTATGTCATAATAATAATTGTGTATCTCTTAAATAATTGAATTTTTATTACCTTTTTAGGTTCATAGTGTGATTATTTAATATTCCTGTATAATATAAAATCACATTTCCTACAAATAAATAGGGAAAAGAATACTCAGTATGTTTGACATTGGCCCGCTTATGGCGGCGATCATGCCCCATGGCCATACCCTGTATATAAAGGTACCCTAGTATCCGTTAGGGTACCTTTATATACATGTACATTTATATATTTAATTTGATCTATTCTTTCAAGAAAAAAATAAATTAGAAAATGTGGGATTATCCCATTAGGAATTTGAACGCCAAGCTGAGCACTGTAAAATTATACTTTAGTAGAAATAATTACATTCCTTATAATATTACTAGAAATACGCATTCGCTACTTTAAAATATTTATATATTTAAAATAAACGTACGATTCTCATGTTTTAACATTTAGTCAAATATTTTATAAAAATTTCTAAATCTAATACCAATAGACATCAAAGTTAGTAAAAATAATTAAAAATACAGAACGATATCTTACACAAATTTGATATCAATATATTGCAATAAAAGTTTAATTAATTTGAATAATTCATTCGATTTTCGCAATCAACACTGAGCAAGAGGCAATATCGTTTTTAGCGTAATCTGTATACTTATTATTGTATTTAAATTTCTTATTATTGTAACTAACATTATTACAAATGTATGTTGTATAATTTTAATATTTGACTGTAACAAATAAATGTAATTTTTTTATATAATGAACAGTTTTTATATTTTGAATATTAAATTTTCGCACTAATGGCGCCGAACTCTGTCTTGAGTAGCTCTCGTACTGAGTCAAAGATGGTGCCATATCCGGAGAAGATTGAATTATTGTGTGGACTAATTCTCTATAGGAGAATGGACTATTTCAAATGTATTTCTGATATGTACCTACAAAGACATTTCATTTATGATATGTACATAGAATTTTAATTTTTAATATGTGCAGGGAGTATTTATTTGTGATAACGACAAGGTAGTTTAAATTTTTGTTAACATCTTACAGAAAATTCAAATGTAATGTGCTCTCAAGGAATAATTTTTGATAGGACAATGAATATATTAAAAATGTGTATGTGGTATCAAAAATTATTGTACCATGCTGTTATCGCTAAATGATTTTATGATAAAAAAATATATATTTCTGATGTCATAAATTTAATTCATGATATCAACTTGGACTTTTTATTTTATATATCTTGATATCATAAAATAATTTGTTGCTATCATAGAATATTAAAAAACTTATTACGACTTAACGAAAAACCATACTACAGATCGTTTTTAGTTCAGATGAAGTTTCTTATAAAAGTAGTGTAGGACCCCCCATTCTATTTAAGTATGTGAATTTAATATTTTATTGTTTTGCTTAATTTTATTTACAAGTAAAATATGTAATATTTAATAGTATTTGCGCATTCAAAATTTTTAATTCATAATTTAGATGTTAATATGTAATACAAGAAAACAACGTGAAACTTGTTTAGAACATTGTATTGCTTGTGGCCGGCTCTTTCGTACTATAAACATTCATCTGGTCTACACTACCAACAATGTGGAGGGGGTACGTGTCGACGCTACGAACATTCCAATGTCGGCACTACGGACATTCCAATGTCGACGCTATGGACATTCAAGTGTCGACACTATGAACATTGTGGAGGGGATAAGTGTCGACACTATGACATTTCGACAGTGTGGACATTTAAGGTTTCGACGCTACGGACATTGTGGAGGGGGTAAGTGTCGACACTATGACATTTCGACAGTGTGGCTATTCGACGGTATGGCTTTTCGACGGTACGGTTTTCGACAGTGTGGACTGTTCCCTACAAAAGTATTTATGCATAAATTATGGTTGCGACTATTATAATATTAGCTATTTATTGTTTTCCATTACTTTATCAATTAACGTAAATTTTACAGTATTTAACAATAACAAATCATTTTTTGGTTAAAGTTCTATATTTTACTTTGTAATATGTATGTAAAAATATATATTTTGATTGGTTTTTTCTAAACTAGTGTTTTTTTAGCCCTTGGCCCCAATATTCGACATCCACGATTTTTGTCGGTCCCACCTATCGCGTAACTTCTAGGTATTACTGTATTCGATTTTACCCCTAATTTCAGGGAATTGTTTACAACGTAATTTCATCGTACCGAAAATTCATTACAGTGGTGTGCATCAGTTTTAGAGCAACTCGCTTATTACGAATTTCGTTTTATATTTATCGTTTTATTATATTGTTGGCACAACTTGCCTCGTAACTTACCTTATTTTGCACCTCGTTTAATGATGTACTAAACAAAAAATATAAAGTAATACATTTTTGTGGCTACCATAATACCTCTCGCTGATATGTACCGCCCGCCTACCATAGATAAGAGAGGTATAGAGATCGTGAAAACATCATATATCAAAATTTTCATAAATAAGTACATATTAAGGTCCATGGGATTAGATATCATCAATTTCGCAATAATGTCTATGTGTATATGTATGTGTGTGTGTGTGAAAAATTACTGCCATTTTTGTGCATTTTAAGAATTTATACACATTAGTATTGAACTATAGAAGACAACCAATACGGTTTCAGACCACAGAGAGGAGTCCAGGATGCCATTAGTATATTGAGGCAAGTAAGTGAGAAGACAATAAAACAAGGAGGTAACATTCACGTATGTTTCATCGGTCTGGAAAAGGCGTTTGATCGAATTAACAGGGAAGATATATGGACCTTATTACATAACCGACGACTAAGTGACAACATAATAAAAGGGATACAAAGCTTGTATAAGAAAACAAGGAACTATGTAAGAACAAAGAATGAAAAATTAAAACTGTTTGAAACTACAAAGAGAGTTAGACAGGGCCGTATATTGAGTCCGCTACTTTTTACGTTAGTATTGGATGAAGCTATAAAGGAAGCAAAAAAGGAGGCGAAGCAACATACAGTAGGACATTGGAAGATGGAAAGTAACCAAGTACTAGAAATATGCTACGCGAACGATATGGTCATTATAGAAAAAAACGAAAGCACACTTAATAGAAACCCAGAAATCTTCAAATTCCAACTAGAAAAAATAAATATGAAAATAAACCTCAGTAAAACGAAGACAATGATTATAAGAAAAAGTGAAGAAAAACATAGAATCAAGATAGACGGAGAAACGCTAGAACAAGTGAGTAAATTCAAATATTTAGGCTCTGTAATGGCATATAATGGAAAATTAGACGAAGAGATAAAAGAAAGAACAGGAGTGGCAGGTAGGCTTTTCAACAGCATCAAGAACAACATACTATCGAAGAAAGAAATACCAAAAGACACCAAGCTACAAGTATACAAAAAAGTAGCTACACCCATAATAACCTTTGGTTCAGAAACTTGGACAACAGAAAGACAACGTAGTAAGCTAAACAGTACAGAAATAAGATTTCTAAGAAAAATAGAAGGAAAAACAATCATGGACAAAGTAAGAAACAAAGATATCAGAAATGCACTACATGTACAACCTATAGACATTATAATAGGTCAACTAAGATGGTGGAGTCACATATAAAGAATGGGGGAAGAAAGAACAAAAGAAAAATCTACGAAGCAAAAACAACGAAAGCGAGAAATAGAGGAAGACCAAGAAAAACCTGGACTGAAGAAGTGAAAAAAGCACTGGAAAAGAGGAGCGTTAAATGGGAAGAAGATATGGAGAAGAAAACCAGAAGAATAGCCAAGTGCCTAACACCCAGCCTTACACAAGGGTAGAAAGGCATTAGGATTAAGTAAGTAGTGTTGAACACCAATAAAGTCGAAAGTTGAGTATCACTTAAAACTCTAAAAATTGGTGCCATTTTCACATATGTCGGCATATTATCTACAGGATGATCACGCGAGAATGAACTAGCAATTATCTCCGTTATTAAGCGAGATAACGATAATCTTCAAATAAACAAATATACTATAGGCAATATGGGAAATAAGATGTATCAAGAAGCGTTCTGTTACTTCCGGTTCCGGAGTATATGATACCAACTTTGAAATTTCGAACAGAACATACTATATTTTTTATTTAAGACTAAGTATATTATTAAATACTTAAACAGTAAGATAATTTATTTAAACAATATTTATATCACTACTTATATTTATATATCTACATTTATTTATGTTAACAACTTGTAGACTATGTATTTATATTACCAAATTCATTACTCGTTGCGTCTATATATCAGACTATATATTCGCTGTCGTTCCGACGGTATTTATACAGCCCAGTGTCCTTCTGGAACCTTCCGATGCCAGAATGATACCGAATACAATAGATTTAGGTCAACGGTGTAATTAACAAGTATAGTTGGTCCGTCGCCGGGGATTGCGTCATCTGGGTAATTCCGGCGAGGGGATTACGTCATTGCTAATGGAACATTCTTTCAGTAGCGGCGCTCGTATACTCTTAACTCTGGGGCTCACGTCACACTGCCCCCTCCTTAATACTGTTTCGTCCCGGAACAGTTCTTGATGACGAAATCTACATGTATTACCCTTGGTACATTTGGAAGTCTTGAAGCAGTGACAATCGATGGTCCGCTGGAGTTCTTCTTTCTGTCCGTTAGGGTTAAAGCTTCAGACAAGAATTTCAATACCGGTATAGCGGAAGAGGATCTATAATATGTTCCTAACAATCCTCCAATCCAAACCATCTAATTCACAGCTTAATTTCGGTACTGCTAGCTTCAAAATGTCATTCTGTAGCAGATGATTCTTCAAATCGCACAGTGAATTCCATAGACTGCGGTACGACGGCTTTTGGTTCAAGCGTGATTTTGTAACCAGGTAATAGGTATACCGCTGATGTTCTGTATTTTTACCCCTCAGTCGCAGCGTTTTCCCAACGGATGAACCTTGGTTGGCCAGTTCTTGTAGTCGTCCGAATTTCGTTTTAAAGACTGACGCTATGCCGCGTGACATCTTTAAGTCTTCCGATACGCAGTGGCCGAGGGAATAATCTGAGGATGCGGTGAACAGGTCTCTATGTTCTTCTGTCGTCACGCCATACCGCGCCTTGTGACCGAAGAAATACTTTTCCATGAAGTCTTCAAAAGCCGGTTCCTGAGCTATGATCCGACGAACCGTTGCTGCGGTTGTAATGCAGTTGTCTTCGTTTTATTAATTCCTAATATCTTACAGATATTTTGGAAAACGGCAGACTCGAAATTTCTTCCCTAGTCGGAGTGAAGTTCATGTGGTACACCAAACCGGCATACATACTCTTTAACTAATGTTTCGGCGACCGTGGTGGCTTCCTGGTTGGGTAATGAATGGGCTTCAACCCATTTAGTGAAGTAGTCCATCACAACCACGATGTATTTATTTCCGTCGTCACTTTCCGAAAATGGTCCAGCCATATCAATCGCAATGTGCTCAAATGGACTGCCAACGTTGTATTGACGCATTGGAGCTTTTCGTCGTCTATGCGGACCGTTGCTTCCAGCGCAAACCACACATTTCTTGCACCAGTCTTTAACGTCTTCCTTGCAGTTAACCCAGTAAAATCTCTGGCGCAATCTTTCTAATGTTTTGTTGACTCCAAAATGGCCTCCTCCAGACCCGTCATGGATCTCTTTCAGTACGACTGGCAGTCTACTCTTAGGAATGATCAAATGAGTTTTCTTGTCAGTACCATCAGCATTTTCCACCAAACGCTTTAACAGGCCATCCTCAATCATTGAGTCCCATTACGCCCAGTGCGATTTAAAACTCTGTGAGTGTGGTGCAACTTCTTCCAATGTTGGTTTGCTCTCTTCTGCTTCCCATTCCAGTAATATTTTCAAAGTCAGGTTATTTTCTTGGTCCTTGCGTAGTCCATCGGGCTGCCAACTATCGTCGACTACTGTTACTCTGGCGACGGTGGAATGTTTCTCTTCCACTCGACTACAATGCTTGCATTCATCTTGGCATGGCCTTCTGGACGATGCGTCGGCATTACTTCCCTTTCTTTCTAGTTCCTTCCCCTGTCCCTCTGTGTGTCTTCCAGGCATCTTAAGTCTTCTTGAAGGCGTCGGCACTGCTTCCATTTCTTTCAATTTCCTTTGTCGTTCGTCTTGCGTGGCATCCGTTTTCTTTTGCGGTTTTCTGTAAAGTCTCTGCGGATGATCTAGTTCACCATTTTTCCATCCACAGAGTTTCTTTCTTTCAGCAAACACTTTACTTGCAATTCGTCGTAATCTCTCATCCAGATCTTCAGTATATTCATTTCTCTCACCCTCGATATTTCGCACTCGCAATTGGTTACGTGAAGCTTGTTTAGCAGCTTCATGTTCTAATGCATAAGACAGTGGATCGATTAAAGTTTTATGGCAAGCCAATCGCAGTGCTTGCTGAGTTTAGCTACCTCGAACTCCGTAGATGAATGATTGAGTGGCCAGACACTTCAAAACGCTGTCAGGACCTGTAGGATGTGCAAGACGAACCAAACGTGCTACGTCGGCTTCAAATTCTTACAGGCTTTCTTGTAAACTCTGATATCGGTTCCTCAGCTGCGTCTTATATACCTGCTCCAGATGCGCATTGCCATATCGCATATCCAACCGCTTGACTAGTTGGTCGTAGTCTTCCTGTTCTTCTTCCTTCAGTGTTTTTAAGATGTCGATAGCTGTTCCACGCAACAAGACAGTCAACGCTGTAGCCTTCAAACCGGAAGCGCTATCATCATGCCAAATACCATGATTAGTGAACCCATAAACTTATTTAATTTTTTTAAAAAATTCTTTTAAACAAGTTATTGAGTTTCAAACCCGACTGACTATAATTATTTCCCCGATAGTAAGCATGCTTTGCCGGGAGTACCCCAAAACATTGAAATACGTGCTGTAGAAATTGTGCGTTGTGAGATTTGTGCTTGCTAAAGTTAGGTGCTTCAGGCAATGAGTATAATTCACCGAACTTGCCCGAACGTTTCCGAATCCCAGAGTATGCTTGCCACCTCTAATTTTACACTCAGCTATTGGGATTATGTATGCGAATGAATTTACAAGTTTTAAAAAATAAACAAATCATTGGAAAGTGCAATGAAAACAGTAAATCCATTGAACGGTTCATTTTGTGTGTTCATTTTGTGTAATATGCTTACCACGGCAGGGCAGCATATTTAATCTATTTGTTTACATATTACATTTACGTATTATATTATGAGGAGTTTTGTTTTGTTAAATTTATAGAAAGAAGTTGTAATGAGTAATAAAAACATTTATTTTTAACAATGATGATGAGTCCTACAGTAGGAAACAGTGGCGTATTTACGATTTTCTTCTGGGAGGGGTCCGTTGTTGGCCAAAAAAAACTACTAATATATTTTATCAAAACTCAAAATATATATTCTTAAAAAAGTCAGTATTATATATTAATAAACAATAATCATTACTATATTATATAATCATTACTATATCATTATTATATGTACTAGTATTATAGTTTTAACCCACTACTACAATCTTTAGAGGACCAATTCCAATCTTCGTGGTTTGGAAGCCATTTGCTCTACAATTTCGTCCGTACTAAGTTTAATGTTTCTGTGAATGGAAAGCATTGCCAAACCATCCAGTCTTTTCTGAAAACAATAACAATAATACATTATTATTAAACAATATTTACCAGAAACCTATTTAAAAAACTTCATGTTTGGAAAAACAATAATTATCATTTTATAAATTTGATGTGTTTTACAGTGTATGTTATGCAAAGTAAGAATTTAAATATTGTCAATAAAATAGTATTAGAAAAATAATGACTCTTACCTCAGCCATAGAATTTCGTAGATAGGTTGAGAAACAGCGTTCTGACGTAGCTGTTGAAACAGGAAGCGTGGCTAGTATCTGCAGTAAGCGAAAAATGTCTGAATAAAGCATTTTATTGCAGAGTATCAATGCATTCATTGCATTCTTTGGTTTTTCCTCAGTTTTAAGCAGTTTTTGATGTTATAGATTTAGTTCACATTTAACTACTTCTGCGCAATCTAAATCAATTTGGTATTTATTTATCAAACATTCAAAAGATGTTTCTTCATCATATGAGATATTAAGAGTAGATTTTGTTTCTAAGAAGAGTAATTGAAATCCTTTAAGAAGCATTGAATGTGATACAAACCGATCATTTAATTGTGTTATAAAAGTATCAAGCAGTGGGATAAACATGGATATTTTATAATATTCCTCAACAGAGTTGAAACTAATCTGAGGATTAAATCTATTTTTTTTGTCTCGCCGCCAACCGAGGGATGTGAATTGTAATATCAAGTTTATCACCTATTTCACTGGCCTTTTCAAAAATTTCATGAAATGATTTTTCGGGATCTTGTCGTATACTTTCAAAAACATGTACTGTGTCTACAGCAAGACAAACGGCTTGTTTTAAGTCTATCTCAGTACGTTGAAATTGTTTACTTAAAGGTAAACATATACCAAATAGTTTTGAAAGAACTATTAAAGAAATAAAAAATTCAGCCTGCATTATGGCACAACGAAAGCACACAGCTTGCTGAGAAGTATCACGATCAGTCCATCCTGAAATAGTACTCAAGGCATCGACAACAGGTTCGAGTAATTCTAAAAAATCATTAACGGAATGATATCTTTCGATCCATCTGGTAGCACAAACTCTTTTCATTGTGTCAATTTCCATATTTTGAATGCATTCTTGCAATACTCCTTTTCTTTTTGGAAAAATAAAAAGGTCGTGAGCTTTACCTATAACTCCTAGACAATTTCTTATTGCCTGAATCTCACACGATTTTGAAACAACCAAATTTAAGCAGTGAGCTGAACAGTGCACATATTGGGCTAATGGATACGATGTTTTTATAATTGCTTGCATACCCTTTTCCTCGCAGGTAACATGTCCCAATACCAATGTTTTTAAGCATTTGATAAGTTTGGTTAAACCCTCATCGGAGAGATCAGCAGTTGGGACGAATTGTAAAAAATCTTCGTTCAATTTAAATGTCTCCATATTAACATACCGTGCACAAAGTGACACTTGTTCCACTCCACTTATGTCTGCAGTTTCATCCGCAAGGATAGTAAAACATTTGGAATTATTAACTCTTTCAATAATTTTACGTAGCAGAACCTCATTGCAAGAATCAATAATTTCATTTTGGCTAACTGAGCTAATATATTTATTTCGCTCATCCGGTCCTTCCAGAACATTTTTTAAATTAACGTCTCCCCGAGCTCTGTATCTGAGAATGGTTCTAAAGTTTCCTTCATTGACTTCCGGTTCTTCATCTACAATCATCCTTCCTGCATCTCTATGTCCTCGAAGGGCCAAATCCTGTCTACCACATACAATTACTGCCTCTATTATGGGTTTTAAGTTCTTTCTGTTTTCTATATTTTTTTTCTTTTCTAGCCAAATCTACTTGGTTTATAACAGATAATGTAACTTTTTTTTTTCACGGCCAAAAAGTGGTCAGCATCAGCAACGCACTTTTGATGATATTGCAGATTTGAATGTTTACTAAATTTTCAATAGCATGTTTCCAAGATGGTGGGTACCGGGAAAATTAAATACCTGGGGCGGACCAAAATCAGCAGCTGTTGCCTTGCAGTGAGGAGTTGGCGCTTCAAAGGCTAAGGGAAGATAACCCCAACAGAAAATATCCTGGTCCTCCAAGTTGGGGGTTGAGTCAACGGGCTAACTCCTCGTTACTTAGAAAAACAAACAAATGTTAAAAACCCAAACACACTGCCTCGGAATAGATCGGAAAAAAGAAGACGACTAATGCTACGAAAAAGAATGTGGTTTTTCGGAACGTGGAATACACAAAGCACCGCCCGAAAGATGGGAGAAATAACCTCTGAATTAAAAAATCAAAGAATAGACATTGCCGTCATTACTGAAACCAATAAGAAAGGAGAAGGATCGGAAAACCTGGGATATTATGATCATTTTTACTCTGGAGTACCAAAGGAAACAAGATCCCAAAAAGGAGTATCAATTTTGATTAGGAAAAGTTTTACAAAATATATGACGTCATGGGAAGCTATAAACGAACGACTAATAAAAATGAATATAAATATTTGTAACTATAGAATTACGATCCTTGGAGTATACGCAATATCACAGGACGCGCTGGTAAAAGAAAAAGAGGAGTTCTTTGAACAACTTAATGATGAAATAACGAAAATTGGTACATCTAGAGAAATTATAATAATGGGGGATATGAACAGTCGCACAGGAAAAAAGGACCATGATAAAGTAGTGGGACAATACGGAGAAGATGTCCTTAATGATAACGGAAAGAGATTAATTAGCATATGTGAACAAAATAATTTAAGTATTATGAATGGATTCTTTCAACATCGAGATATCCACAAATATACACGGACACAACCTACACTGAACCAAAAATCAATAATTGATTATATAATAATGAAGCAGGAGAAAAAATTAAAAACGAATGATGTTAGAGTATACAGAGGTGCAACATGTGGAAGCGATCATCACCTACTAAAAGCAAAGATATTATTCCCTGGAAGAAGAAAGAAGGAAGAAAAAATTGAGCACAAGAAGGAACAATTAAATAAACAGTCTACAAGAAGAGAGTACTAGACTACTATACCACAGAAGACTAGATGAAAAGTTAGAAAACCTTCAACGCTCTTCAAACACAGAGGAATTATATAATCATATTATAAGCAGCATACATGAAGCGGCCTTTGAAGCTTTAGGAGAATATGAGACAGCTAGAAGAAGAAAACCCTACTGGTGGGACGCAGAAATAGAAAAAGACATCAACGATAAAAGACGGAAATATAATAACTATTTAATTAGTAATACAGACTTAGACAAAATCATATATAAAGAAGCACAGGCAAAAGTACGAAAGAAATTAACAGAGAAGAAAAACAAGGCATGGGAAAGAAAATGTAACCACCTTAATACGTACTTAGGAGGAAAAATAAACACCGAAAGTTGGAAATTCATAAAAACTCTAAGGCAAAATAAAAAGAAAGGTTTAATCTCAAATATTACGCTAAAACAATGGGATACATATTTCAAAGGTCTGTTATAAGAAGACAGAAAGGAATTTCAAACAGAAGAAGGCCCCACAGAAAACATAGCTGTCACAAGTTCTCCAATAAGAGTAGAATTACAGGAAGTAGAAAACATATGCAAGACATTAAAAAACAAAAAGGCAGTAGGTCCAGACGATGTTTATCCAGAATTATTAAAATACGGAACAGAAACTCTTTATGATTTGTTAAAACAGTTATTTACTAGATGCCTAAACGGAGAAAGAATACCCGAAACATGGAAAGTATCACTGATGTCAACTATCTACAAAAAAGGAGACAGAAAGGATTGTGATAATTATCGCGGAATATCGGTGACGAGTTCCATAAGCAGAGTATATGGAAGAATTATAAAGAATAAAGTCGAGAGAGAATACGCAGACATGGAGGCAGAAGAACAAGCCGGATTTAGAGCTGGCCGATCTACAGTGGACCACCTATACTGTATAACACAATTAATGGAGAAAGAACTATCGTATAATCAAGAACTTCACCTAGTATATATAGACCTTAAGAAAGCCTATGACTCAATTCCCCAAATTAAACTCTGGGAAGAATTAGAGAAAACAAATATCAGCATAAATCTAACCAAAGCTATAAAAAACCTATACAATAACAATCAAACAAAAGTAAAACAAGGAAGAAATATATCCGAAGGTTTCACCGTGAACAAAGGACTAGAGCAAGGATGCTGCCTGTCACCAACAATCTTTAAAATTTACTTAGAACAAGCACTGAAATCGTGGAAGAAAAAGTGCAACAATATGGGTATACCATTGGAAGATCAAACAATTTACACCTTATGTTTTGCAGATGATCAAATACTTATTGCACAAGACTACTACGATAGTGAATACATGACCCGAAAAATGATAGAAGAATACCGTAGCTGGGGTCTAGAAGTAAACATGCATAAAACAGAATATATGTGTTTAAATGGAACCCAACAAGATTTTATGCTAAACACGGGACAAAAGATGAAACACTGTACAGAGTATAAATATTTGGGATTAAAAATAACGAATGAGGGCACCTTGGACAAAGCCATAAAGGAACGCTGTATACAAGGAAGAAAAGCTATATCTCAACTAAATAGCATATTATGGGATCAAACTATTACAAAAGAAAATAAAAGAAGAATTTATAACACCATTATAAAAAGCATAGTTACCTACAGCAGCGAAGTGTAGCCCTTAAAGAAAAAGGCTGAAGGAATGCTCCTAGCTACGGAAATGGATTTTTGGAGGAGGGTAGCAGGAAAGTCAAGAAGAGAAAAGATAAGAAACGAAAGAATAAGAGACATCATGGACATAAAGCTACTATAACCGATGATATAAAAACAAATCAATTAAGATGATACGGTCACGTACAGCGAATGAGTAATGAGAGGCTTCCAAAACAAATACTACAATGGACACCCACCGGTAAAAAGAAAAGAGGAAGACCTAGAAGAAGTTGGGTAGCAGGAGTCCAAGAAGGAATAAGAGAGAGAGGATTAAATGAAGACCAATGGCAAGATAGAGAGCAGTGGAGAAATGGCATCGGAAGACGTCGTAGAACGTTATAAACCCATTGTATATATATATGTTTCCAATTTGAAAATTTTTTTTTACAAGGTTTCCTAGTTGTTGTGAATTTATACCCGCTCCGGGCTTAGCGAAAGCAACACAAAACTTACAGAAAACACCATTTTCTCTTGCTGAATACGCTAACCAAGGCCAACGGGACTGCCATGTGTGTTGAATTTTTTTTTTTTATTTGTTATTGGCTGTACTATTTGTAGGAAATTTAAATTCTTGTTCTGGGATCCATGTTTTATTTAAAATATTATTTATATCCGATTCATTCAAAATTTTGTTCACATAATTATGTCGTATTCGCTAATATCAATAATTTTCCTTACGCCGTCGTCAACATATTTACTACTATCGCTACCAGATTCAGATCTATTATTGTCTGGTGTATCATTTGATAATTTTTGTTTTGCTTTATCTTCCAAATGTGTCTCATTTGATAATTTCTGTTTTTTGTCATTTGTTTTAAAATAAGTTGAAATATTTGTTTATCTCTTCATTTTATGTTTTTATTTTCAACTTTATTATTTGACAATGAACTATGTACTGTGAAACTAAAAGCTGTTCGTCGCGTCGGGCATCGATTGAGCAACTGAGCTTATCGTATCGTAATCGGTATATTTCGGAATGATTCGTAAGTCCAGTCATTGCTATTCAATAAATAATTTTTCAGGTCGGTAAATATAGATTGATAGGGTATTATAGGGTAACCGAATTAGTATATACGTTGTACAAAGTATTGTTTAAAATTACTAATTACATATTTTAAAAAAATATTGACTATTCTGGGAGGGGGGGGGGGGAATTAAAATATCAGTTTTATTAAAAAAAACACTTTTCGATGATTTTTCTTTATTTTTATTTGAATTCTTAAGTAAATGAAAACGCAATATACTTTAATTTTGTTATATTAATTTTACAGAATATTTACTTAAAATGATTATTTTATTTTGTACAAATTAATTCTTATATCATTCATATAACTGAAATTATTTTAAGTCTAATACAGGGTGTTTGGCGTAAGTCCGGCATCACGAATATTTCGTTTATTTTGAGAGATACAAAAAAATATTAATAAGCAAAGTGAAACTAGACAAAGAGGCTCATAAGACGATGCTAGCAGAAATTTTGTATCTCTTCCGGTTTTAGTGGAAATGGGTACAACTTTAAATCTAGCATAGGGAATCGGTATTTTTATATTTTTTTCAGAATATACATAAAATTTGCTTCACAATGATACTTTAACGTAACCCCCGCGGCCGCCGCCGCCGCGCTACCAGGCGCCTCAGTGTCTGGCCGCAACGTGCTCGTTAGGACTGGTCGGCAGTAATCTATTGTGTGATGTTGTTTACCTCTAGATGTTCTCTAGTAGCTCCTAGTAGAGTCTAGAAATAATCTAGCCAGGTATATATAACCCACCGCCAAAGCCAGTGGACACACTCTGTATTATACAAGCAACGAGTGCAGAAGTCTAATATAAATAAGTGTAGTGAATAGTTGGTGATATAAAGAACAGTCGACAAGTGAACATAAATAAATGTGATTAGGGACATAAACAGTAGTGTTAATTGTTTAAATAAATAATCTTAGTGTTTAATTGTCTTATAATAATCTTAGTCTTTAAATTAGTGTTAATATTTGTTCATCATAGTGTTAGTTACTTTTATAATCTTTTAATTATATTTCTAATACTTATTTACCGTTTAATAAACGTATTCTTTTAGTTAATAATAATTGTCTATGTTTTACACTTCACCCATATAAATAAAAACGTTACAATTGGTGTCAGGTGTGGGGTGGTTAAACTGTGAAGTGTAAATAAATAAAATGGCGACTAAACAATTAAAATTAAGCGAATTAAAAGTAGGTGATCTCAAGAGAGAACTAGAAGAACGGGATGTGGAA
Source organism: Harpalus rufipes (assembly GCA_951394225.1). Classification (NCBI taxonomy): domain Eukaryota; kingdom Metazoa; phylum Arthropoda; class Insecta; order Coleoptera; family Carabidae; genus Harpalus; species Harpalus rufipes. Next base: position 5,933,650 of record OX596292.1, read on the forward strand.
ACAACAGGAAGGAAATCAACACTTCAAGAAAGACTGCGGCAGGCATTAACCGATGCTGGTGAAAATCCTGAAGATTACCTATTCGAAATTCCGGATGACGTATCCGACCTTGGTAAACAGATAGCAAAATTAGTAGAAAGTTCTAGAAAATCTGAAGAAAGTTATAGAAAATTAGAACAAAAATTAGATGAAAATTCTAGAACATTAGAAAATAAATTAGAAGAAAATTCTCGAACATTAAAAGAAGAATTGACAGGAACGTTAGAACATAAATTGGAGGAGAGTTCTAGAAAAGCACAAGAAATTTCTAGAACATTAGAACAAAAATTAGAAGAAAATTCTAGAACTTTAGAACAAAAATTAGAGGATAATTCTAGAAGTTTAGAAGAGAAATTAGAAGAAAATTCTAGAAATTTAGAACAAAAATTAATGGAGAATACTGAAGAAGGTCTGAAGAATTTAGAAGAAAAGTATGACAGGAAGATAGAAGAATTACGAGAAAAAATCACTAAAATTACACCGTCGTCAATTCCGAATTCTGGTGTGGCTGAGCCAAGTCTGATAGAAGGAAGAAAAGTAGTAAAACCTGATACTACTTCAAAAATGCACATAAAGACACCGGAATTTGATGGGAAGTCTTCGTGGCCGAATTATTTAAAACAATTTGAAGCGGCCGCAAAAGCGAATAATTGGACGTCCGAGGAGGAGGCTACGGCGTTGACTGTCTCGTTGCGCGGAGAAGCTATCGACATCCTGCAAACGCTGAAAGAAGAAGAACAAGAGGACTACGACCAGCTAGTCAAGCGATTGGATATGCGGTATGGAAATGCGCATCTGGAGCAGGTGTACCAGACGCAACTGAGGAACCGGTATCAGAGTTCAAAAGAAAGCCTTCAAGAATTTGAAGTTGACGTAGCTCGTTTGGTTCATCTCGCGCATCCTACGGCTCCTGACAGCGTTCTGGAGTGCCTGGCCACTCAATCATTCATTTACGGGGTTCGAGACAGCGAAACTCAACAAGCACTGCGATTGGCCCGTCCTAAAACTTTAATTGATGCACTCTCATATGCATTGGAGCATGAAGCTGCCAAACAAGCTTCACGTAACCAATCGCGAGTGCGAAATATGGATGCTGAGAGACAGGAAAACTCTGAAGATCTGGAAGAGACGAATCGCAAGTGAAGTGTTGACCGGAAGAAAGAAACTCCGCTGTTGGAACTGCGGTGAACTGGGTCATCCGCAAAGACTTTGCAGAAAAATGCAAAAGAAGACGGAATCGACAAAGGAAGAAAAGGAGTCGGAAAACTAAATCGGGTTGATGCGAAGGGGCAACTGTCGACCCGTAATCTAGTAGCTCCACAATCCATCAGTTATGTCGCATCTATTCATCATAAAGCCAATAGCATCTATGTGGATGGCTCTGTTAACGGAAGGCCAATAAAAATGCTACTGGATACGGGTGCGACAAAAACTATAATTAGACCCGACTTAAGTAAGTCTTAGATTTGTAAATAATAAAATATTGTAAGAATGCGGTGGACAGAAGAGAAAAAGAAATTAATAAAAGAGAACATTAAAAAGAAACCATCACCTAAAAAATAAGAAATTGGAATTTTCGTATCACAATACAAAGAAACATTTAAAAGCAGAAACTGAATAACAGTGAAAGGTGTCGTGTAGAATACTTATAAGAAAACAAATAGTTTATATCAAATTGTTCATATATATGTACCTATATTTAAAAATTATAATATGTGTAGTAAGTATATTGATTTGTAAAAGTATGTTTCTTCTCCTGTTGTTTTAAAATGACAGCGTTAAATTACATTTTAATCACAACTCTGAGCATAGTGAATTTTATTGTCATGCAGTGTTGTCATATCTCGGGCTACACAAGATCCAAAAAGTATGATTACATATATACACTGTGTGACGCGCCATCCACAGTGAATGCGTTGAACTATTCTGTATATTTGTATGGGTAAATAGCATTTTATATAGCCCTCTCAATATTTGGCAGGGAGGTTACTGTTGATGTAACTTAGTGAAAAATGATGATATACACGCAAAACGTTATGAAGCCCGGAGGTGGGCTTAACAACGTCGTTTCGGGCCGATCAAGGTATCATTTGTATATGAATTGGGCTACACAATGACCGTTTATAAGTATATATATATATATATATATATATATATATATATATATATATATATATATATATATATAACAATGATTAAAAGATTGTTAGGTACGATAAGATGACGCAACTAGAAATATTCCGAAAAATAGTTGATAGAAAATTCGCCTTCCTCCGCTTTCGCTTGAATAGAAGTACTTTATCGGAAATAAAACGTAAATTGAAATAATATCTAAAATTTGGAATTTTTTAAGTTTATTAGTTTTAGTGTGTGGTTGTAACCCCTATGATGTACTCCCTACCAGCATTGAGTGCCCGTGAGGTGACGCCTAGTAAGCGCCCGCACGGTACAAGTATTTCATCATTACCGATATCTATATATAAAGCAGATTGGCACATCCAGTAATGGGTAATATGCCGTGATGATATTTTTATTTTATTTATAAACAAACTACTGATGTACTTTTGGAATAAAGATGTATTAAATTATTGCAAACTAATATAAAATAAAATAGAACGATATTTTTAAGATATTTATATAATGACGATATAGTATGTATCTATTTTCGTACATTTTTTATATTTCTGAAATGTATTGTTTTGATTTCAACATTTTTAAAATTTCAAAGTAAGGAATAAGGATTATAAGTTGGGTATTTTTTGTATTTTGGTTTATGTCTTGGATATGGGTATGGCAATTGTCCAACAGTTACAACTAGCAAATATAAAGGTTTCTACTACATCGACGTGCTTTAAAATAATGCCCACTAGCGCTCGTCTTGGATTTGAAATAAATTACTCAAGGGTCACAAAACGACATGGAGCTTGGCGTTCGTCATCAGTAGTAGTAGTAGTAGTAGCAGAGAGTTATGCCTATGTCACATCTGTCTGACTGTTCGTTGTATCATGAATCATGTGTATTTGTGCGATGAAGAGTTTCACACTTGTATGACTGAGCCGGACGGAATTTATTCTCTTCTTTATATTCTTCTTGTCAAAAGTTTGTAAACGCGCGCTCAGTTAAAACAAATACAGCAATGAGTTCGAGTAGTTCTGACGACGAAATAATTTTATTATCAGCATGTATTGCCTTACGGGAAAAAAAAGAAAAAATAAAAAGCGTAGATTATGGACTAGAGAGTGGTTAAAGAAAAGAAATGAAAATTTGGGACAAGGGGGTTTATCGCTAATCCATAACGAATTGAGAGTAGAACACAAAGAGGGTTACAAAAATTTTTTGAGAATGGATGAAGAGTGCTTTAATTTATTATTAAGCAAAATTGAAGGTAAAATAACTTATAGAGATACAAAATTTAGATGTTGCATAAACGCCCGAGACAGGTAAATAAAAATATTTGCACTATAGTTATACGAATACTTACAGTAAAATTTTCAGACTAACAATCACAATAAGATTTTTGGCAACTGGTGAAAGTTACCAAAGTCTGACATATCTTTTTAGAGTGGGAAGGAGCACAATTTGTGAAATAATTCCGGAAGTTTTGGACGCAATTTGTGAAAAATTGTCAAAGGAATATATTAAGGTAAATTATACATTTATAATAAGGCAACGCAAGCATTATAAATATTACATGAGAAAGTGAATAATTTTTTATTTTACTATAATTATACATTTATACTAGCAGCGTCACATTACTATAAATATCGCTTAAAAATATTTTTTTTTTCATTTTATAATATAATTTATTAATTAATCTGAATCATCCATATTTTCATATTTAAAAATTATTTGGATTATTTCTTGCTCTGCTTTCTTCTTATATTTTTTGCTGATTCTTTCCAACCTACTAGCAACATATTCGGCGAACATTTTGTCTTTCGATTTTTCCTTTTTTTCTGCTTTTTTCGTCAAATAATCGGACACGTTCGAAAAAAATGGTTCCAATGATGAAGCGGGCGAAGATTCTCTGCTCGTCTTCAATCTCTTCGAAGCAAATGTTTTCTGTGTTTCGGGAGTGGGTGACGGAGTAATGTCGGATAATATTTTTTTCTGTATTTCTAACCCGCTCGGTCCAGGCTCTGGTGAATTAAGAGAACACTGTTGATATTGCGTAAATTCCTGAAAAATACGGTATTTTCATTACTTACAGGCACCAAACACGGAGAATGATTGGTATGAAGTGGAACAAGTGTTTCGAAATCGATGGAATTTTCCTAACTGTTGCGGGGCAATTGATGGAAAACATATAAATTTTCTCCCTCCACGATCAGAAGGATACTTTTATAGGAATTATAAGGGCCATGACAGCATTGTTCTGCTAGCTATTGTAGATGGGGACTACAAGTTTATGGCAATAGATGTTGGCTCAAATGGAAGAATTAGCGACGGAGGCGTATTTCGGAACAGTGATATGTCCTCATATATTGCAAGGAATAAATTTAACATACCAGAAAGTGAGAAACTACCTGGTACAAATGTGCGTACGCCATTTGTTTTTGTGGGGGACGATGCTTTTCCTCTTACAAACAGATTAATGAAACCATTTAGGTATCAGGGATTGAATAAAAATCAGAAAATTTATAATTACCGCGCAAGGCGTGTAGTTGAAAACGCGTTTGGTATTCTAGCCAACAGATTTCGAATATTGTTAAATCCAATACATTTAAATGTAAGCAAAGTAGAAAAAATTACAACTGTTTGTTGTATTCTTCATAATTTTTTAATACAACATAGAGGTCAGCTGTACATTGGAGATATAAATACACCAGTCAATGATCAACAAAATAGAACTTTACAACCAATAAACAGATCCCTATACGCGGGTAATAAATGTACACGAAATGCTTTAAATTTAAAATCAATTTTTATGGAGTATTTTAATAATATTGGACAAGTTCATTGGCAAGATGATTACATTAATAATAAATAAATAAAAGTAGAATATTGTATTTACTTACTTCTTCATCTTCATCTAGGTATTCTGCAAGTACCTCTTCGCCTTGCTCTTCGCTTTCCTCCTCAGGCCCACCAATAAATTTTCCTTTTTTAAATTCTATGGAGTCCTTTAAAAATGAAAGTAACTCAAAGCACCACAATTTTGGTGTATAAATCTCTTCCGTACTTGCTCCGCTCTTTAAAGATTTTAGATATTTCGTATACTCCCGACTAAACTGACTCCGCAATCCCTGATATTTCCGTCTGCAGTCGTCCGCTGTAACATTTCAATAAAAAAATCAGGGCTTGTGGTACCAGCCAGTATGTTCTGTTTAATTACCTGTTATTGTTGGATAATGTTTGCTGACAACATTAACAATGTCTTGTAAGGCATCTCGAGTTTTTTCTCTATTATGGTGATCCTTTGATTTTACGTCGTACAAACACGGATTATTCTTGTAGACTTCAATAAAATCTACAACAGCCTCCCTTGACCAGTAGATTATTCCCGCTTCTGTTTTCGGCATCTGTATATTTCATTACATATTTAATAAAATAAAAAGTTAAATAATCACAAGTTACTTACCTCTACAGATATTTTTTTTACGTGTACTAATGTAAAATGCAATATGAACGAAATATATAATTAAACAAATATATAAAATAACCGCAGAGCTCATGGAAAGAAAAATTATTAACTACTTATGCAACAAGTTAGATAACATTCAAATAAACACAAGAACAAATTAACCTAAAAAATACACGTCATAATAATAATGAATTTAGTAAAACATGTTTAGTTTGAAATAAGTATCGTCGTTTTGTTTGATGAAATAGAAACATTTCTATTTTCATCGAACACGACCTTGATTCATGATACATCGAACAGAGTCAGACAGATGTGACATAGGCATTATGTGGAAGAGTCGTTCACCAATAAGGTAGAAATAGCAAAAATAAAATAATTAACAGTGAAACTGAAGAATGCGCCAGTTGCAGTAAGAAAATACATGTAGAGGCAACAGAACGCACAGTGGAAGCCACTGAAATAAATCCATATCTCACATGCTAGCATGTATAGTTTAAGCAATCCTATATTTATACATAAATAATATAAAAAATGTTTTAAAAGAAAATAAATTTGTAGCATATGCCGACGATGTTACTATTTTAGTTCCTTCTACAGGTACAAATGAGGATCAAGTAGGCACACTATCACGTCTGGTAACTGAGTTATCACAATGGTTTTCTTCTTTGAAACTCGTTTTGAATGTCCAAAAATCTGCTGTAATAAATTTTTCTACCCGTGAAAGAAATAGTAGCATGCTAATTAGATGCAATAATGAAATATTACCTCAACTTGAAGTTGTTAAAGTTTTGGGTCTAATTTTAAACGAAAACTTAGCATGGATTGATGAAATTGACAACAAATGCAAAAAATTAGCACCCATGTGTTATATTATAAAAAGAATTGTTGATATATCAAACTTTTTATTTTGCTAAATTTGTATCAGTTTTAAGTTATGGCATCATCTTTTGGGGATATTCTTCAGCAGCCCTGAGAGTCTTTAAGCTACAAAAATTAGCAATAAGAAATATGTTTAAATTGGGGTATCTAGCCTCTTGCAGAGACACATTTAAGCAACAAAAAATATTAACACTGCCTTGCCTTTATATGTTTTTGGTATTAATATTCATAAGTGATAATTTAGACTTAGAGCATCTATTGAAACATCTAGATGTACATACATATAATACAAGAAATAAAACTAAATTGATAGTTCTAAAACATAAATTACAATTATGCTACATCAATCCAAAAATAATCGGAATTAAATTGTATAATAAACTTCCACAGGAAATAAAAAGTATAAAATGTAAGAAATCTTTTAAACTTAAATTGAAGTATTTTCTTATCGAAAAATGTTATTATAGTGTTGACGAATTTCTTAATGATGTATGAGCAATATTTTGTAATTATATTTAATGTACTTATTGATTGTTCACAAATTTGTATTTCATTTTTTGTATTTCTTTGACGTGCCATATGTCAATGTATATTGATCAACTGGCAAAAATAAATATTATTATTATTTAATAACTGTACAATTTTCACGTAAATAAATAAAAGTTACGAATTTTATTGGCATTTATTTTTACCTTCCGTCACCTTTAGGTAAGGAAGGTATTTGTCAAAAAATTCAGTGATGAGTTTTTAGTGAATAAGTACGTTTTAGGGTCCATATAATACGATTTTACCATTTTTACTATGATCTATATATATATATATATATATATATATATATATATATATATATATATATATATATATATATATATATATATATATATATATATGTGTGTGTGTGTGTGTGTGTGTGTGTGTGTATGTGTGTGACGAAAGTTTCGGATCGCATAACTTCAATACTACAATTCCAAAAGTTATAATTTTTTCATATTTCTCAAGTTTACATCCAGAAGAACAAGTGCTTCCGCAGTCCACTTCCACTACACTTCACAACCACTTCACCATCGGTACCTCTCACGCTATCTACCTTTTCTTTCTGACTTATCTATTTACAGAGAACTAACTTCTCGGATATTAATATTTAAATAAAAACTACAAACATAATACAACAGGGTACGGTTCATAATCAATTGTGGAAAGCATTGAAACGTATTCTCAGGTACGTGAAAGGAACAATCAATATGTGCCTAACATACAAGAAAAAAGAAAAAAACTCCAGGTCTCCAAGAATTTGTTGATGCCTCCAGGGGCGGCAACATCTCAGCGTGGTCGACATTAGAGTGCAGAAATATGTGTTTCTATTTCAACTTGTCCATTTTTTACCTTCCGTCACCTTTAGGTAAGGAAGGTATTGTCTTTGGTTAAAAAATTCAATGATGAGTTTTTAGTGAATAAGTACGTTTTAGGATCCCTACAAACCGATTTTACCATTTTTACGATGATGTCTGTATATATGTATGTGTGTGTGTGCGTGTGTCTGTGTGTGTGTGTGTGTGTGTGTGTGTGTGTGACAAAAGTTTCGGATCGCATAACTTCAATACCACGATACCAAAAGTTATATTTTTTTCATATTTCTCAAGTTTACATCCAGACGAACAAGTGATTAGGGTTTGGTTATAAATGGTCAACCGGAAGTATCCTCATTTAAAGATTTTAACAGTTTTTCTTGAAAAAACGCAGTTAAATATCATTTAATCATATTTAACGTTATTCTAACTAGAAGAATATATTATTCTGTATACGATTTGATCGCATTTTATACGTCATATTCAGTAGACATAGAGTTAAAGAATTATATCGATATTAATGCCCCGATAAATTTCATAAATTAGCCAGATATGCTAACCATTGAAAGTGCTAATATATTCATATAATACAAATTGACAGATGTCAGTTTCAATAGGTGCATTCAATGAAATAAGCACTTCAAGCAAATGATAGGTAAGCAAACGTTGCTTAATACACTAAAAGATTTGCTAGCTATATATGACGAACTGATATTCACAAATGTCACCGAGAAAATTATACAGTTGTCAAATATAACATGTGTATCTCTCATATCCCTTTTATTGGTCTGGAAAGTTATACAAAATGAATTTATAGGTAGGTACAGTTATTAACAGATAGTGGAATTAATTTTGAACATTCTTTTAGGTCTAAGAAAACATTTCAAATTTAACAAAGTTATGAACATGCATCACATAACTTTGAAAGCCTTTTTGACATGTAATTGATAAACACACCATAAAATGAGATAGAAACAGTACAAGTTAAATTCATGTATGTATAATTTGCATTTCCTGCCATTATATTTCATAAGTTAGCAAGACAAGCGAGAAATTTGGCGCTAGGTTTGCTTGCGAGCAAATCAAGCAAATGCTAGGCTAGCAAAGTCGTTCAACAAATTTTACTTCCGATTGCTTGTTTTCCTGGAGCTTATTAAACACACCTAATGAAAAGTAAATGAATGTGGCAGAGATGAGGATGTTGAGATAGTTGTTGGGGAAGACACGGAAAGATACGGTAAGGAATGAAAAAATAAGGGAAATAACTCTAGTGTTAGAAGTTTCTAGAAAGATACAAGAGAGACAATTATATTGGTTTGAACATGTCATGAGGAGAGATGGAGAATATATTGGAAAAAGATTGAATAGCTTAGAAATAGAAGGTTGAAGAAACAGAGGAAGACCAAAGATACATTGAAAGGACTGTATTGCAGAATACATGAGAGAAAAGGAACTGAATAAGGACAACACGCAAAACAAAAATGAGTGGAAGAAGAAAATAAAAAACAACGGCCCGTAATGAATGGGAAAAGCTAAAGAAGATGTCAGTGTCAAGTGCAATTTGCGTAGTTTGTTTATGAAATAATTTTACAGCAAATTTGGAATCTTGTGCAAGATAATTTATGTATGGAATTTATACATAATACACAGGATTGACGGAAGGTATTGTTGTACAACCACATTTCTTTTAGATATCTTAAAAATAATATTTTAAAAAGCAGAATGTAAACTTACATCATTCAAAACACCTTATTTTGATAAGGTTCTTCATCTCTATATAATTCAAAAAGTCCCTATCATTAGCCGTGTTCCTTCGGGCTGTGGTTCGCAATTTAAATCATCAAGGTGAAGAAGAAGTATGTTTTTTCGTTTCCTATTCGTTATCTCCACTTTCTCATTTGTGATCACTAGACAACCTTCCCCATTCCTTTCTGAATCATACTTTTTGAGTGATTCCACGGATTCATTTCAGAACAAATTTAAAAATGGCTGATGACAATAAATTTTCGAGCGTAGAAATTTATCACTGTGGGGTTTGATTCATCAAAGCAAATGATTTTCCTACAAAAGCATGTAATGATCCACCATACTTTTGAAACAAAGAAAATGTTACATAAAACATTTGTTTTAAGTAAACATACTTCATATGTTACCAAGAACATTTTTTTACTTGACAGTAGATTATTTATAAAATAAAATAAATTAGTTTGTATTGGTCTGCATATGACATTTGACGCTAGATGGTGTTTATATTATTTAAGTTGTTTTCTTCATATAATTTTTGAATCGTGATTCAAAAGAATCACGATTAAATTTATCAGGATTCATAAAATCAAAATCACAATCACAGCCCGAAGGAACACGGCTATTCTAGCATTAAAATTATGTGGGTTTTTCAAAAATATTTCTTTACAAGAATATTAGAATTATATTTCATATATTTACCTCGTATTAGTGGAAGTGAAGATAATTTCAATGATATGATACAAGTATTTTTATGAATATGAACATGTATAAAACTAACCTCTTTGTTCAGCTAAGTTTTGTTTAAAATTTAATAAATGCATCATAGTCAATTTGGTAATGACACTACTTTCACCCACCCGTTGCCATAGGAATAAGCTGAGTGGACAAAACAGAAGGTTTCAAGTTCCGTATCCAAGTAAGAAAGAACAAGTTTCAATAAAAGAATTGAACAAATATTGTTTAAATAAATAATGTTAGCGTTTAAGCATTTAATAATATTCTAATTAGTTTTTATAATTATATTAATCATAGTGTTACTTATTTTTATTATATTTTTAATATTTATCTTAAATTATTTTTTATCGTTTAATAAACGTATTATTTTAATTAATAATATTTCTCTGATTTTTACACTTCACCCAAATAAATAAACGTTACAATATTGTTTCAAAATCAATAGAATACAATAAATAATTATACACAATTCTTTTTATACTTTCTTAATACTAAATATCAGTTTGTGTAATGCATTTTAAAATTGGTTTTCGTTAATAATAATTCATGTTTTAAATTTATTACAAGAACAAGCAGTGACATCTAGCGATTACTCAAGGAGGTGACTCAATATATCTCTATCCTTAGTTGTCTCTTTCTGTTCAGCCGTAAACAATTGCTATGAAATTTTATCAGTGTATTTGTGATCGTTGGGCTGGATACCCTATATGACTCATTAGCAAAGCAAAATATTCACTTATTTCCTTGAAATTAAAATTATAACTTACTCAATGCAACAAACAACCACATTGTTGCTATAGAATCTTCCTTCACGACTTTAATTTCATAAGGGTGGTTTGTTACAGAAATCGAATAGTCGTTATTATCCATAGTTTTCTTTAAAATCGCATTTGTAACCAAGTTTAGTGAAATTGGTGGACTTTCTCGTTTACAGCCCTCATACAATATTGTTACCGTTTTTCCATCTAATAGATTTGCTCCCACATTTGTAACGTATATATTATTCACATTATCCGTTCTAAGCTGTAGTATTTCTTAAATAGATAAAATAATTATTGTAGCTTAAGATGTAGAATATGAAAATTAAGTGCACTTTTTACTAATAAATCCACGTCCGCAAATGAGCCATTATAGAAATACATATAGAGCCAGTGGCGTATTCTCGTATTCAGGAGGGGGTTCAGGGGGGTTCAGATAGCCTCCCCCCCCCCCGCCCCGATCCCTTAAAGTCCAGGTAATTAACAATATAATGCATTTGAATTAAGCATTTTCTACATTAAAATATTTGAAAAAATATTTAAGAAGTACAATGACGAAAGAAAAGTATAATGGTTTAGCTCTCTTATATAGGGTTTTTCAATTAGGGTGGGGCAATGTTGGCAGCCTGTGGCGGCCATGTTGTTTTGGTGGCGTATGTCTAACTTGTTGTTTATTATTCTGTCACAGATGCCAAATCACCATGTCAAGTTACACGATTGAGCAGCACGTCCAAATAATAAGTGTTCGTTAATGCAAACGTTACGCCCATTGCACGACAGATGCGGTGGCCCTTCAAAATCGACTCTCCAACGTTTGGTGGTTAAATTCGAGACGACCGGTTCGGTAAACAATCAGCCAACACCCGTACGTCAAAGTAACGCCAGATCGGCCGAGAACATTGCCGCGGTCCGTGAAAGTGTGCAGGAGAACTCGGCTTTTCGCAGACTTCAATGTGGCGAATTTTGCGTCGGGACTTGGGCCTACAGTCGTACAAGATCCAACTGACCCAGGAGCTCAAAGTTAATGACCATAGACAACGCCGTTTGTTCGCTGACTGGGCTTTGGAGCGTATGGAAGAGGACCCCAATTTTGGCCGAAAAATCATCTTTAGCGACAGGGCGCATTTTTGTATGAATGGCTATGTTAACAAGGACAATTGCTGTATATGGAACGACGCCAACCCACACAAGGTTCGCCAGGTCGTAATGCATCCTCAAAAAGTTACTGTTTAGTGCGGATTTTGGGCCGGCGGCGTCATTGGCCCGTATTTTTTTGAAAACGACGTTGGTGAGGCCATCACCGTCAACGGCGAGCGCTACAGAACGATAACAGATTTCTTTTGGCCCAAATTGAATGATATGGAGGTAGACGACATGTGGCTCCAATAGGACGGCGCTACGTGCCACACAGCGGACGCCACGATGGACATTCTGCACGAACGATTTGAGGGTATGGTTATCTCTCGCAGAGGTGACGTGAATTGGCCACCAAGATCGTGCGATTTGACCCCGCTAGACTTTTTCTTGTGGGGTTTCCTGAAGTCGCAGATCTATGCCAATAAGCTGCAATCGACCGATGCCCTTAAAGTTAACATAACCAATGCCATCGGTCAAATTCAGCCAGATCTATGCGGCAGAGACATTGAGAATTGGACCACTCGGATTCGTGCCACCGTGAGAAGCCGCGGCGAACATTTGAACGGTTATATTCCATACATAATGGCATACATGGGCCTTTCAAATAAAAAAAGAACTGCGTTAATACCTCACACATAGCTTGTTTTATTTCATTTCAACATCGACCCGCCCTTATTGAAAAACCCTTTATAAACAAAAAATAGAAATTGACAGACTATGAATAAAAGATATATTTATATTGGGATATATCAATAAGATGTGAACCTGGTGGCGAAATTTGGAACTAAAACAAAGGAGCAATTTTATTTTATTCGTATACTTTTACATAGATGCGTACAGTTAATATAGTAGAAAATAGATAATAGAACTAATGGTTACAATTAATTAAACTACTACTATCGAATATTTATTGTAAAACTGGCCCTAAGAGAAAAACTAAACTGTATACATAACCTACAAACTACTAACTAAAGTATTTAAAATGAAAAATAATTAATATACTGCTACAACTAATAAAACAGGAAATAATATACTCTACCTAAAATAATAATAATAATTCACTCAAAGAAAAGTCGAAATAGAAGAAAAATCAAAGAAAAACTACTGACAGCAATGATACGCGTATGGAAGGTAAACAAATGTACTCCCTTGTCCAAGGTTTGACGTTGATGTACAACGCCATCTCTACGTAGTGAAATATCTCAGTACCAAATGAGTTAAGATAATGTTTATTCATGAGAAGAACTTAGCCTACGCGCCCATAAATGAACATTCTTAACTCACGTGGTCCATATACTATTACTATTCTATTCAATTTTGACAAAATAAAAGAAAAACTAAACGACAATCGTAGTTGTTCGGTATTTATTCGATTTTTTACGTTTTAAACTGTCATTTAGCTTAATTCTGTAAGAAAAAGTTGTTAAAAATAGTTGCTTGATAGCGAGGTTACTAAATAATAAAATTTTAACAACTCTGGTGACAACCTATCGAAAATTGATATTTTGTAAAATGTATATTAGCAACCTTACTTAAAAATGTATGTTAACCACTAGTGGTCTACTAACGGTGTAAGCTACATAATAATAATAATAATAATAATAATAATAATAATAATAATAATAATAATAATAATAATAATAATAATAATAATAATAATAATAATAAGTTTATTCCACTGACATATATACATATGTATAGAATACGTCATTTGTACATAGTTTGTTTAAAATAATACAGTAATAAAATTATAAGAAGGAGACTTCATTATAAACTGCTCAGATATTCATTTAACGAGTAGTGTTTTATCCAGAAGAAAATTTTTAAGTAGAGTTTTAAATTTACTTTTTCTTTTCTCTTCTCTAATATTGTTTGGCAACTTATTGAATATATTTATACCTTGTATTTGTGGTGTATTTTTCAAAGAACTATGCTTCAATGTGGGTATGTAAAATAAATCTTTTTGCCTCGTGTTAAAAGGATGTATGTTTGCATTCGTTTTAAAAACGTTTTTATTGTTATATACAGGCAATAATAGGCAAACTTCAAAAATATACAGAGAAGGTAGAGTGAGTATATTTAAGTTTTTAAAAATTTGTCTACACGAATTTCTGCGAGAGATGCCTGCTATGCTTCTGACTACCCGTTTCTGAATGATGAATATATCATGTGCCGAGGATGAGGCGCCCCAAAAACAGATGCCATATCCTAATCTGGACTCTACTTGTGCATGGTACAATATTACGAGCTGTTGTTTTGTTAAAAAATCTTTCAATACTACATAACCTACGTTAAGTCTTCAGGAGGTAGTGCAAAAGTCGAAATCGCGATAAAGAAATTTTCAACAAATTATAAAACTTACACAAATGGTTAAAAGTTTCTACAAAATTCTTTGGGCTATTTTAAATTTTAAAAAAACTGTTGGCCTAATGGCGGGTGATAATAGTTCGACCGGCACTGAAACTACCTTTTAGCGAGATCCTTTACACACAATGAAAAAACGACTTCGTAAAAATCCAGTGAGTACAGCAGTGGCGTAGCCAGGATGGTAAAAAGCAAAAAAATATAAGTATTCAAGTACTTATACCATAATGTGAGATGACGGAAAAGAATAATGGTTATTTATATATTAAGAGCATAATTAAAAGATTATAGCACGCGCCGAGTGCTATAATCGATTATTCCCGTGGTACGTACAACGTTTTATATTGTTTTGGTTCTCGAAATTCAAGGATTCAATATTGTGACACTGGCCCTGTTGGATGCGGCGGCATCTTAGCCTAATTCTCTGTCGGCAGGGATCGGTTTGCTCGGGCGCCTTCGGCGGCGATTGTTGAAAGAGAGGATGGATTGCTGGATAGCTTTCTGCGGAGGTAGGTTAGGGTTTAACTCAGAAAAGCACGTAGTTATCTTAACCAACTAGTTTAGTATTCCCAAATTATGTAAATGTTAATATAAATAAACAAAGATTGAAAATCCTTTGTGAAAACTGTGACGGCACTAGCAAACTGTGCTTCCGCGATACCGCAATAGGCACAGGATTTGATGGCGGTAAGTAAACACTTCAAATAACACATTAAAATATCTAATAAATGATAAAGAACAAGCGGACTCATCTACGTAAGGTATCGGAGATACGGACGGCAGTTTATCTCGGCGAGTGCTGAATTTCAATCACAAAACTCGACTTAGAACATCGGCGGTACAACTCCACAACTCTGACGTTCTAGCCAAGGAGCTCAGTTGCCAAGCTTCACTCGGAACAATTGATTTTACTGGACGGTGTGCATTTCATATCCCAGATTTCGTAAATCAGAAAAATCTCGCATATTTTAAAGAGGGATGAAACTTTAAACTTTAACAGATGACTGAAGACGTAAATCTTCTAAAACAAAATCATAATAGTATACTTACTTGATAGGGAGTAGAAAATATATATATATATATATTTTAATTTTAGTTACAGTTACATAATGTTCTAATGTTTTGTTAGTGCCCAAATTTTTGTAGGTGCTCAACGGAAGGTTTCTAGCTACGCCACTGGCATACAGTAAAACCAACTTTGCAAGACAAGTGGACAATACTCACAGGAAATTTTGCAGAGCTTAGGGATACAATGTTAGAATTAAAGCTGGTATTACTAATAACGACGATGTAAATGGTTGAATACTTAAATAACATATTCAGCTTTGGATATATAAAGTCTTTTTAAACTAGTCGAAAGATATTTACATAAAATTTCTCACCATTTGCGAAGGTTTTATATTTTTTTTGTTGAAAATATAAACTAACCGAAATACATTCTGTCAAGAAAATACCAGGAATTGTATATTAAAAAAGCCCGCTTAACGCAGTGTCGAAATTATTTTTGTCGCTACGTTGGCACAATTGTTCTTTATGCTCACGCGGAGTTTGAGCGCAATCTGTCATCTAATTTGTTTACAGTGCTCCATTTGTCAGTTCATCTCAAGTGTGTTTTGCGATGTTTACAATGGATAAAAATACTGAAAATGGAATTTCGTGTGCCGAAGCGCTGAAAATGTTACATATGGCTTACGATGAATCGGCTTTATCAAAAACACGTGCGTATGAGTGGTACAGTGCATTCAAACGCGATCGAGATGTGGTGGAAGATTTGCCTCGCTCAGGTCGGCCATCAACGTCTTCAATTGAACTTAACATCGCTAAAATAAAGGAAATGGTGACTGAAAATCAAAAAAGCACGTCAAAGTCTATCAAAAGTGAAGGTAATGTTGACAGTTTCTTTTTCGATTATCGCGGTGTTGTGCACTCGGAAATCTTGCCAGAAGGTGAAACAGTAACTCAAGAATATTATCTGAGCGTTATGCGGCGTTTGAGAGAACAAATTCGTCGAAAAAGACAAGATTTGTGGTAAGAAAACTCATGGATTTTGCAACATCTCACAAGGCTATCATTGTGAACGAATTTCTGGCCAAAAACTCAACAAATCTTATCAAACAATCACTGTATTCCCCTGATATGGCTCTGACCGACTTTTTTCTCTTTCAAAAACTCAAATTACTACTTCGAGGCACCCGTTTTCAGTCGATAGAAGACATGAAAGAGAATTCACGGCGACTACTGAAATCGATTCGTGAAAGTGCGTTTAATAAATGATTTGATCATTGGATTATTCGTTGGCATAAGTGTATTATTTCGGAAGGGGCCTACTTTCAAGGTGATAAAATAAATTTGGTTGAATAATGCATATTTTGTGTTTTATTGACCAATTTCCGGGACTTTTTTGACATAGTAGTATTATGGATTTGGGCTCGTATGCTTAACATTAATAGAAAAGAAAAAAAATATTTGTCCCTATTTTTGCAATAACCTGCATTTGTTTTTAACTGCTTCAATAAATTTTGCTTAACAAAGTTTTGCAGGTTCTTTTTGTTCTTATAAGATCAAAATAGTTGCACATCCTTACCTTTAATTGTGTCGTTGGTTTCTTTATA
This sequence comes from Harpalus rufipes, assembly GCA_951394225.1. NCBI lineage: Eukaryota > Metazoa > Arthropoda > Insecta > Coleoptera > Carabidae > Harpalus > Harpalus rufipes. The sequence goes on from OX596292.1 coordinate 5,950,850, forward strand.
GTCTGGAGCAACTTCTTTGTAATATTTAGTAAGATGCAAATCTTTTGAAGAAAATACTGCTGTATGCGTGCCGAAGGTTTCAAAATTTAAAGATAGAAGGTCTCTTTCATTTGCAGCAGTTTGTATAAAAAAGGGCGCCAGAAACATAAAGCATGTGGCGAAAATCTATTAAATATAAGAACAGAATTACACTTATTTGTAATACTATGTTCCGTAACTTAACAAAAAAATCTATTGTGGTCAGTGGCCGTTTTCGGTTACGTAACTATAGAGCGCGAGCAGTCATGTGATATTGTTGGCCTTGTCAAGCAGATATTGGGGCCCGTGTTAGAATGACCGTAATTATGTACATAGATATCAAATGTTAGATTTTTTTCTAAATTCACGTAGTTAATTTGTCACCAGGAGTGTTAAATTACTAAATTTAGAATGAAAAATTATGATATTTGACATCTATGTACATAATTACTAGCTATCATTCTGACACGGGTCCCCATATCTGCTTGTCAAGGCCAACAAAGTCACATGACTACTCGCACCCTATTGTATTTAACATTTTTTGTATACCTACACTGTACACCAAAAATTCTACTTATATCTTTTTTTTATATTTAGATTTTTACCTTCCGTCACTTTTAGGTAAGAAAGGTATTGTCTTTGGTCAAAAAATTCAATGATGAGTTTTTAGTGAATAAGCATGTTTTAGGTTCCCTATAATACGATTTTACCATTTTTACGATGAGATCTTTTTGCATGTATGTGTGTGTTTCTGTGTGTGTCACGAAAGTTTCAGATCGCATAACTTTAATACCACGATTCCAAAAATTATAATTTTTTCATATTCCTCAAGTTTACATCCAGAAGAACAAGTGGTTAGATTTTGGTTATAATTGGTCAACCGGAAGTAGCCTCATTTGAAGACTTTAACAGTTAAATATGATTTATTGACATTTAACGTTATTATAACTTAAACAATATATTATTCTCTATACGATTTGTTTGCATTTTATACTTCATATTCAATATATTCATATAGAGTTAAAGAATTATAAGGATATTAAATTTCATAAATCAGCCATCTATGCTAACCATGGAAACTGCTAATGTATTCAGATAATTCAAATTGACACATGTCAGTATCAATGAAAACTAAATGAATGAATGTGGCAGAGATGGGGATGTTGAATTAGATGTTGGGGAAGACAAGAAAAGATACGGTAACGAAATAAGTCTAGTGTTACAAGTTTCTAGAAAGATACAAAAGAGACGATTACCTACATTGGTTTGAACATGTCATAAGGAGAGATGAAGAATATATTGGAAGAAGAATGAATAACTTAAAAATAGAAGGTTGAAGAAACAGAGGAAGACCAATGATAAGATTGGAGGACTGTATTGCGGAATACTTGAGAGAGAAGGAACTGAATGAGAACGGCACGCAAAACAGAAATGAGTGGAAGAAGAAAATAAAAAATAGCGATCCCTAACGAATGGGAAAAGCTAAAGAAGATGATGTCAGTGTCAAGTGCAGTTTTCGTAGTTTGTTTATGAAATAATTTTACTGGAAATTTAGAATCTTTTGCAAGAAAATTTATATATGGAATTTATACATAATACACAGGCTTGACGGAATTTATTCTGCTGGCCACATCAGATTTGTTAATTTTAAATTCATTCTATGAAGAAATTTTGTCCTATTCTTCTAATTTTTCGAAATGTTTCAAATTCATTATCGGAATTGACGGGTATATGTAATATACCTATAATTTGAAATATTTAACTATTAATATAATTAGAAATAATATAATGCATGTACTTCCCAGAAAAAATCTTCAGTAATGTGGCTGGATTTTTGACACTGACATTTATCAGTCAGTTACAATTTTTTATTTGTTTTCCATGACATTATTTGGGCTGTGAGATTTATTACAACATATTATTATATACTTTACATTTATCTCTAAATCTATAAAAGATATAATAAAATATTTATATGTATCAGATAGAGAATTTACTCTTCTTTAATACAAGCAAGAACAAAAATTTTCAAAAAATAATATTTAGAAGATATTTTTTTAATAATCTGCTACTTACGGTTGTCCAATTATTACCAAAACCTTTTCAGCCCTTTCCAGTAATGTCCGATTGAGAAATATGCAGTTAAACAGATATTAAGTATTATAGTTTTTGAGAAATCATCCTTCCAATGTCCTACACACATACACACACACACACACATATATATACAGACATCGACGTAAAAATATTTGCGATTTTTAGCAATACCTGTCTTGGCGATAGGTAAAAATAGTGTTTATAGAAAAAATAGTATGTGATGTACATGTTAAATATAATTTTATTTTGTTCGAAAGTTTGGACCACTCCGCTTCGCATCGTGTGCCAAACGTCTTCATAAGATAAAATGTCATTTTTAACGCTTATATAATAAATAACAATTTTATACTTACATCTAAAATAATTATTAGTAACACCACTAATGCGGTTAAGAAATTTGACATTGACATTTATCGTTTGATTTTGGTTACAATGATGTTTGAAAGGGGGAATAAAAATACCAGAGAAACCAGGAGTATTTCGTGGTTGCTGTGGTCCGATCTTTTTCAGGAACCGCGGTCCAAATAGAAACCGGTAAATAATTTCAGGATTTACGGAACGCTAAACCGCAAACCTGGTCGAACCGGTTGTGTTACGGAACATACTATTAAATAGGGATATAAAATTAAAACTATATTTAGACCTAGTAAGTTTGACGGTTGCATAAATTATTGAACTCAATATATAGGATGTTCATTTTATTTTGTCTATCTCAAAAACTATGCGAGCTACGAGTTCACTTAAATTATCAAACAATTTCCATTTTACGAGATTATTTTAATGAGCACAGTCGTTCACAAACTGTGGGTACCTATTTTGTTATTTTAAAAGAAACTATATATTTTTTATTTGCTATAGAGAATTTTATTGTGAATACAGTCATATAATATTTGTATACCCTTAGATAACAATTTTTATGGGAAAAATGCATGTTTAGATTTATATCAGTTTTATTTTAAAAATGGCTAAAATAAGTGTGCCATGCACGATACAAATGAATGTGAAAAACAATTTCTTTGAAACAAAAACACAATATATAAATAAATTCGCAAATACTGTTCAAATTGTCCTTCATTTACGTTAATACATAATGTAACAGGTAGGAATTAATATTCCTACTGATTCAACGATAATCTTACCGACTGCCGCCAAATGTAACAGGCGGACAGTAATACTACCGTCTATTGCCTAAATGTAACAGTTTACAAATTAGGCTGAACTTCTCAAAGTAGCCTAGGGGAAGGGGAGGATTATTACAACCTGTTCCGGTGGTTAGCGAAAGGTTGAGGAACCACCTATTGCGTTTGCGGGCAGGTTGGACCGAAAATGAGAGCAGGCGAAATGTGAAGTAAGGGTACTTACCCCGTACCAGACGTACGTCACGGAACTGTTGGGGTGATTGGCTGGAACCTTGTGGATTCCACTTCACAACACTTCACCGGGTGTTTAGGATTTAATTTAATATTCTAACGCCAGTTAGATTAAATTAAATAATATATTGAAGTTAATAATTAAAGAACGGATAGAAAATATGAATATAAACAAAAAACACTTATACAATTACGTGCGTAGAATAAACGCGGGGCGAATATGACAAAGGTTAAAGCCGAGGTTAAAGCCAAGTGATTTGGGTTATTGCTGCCTACTAACTCTAAGCGTAGTTTGACGTCGAACTATTGTTCGCAAACTCTAAACGTGCGAATTCTTGTACGGGCTGAAACAAGAGCCCAGATGTTGGAATGAGAGGTTTGGCACCTTTATGATGAATCTTGGTTTCAAACAGAGTACAGCGGACTCCTGTTTATATATTAAAAAGCAAGGTACTGACAAGCTACTCGTCACGTCACTCTTTAGTTTACAGAAGGAGTTCAAGATAACCTATGGGGAAGCCACGTACTATCTTGGTCTAGAAATAAAACAACATAAAGATGGTTTTACCAAGCTAAGCCAAGCTGCGTATACCAAAAGAGTTTTGAGCGCTTAGGGATGAGCAATTATAAACTTGTCTCCACACCCATAATATCACAGGGTTCAGAACAAGGGAAAGTCGATGAGGTAGATGAAAACTATTCATATAGGCAGGCAGTTGGTTCACTTATGTACATTATGACTGGGACGAGGCCCGACATAGCCTTCGCAGTGGATGTTGTATCGCGTGCTCTCGAAAATCCTAGCACACAAGACTGGCTACGAGTCAAGAGGATCTTACGGTACCTCAAGGGAACTGAAGAGCTTGGATATGGTACAAAGCTGGATACAACAAAGGAATCCTTGAATGTTTTAGCAACGCAGATCATGGTGAAGACGTCAATACAGGAAGGTCTACCGCTGGAGTTGTGTGTTTATACTCAGGAGGTACTGTGTCTTGGTGCAGCCAGAGACAAGTTTCAATATCTATTACTGAAGCAGAGATAGTGGCAGCCAGTGAAGCTACCAAAGAAATAATTTGGCCCAAACGTCTTCTACAAGAAATAACTATTTTAAAAGATATTCCCGTACTACAACTCGACAATGAAGCTGCGATTAAACTAGCACCAAATCCCGAACTACACAAACGACCGAAGCACATTCAAATTAGACATTTCATCGTGCGGGACATGGTAACGCAAGAACAAATTAATATCAGCAAAGTATCGTCCGACCTACAGCTTGCTGATGCGCTGACAAAGGCTTTAGCATAACCGAGACATCTATTCCTGTGTGAAGAAATGTGTTTACAATAAATTTTGTATTTTCTGTAATAATTGATTTTTATGAAAATTTGTATTTTATTGTTACTATTTCAACAATGAGGGAAAGTGTTGAAAAACATTGATAAACTAGTCACCTATGAAACAATATAATATAATAGTGAAAATAATAATATAGTTGTCAAATTTCAACTTAAAAATATAGTTATATTTGTATTATTCATTCTCCCATTCTTTGCACATCTCCAAACCATCGCAGTTGTGTTTCAATATCATTTATTATTGTTGACGTCTTCACCATGATCTGCGTTGCTAAAACATTCAAGGATTCCTTTGTTGTATCCAGCTTTGTACCAGATCCCAGCTCTTCAGTTCCCTTGAGGTTTCGTAAGATCCTCTTGACTCGTAGCCAGTCTTGTGTGCTGATTTTCGAGAGCACGCGATACAACATCCACTGCGAAGGCTATGTCGGGCCTCGTCCCAGTCATAATGTACATAAGTGAACCAACTGCCTGCCTATATGAATAGTTTTCATCTACGTCATCGACTTTCCCTTGTTCTGAACCCTGTGATATTATGGGTGTGGAGACAAGTTTATAATTGCTCATCCCTAAGCGCTCAAAACTCTTTTGGTATACGCAGCTTGGCTTAGCTTGGTAAAACCATCTTCATGTTGTTTTATTTCTAGACCAAGATAGTACGTGGCTTCCCCATAGGTTATCTTGAACTCCTTTTGTAAACTGAAGAGTGACGAGTAGCTTGTCAGTACCTTGCTTTTTAATATATAAACAGGGGTCACCTGTACTCTGTTTGAAATCAAGATTTATCATAAAGGTGCCAAACCTCTCATTCCAACATCTGGGACCTTGTTTCAGCCCGTACAAGCTCCTGTTTAAGCGGCAAACTCTCCCAGTTCCATCCTCATATCCTTCTGGTTGCTGAGCATATATTTCCTCCTTTAAGTAGCCCTACAAGAAGGCAGTGGAGACATCAAATTGAGTCAATTTCAGCTTTTCGCTGGCTGCAACACTCAAAACTGTTCTCACTGTACTGGATCTAGCAACGGGACTGAAGGTTTGGTCATAGTCGACTCCTTTCTTTTGGGTAAAACCCTTAATTACTAAGCGAGCTTTGACCTGCCCAATGAGCCGTCTTGGTTCAGCTCAATTTTATATACCCATTTGCAGGGGATGGCTCTTTTTCCTAGCGGCAACTCTTGAAGAGTCCAAGTGTTATTAGCTTTTAAAGAGTTTATCTCCTCATCCATAGCTTGGTTCCACTTTGTAAAATGATCGCTTTTGATGGCTTTCTGATACTAAGTAGGCTAATTGCAAAAGGTTTCGACTTTCATAACAAAGTATTTGAACATTTCTGGTAGTTTTAGGGAACTACGATCTCGAAATACGATGCTTTTTGGTGGTTCTGTTGTTGTAAACTCATCTAAAGGTGCGTTCGGTCAGTATTTCAGAGTAGTGCATAGATGGGTTACAACCACGTGATAATCGTGTTAACAGTGTACATGAATTAACCGAACGCTACTATCATTACTGCTTGATAGTTTATACATAACCAAAAATTATGAATCGTCAAGTGTTCAGTACTGTACTACATTTTGCACATGATATCTTATTTAACGATTCGTGTGATGAAGAAAATGAACAAATTGAAAAAGTTTATAACTACGCAGAAAGCATAGTCCCAAATATGCCGAACAAGCAATTATAGGTTAAGTTGTATTGAAATTGGCGCGAAAATAATCCGCACGATACAAACCACGCTCGCCGAGGTTGAGCAAATAGTGCGTAACGAAATTAACTACACGATTATTTACCTAAAGTTAGATGGTGCAATATTTTTACTGCACTGGAATAACCGAACGGTTATGGTGCATATCGTTAGGAAAGTGCAAATCGTTCTGAATTACCGAACGCACCTTAAATCCTCTGATTCACTTCTGTCATCTGATATTTCAATTGCATCAGAAGACTTTGCAGATTCAGTCTGTTTAGTAAGGTCTGGAAGAATAGAGCTATTACTATTTTTTAGAGGAATTTCCTTAAAGATTACATCTCGAGATCTGACAAGAGTATTAGATTCTCTTATCCAAATTCTGTAACCATCTAAATTCGTACCCCACTGAAACACCTCTTTTTGCCTTTGGATTCATTTTCTTTCGTTTCTCCTTCGGAATATGAACATAGCATTCTGATCCTATTATACGTAGATGTTTAATTCCACTCCAAAGCTCAACAGGAGGTTTATCTAAAACATTGGATGGTCCTGATAAATTCAAAATATAAACGACAGCATTAATCATTTCTGCCCACAGGGCTTGAAGTAAACGTGAATTTTCATGAACATGCATGAGTGCTCTAGCTGTCGCAACCACTGTCCTGTTTTCTCTTTCCACACAGCCATGTTGTTCCGGAGTGTAGGGCATGGTGAGTCTTTGGTTTATACCATTCTCTTCTAGTAGAATTTTGACATCTTGGTCATCAAATTCTCCGCCGTTGTCTGTAAGTAGTTCTTTAACTATATACCCAGCAGATTTTATTTGAGCGAGCACTAGTTTTAATTTATGGTATGCGCTTGATAAAATGTATTTTGCGAAACCGAGAGAAATCATCTTTGAACAGGACAAAATATTTGTAACCTGAGTTAGATGACTCAAATGGGCCACAAACATCTGCACGCAAACGTTCTCCTGGCATAGTTGCTCTTGTTCTGGTATCAAATTTTAATCTATATGCTTTTCCAAACACGCACCCTTCACATAGTTCGCTGTCCAGGGATATATCAATGTCGAATTCTTTCTTAATAACAGCCTTCACATGACGCTTGTTTCTATGTTCTTCACAGCTACTTTAAAAAGACCGCCAAATATACTTCTTGATCCCACGAGTGTAGTCTGACCATTGATTACACATGTCTCTGCATTCGAAACGAACTTGCTTTTTGGATGCTTATCTTGAGCATACCAAACATCAGCAAAAGTAAGCTTTTGTACTTTGCCATTGACAATAGCTTCTACTTTGATTGAACTTTTTCCTACAGCACGGATAGTTTCACCATTGGCTGTAATGACGCTATGATCATTACTAAAGAGCTCAAAGTCGTCAAACAAATCTCGTCAGTTAGTAATGTGATTGGAAGCTCCATTATCCACATATCAATTTGTCTCCTCATTCTCAACCGAGAGTACATAGTTGCTAATGGCTAAAAGCGTCATATTAGTTTTGCTTACCTTTGAGTCTTTTGCCTGTGAATCTTGTTTTGGAGGCCTTCCGTCGGAAATCCATTTTCTGCATTGTTTAATTTTATGTCCAGTTTTCTTGCAGTAAAGACACACAAAATTCTTTCTGTTACTATTAGTTTTATTCTCGATGACAAGAGCTTCTGAAGTACGTACTGTGTGTTCTATTACACAACGCCTTTTCAAACGTAGAAAGCTACATTGTTAAATTTTCCAAAGTTCTTTCTCCTTTAGATAACAATAACCAGCTTGAACGAAAGGGAAAATATTCTGCGGGTAGTTTCCAGAATCTTAAAAGTTAAAAGGCGCTCAGGAAGCCTTGAACAACCGTCTTTAGCCAACTCAATTTTTAAATTACTCCAAATGTTTTTCAACTTCGAAGTATGAGTCGCAACATCATCTTCTTGTTGTCATTTGAAACTAATGAATTGAATACATAAATCAAATGCCTTATCTTATGTCATACCATCAAATAGCCTCTGCAACTCAAGCCAAACTTCTCTAGCAGTGTTAAAACGTATTACCATTTTAAGAACGTTTTCAGTCATATTTGTGGTCAAAATAACTAAAATGTAACTATCAGTTTTCTGAAAAATATTTAGATCTGTCTGGTACTTCTGTGGTTCAGCTGCAGTAGCTCCAGAAGTAAGTGTAGCGGGAGCGGTAAGTTTACCATTGATAATGTCCATCCCGTTTGCCACACCTCTAAGCAGTACACGTAATTTGTATTTCCAAGTTTGTCAATTTTCTTTTCCTTCCAAGAAACCGATATGTATTCTGGTTGCATCAATGATTACAAATTAGCAAGACTTCAATAACACAATTTTTTACAAATACAGAATTAAACGGACTGAACCCATAACCTGTTGTGTTTTTAAATAAGATGTGAAATACACATTAACTTAGATTTTATAAATACATATATAACTTTAATTTTAAGTTGAATTGGGATTTTGAGTTTGCCGTCGACGGCATTTGGAATGAATTTCAAAGGTCAGTGCCACCGCCGCTTATAAGCGTCAATTTATTTTTTCAAAAAAAAAATCAAAAAAAAATTTTGTATCGATTACTTATACTACTTACCGTTATTTTTCAGGCAATGAAACCTGACGAGAAATGGATGCAGGCGCTCGTCTTGTTGAAAGTGAATATCTCTTAGAAGGTCCAGTGGTAAATTATCTGAAATATCTTCTAGAATATTTCGTAAAAATTCTAAATAACGATCTCCCGTCAATACATGTGAAAAAATATTTTGTCATTTAAAATGCCGCACCGAACATTAACACTGAATTTTCTTTGAAAATTTCTTTCACTAATTAATATAGGAGTATCAGTACTCCAATAGTGATTATTCTTTACATTGTATATGTTATTATTCGAAAAATTCGCCCCATCAGTCCAAATATATATATATATATATATATATATATATATTAACATATTTACATCGTCATACCAGTCGCCGATCGTAGTCACCAGGTAGGAGATGTACTTGTTAAGTTTGTAAGATTTATATTTATTATTTTTCAAAATTTACTACTGCGCCTACACTTACACCACATTCAACAGCGGTCCTTCTTATGCAATGTCTTGGTTCGAAGTATGCCAAAACATTTTTTTATTTAATTAATTTCATCATTATGGCGTCTTCGTTTATTTATAAATGCAGAGGTATTGGAACGTAAACAAATTTCCATCCTCCGAAAGTAATTATGAGCCGGCATTTGTCGCTCAGGATACAACTCACTGTACATGTTTCCAGCTGCATTCGAATTTTTTCTACATAAAATGTACACTTCATACATGTCTACCTTCTCATTATGAGAAAAAATACTCATTTTGTTGTTATAATGCAGAAGTACACTTCAAAAGTTTGACAAAAATAATATTAACAATTGCTTTATTGATTTGTTTTCTTCCATGGCACTCTTTGTATAGCCATATTTAAATAAAAAAATATACATTTTTAATTCTGCATTTTTCTCAAATATTTTGTAATATTAGGGTGTTACATATGGATATCGTTAAATTCAGAAAAATACTGAATAGAATAAGCAAATAAAAAAAATACGTTGCTATTTAAAATAAGAAAGTTGCACCCCGTATTTTGAGAACCACTGGTCTAAAATAATTCTTGTTTCGCTCATTTTAATAGGGCACTTGCATCTACGTCACAACATGGCGGGTGAACAGCTGATTCTGGGCAACCGAGCTTCAATTTAACATTGCGTCTTATGCAGCGAATGTGTTTTCTGTTAAAAAAAAACAGTTTTTCGCAAATTTATACACGCTGCTTTAAAATGTAACTAGCCGTAATTACGCCGTGACCTGATTCTTTTGTATGCAGGTCACTGTCGCGCCGAGGCTTCTAGAAGGATATAGGGTGTATAAATACCGTCGGGAGAACAGCGGGAGGACAGTCTCATATATACAAGCAACCAGAAATGAACTCAGTGATATAAATAAACAGTTTACAAGTTGTTAACATAAATAAATGTAGTTATATAAATAAGTGTAGTGATATAAATGTTAGTTAGATAAATAATCGTAGTGTTTAAGCATTTAATAATATTCTACGTGTTTATAACTATTTAAACATAGTGTTACTTTTTATTATCTTTTAATATTTAATCCTTAATTATTTATCGTTTAATAAACGTATTCTTTTAGTTAACAATATTTGTCTATGTTTTACACTTCACCCATATAAATAAAAACGTTACAATTGGTGCCAGAAGTGGAATTGTTAAACTGTGAAGTGTAAATAAATAAAATGCCTAAACTATTAAAATTAAGTGAATTGAAAGTATGTGATCTTAAGACGGAACTAGAAGAACTAGATTTGGAAGTAACAGGAAAGAAGATAGAGCTTCAAGAAAAACTGCAGCAAGCTTTAATCGAAGCTGGTGAAAATCCTGACGATTACTTATTCGAAGTTCCGTGTAGCTTATTCGAAGATTATAAAGTATTCGCACAAAGATTACAAGAAAGTTCTAGCAGTTCTGAGCGAAGATTGGCGGAAAGTTCTACAAAAGCGGAGGAAAATTCCGGAGCACTGGACGAAGAATTAAAGGAATATTCTAGAACACTGAAAAGAGAATTGCATGAAAGTTCTGGAAAAGCGGAGGTAAGTTCCGGAGCACTGGAAGAAGAATTAAAGGAATATTCTAGAACACTGGAAAGGGAATTACATGAAAGTTCTAGAAAAGTGAAGGAAAATTCCAGAGTACTGGACGAATAATTAATGGAACATTCTAGAACAATGGAACGTGAATAGAATAAGTGTTCTAGAAAAGGCGAAGAAGGTTCTGGAATTTTTGAGCAGAAATTGGAAGAGGAATTGAAGGGGAATTCTGAAATCATGGAGCAAATGTTGGAACGGAAATTGGAGAATTCTGGATTTCTGTAACAAACATTGAAACAAGGATGGGAGAAAACTTCTAGAAAAACTGAAGAAAGCCTTCTGGAGGTTGGGGCCAATGTGGTTCGTGTGGGTCGTCTCGCAGATCCTACGGCTCCTGACAGCGATTTGAAGTACCTAGCCACTCAAAGATTCATCTCCGGAGTTCGAAACAGCAATACTCAGCAAGCACTGCAATTATGCCGCCAAGAACTATGGTTAACGCACTCTCATATGTATCAGATTATGAAGCTGGTAAACAAGTTTCACGTAACCAATCGCGAGTGCGAAATAATTATGCTGAGGGAAATGAAAACACAAGTGCGACGAATTATAAACGAAGTGTTTGTTAGAAGAAAGAAACTCCGCTGTTACAAAAGAAGACGGAAGCGAAAAAGAAAGAGAACGCGAAAAAGAAAGAAAGCATGTCTAGTAAGAAATTAAAAAAAATGTAGGCAGTAATTCTAGAGGTAAAGGACGACTCCATCGATGACGACGATGACATACCTCTCACCACAAGGAAGAAGAAAGTCAAGACAGAGAAAGGAACTTGAAAGGAAGGGAAGTAGCGTCGACGTATTGTTCAGAAGGCCATGCTAAGGGAGGCAAATATGGTAGTCAACTAGAAAAAAAAAACATTCCATCATTGCCAGAATAACAGTAGTCAACGATAGTAGGCAGCCCGATGGACTAGCAAGGACCCGACTTTGAAAATATTACTGGAATGGAATGCGACGAGAGCAAATCAATATGGGAAGATGTTGCACCACTGTAAAATCGTGCTGGGCGCAATGTGACTCCATGGTGATTGATGGCCTGTTAAAACGTGTGGTTGAGAATGCCATGAAACTGAGAAGAGAACTCAGTTGGTTATTTTTAAGAGTAGAGTACCAGACGTGTTAAAAGAGATCCATGACGGATCTGGAGGAGGCCATTTTGGAGTCGACAAAACTTTAGAACGATTGCGCCAGCGATTTTACTGTAAGTGCAAGGAAGACGTAAACGCAAGAAATGTGTGGTTTGCGCTGGAAGCAACGGTCCGCATAAACGACGAAGAGCTCCAATGCGTCAATACAACGTGGGCAGTCCATTTGAGCGCATTGCGATTGACGTGGCCGGACCATTTCCAGAAAGAGAAGACGGAAATAAATACATCGTGGTTGTCTTCACCAAGTGGATTGAAGCCTATCTATTACCCAACCAGGAAGCCATCACGGTCGCTGAAACCTTAGTCAAAGAGTGTATATGCCGGTTTGGTGTACCACGTGGACTTCCAAATGTACCAAGGGTAATACATGTAGATTTCGTCATCAAGAACTGTTCCGGGACGAAACAGTCTTAAGGAGGGGGCAGTGTGACGTGCGCCCCTGAGAGAAAAGTATGCTTGCGCCGCTACTGATAGCATGTTCGCGAACAATGACGTAATACCTTCGAAAGAACGTACCAGAGCAATGATGCAATCCCCAACGCGTTAATTACGCCGTGACCTGATTCTTTTGTATGCAGGTCACTGTCGCGTCCGAGGCTTCTAGAGGGATATAAGGTGTATAAATACCGTCGGGAGAACAGCGGGAGGACAGTCTCATATATACAAGCAACCAGAAATGAACTCAGTGATATAAATAAACAGTTTACAAGTTGTTAACATAAATAAATGTAGTTATATAAATAAGTGTAGTGATGTAAATGTTAGTTAGATAAATAATCGTAGTGTTTAAGCATTTAATAATATTCTTAGTGTTTATAATTATTTAATCATAGTGTTAGTTGTTTTTATTATCTTTTAATATTTAATCCTTAATTATTTATCGTTTAATAAACGTATTCTTTTAGTTAATAATATTTGTCTATGTTTTACACTTCACCCATATAAATAAAAACGTTACAGTATGAATTTATTTACTAGTAAAACAAATCAGTCGTATTTGTAAATATATTTTGAAAAATATTAAGTTGAAATAAGTAGATTGTAGCATTAGGTTGCATTTGAGTTTTTATAAGTATTTTTTGTATGTATTGTTAAATGAAAACATGAATATTGATATAAATATAAATTGAACTATTAGAATTTTTTTTAATTTAGGAAGAAAATTAAATTTGACGTATCTATAACGATATTTATTTCTTATTATCATAATATCTATTTTTATTACAGATGAGGTCTATAAGTTAATACGCCAATAATTTATCGTTAGAAGCCTAAGTATGTTAATCAGATGATAAATTTAAATAGATAAATAATGTGGTTACTTATACATTAAAACTTTTTTTGACGAGCATTATAAATGCCTCTCAAAAATCAATATGAAATCAATAATTATCTAATTTTTAAATCTTTGTGGGAAACACAGGCACAAATATATATTTTTTCTGTTTGCCAGTTAATTCTTGTTGGAGCAACCAACAACGGCACAGAAAGGTGACATACTAAAAAAATCTTCCTAATTTTGTAGTTTTGTTATTTAAAAAATATTTCTTCATGTTTTTTATACAAATTATTAAAGAAAATTGCACATATTTAAATATTATTATAATATATTCCTATCCGATTATATTTAAACTGTTTTATATGTAATAAAAGTATACACATATAACTACGATTAGATTAGTTTTAATTTAATAATCACGAACTCACTAAATAATAACAATATTCTCAAATATTTTTACGGAAAATACGGCTCATACATTCACATTTACACACTCTAATCACTTTTTCCATAAGAAAACAATAAGTGCTGTAAAAAAACAATAAAAGCTTACGGGACGATATTTCTCCGTAAGGCGCATTGTAAACTGAAGGTTTGCTTGTCCAGAATCAGCTGTTAGCCGCCATGTTGAAACGTCACGTGCAAATGCCCCATAGTCTTATAATATAGACATTGTTTGGCGACCTTGTAGCTCTTATAGTTCTTGAGATATCAATAGTGTACCACTTAAAATAAATAGTCTGTATATAATTTTTTGCAAAATTTCGATTTGCATTTTTTTGGTTAAGGGACGCTTGAAATTTATTTGAAGCATTATTTTGCACAAGAAAAAAACTGTGTTCTCTATATTGAGTTCAGTGGAATGCATAAAACGCTTAAATTGTGCTGGGGAAATTTTGAATTTACTAAATATAGTATAATTGTTTTTTATACTTACTGTATATAGGAATTCCCAATATTTTCTTCGATGATATAAATATCTTTTTACAACCAGGGCAACGAAATAATTCGATAAGAGTAACGATCTCCAAACGTATTTATCTGTAATAAATTCAACTTTGGAAAATCATAATTAATAGTGATTTGAATAACAAACGTTTCGTCATATGAATGTCTTCCATCAATCCGTTAACCGACGGACCTTTTTTCTTTTCTTCTAATTGACCAACTTTTAAAAATACGTCGTCAATACTAGTTATATTAACTCCAAAACTAATGATATTTAAGCTTTTCTTTCTGCTTTCAATATCTTGAATCAATCTCGTTAATAGACTCGTATCCGTGGTGGGTATATTATATTTAATGAAAGTTCCCGTTGCGTTGGTAAGACTGCACCCAGGAACATTTCCTTGCAGAGCATTTGTTATAGCAGACGTATTTGCATTTGGAGTAGTTAGTGCGGTAAACACATAGCCAGTTCCTAAAATTATTTAAAATTGGAAATAAGTTAAGCAGTCACCAAAAAATCAGGCAACCAAATAAGTTCCTGCGGTTTTTATATACAGCAGAGTGCCATGAATGTTTTTTAAGTTATTGATCGATAACACTTGTTTGTTATCTGTCATCTACTTTAATATGAATCCTTCTTTTGTCGGGTACGTACACATTTGGTGACAATTGTTTAATTCCTAATTTGAATAGTTGAAAATGACAACGAATATAACTTTAATTCGAGGTTTTTTTACTCTATGAGTACAAACTTGGTGCCAAAGCTGCAGTGGTGGCGCGAAAAATATGTACCGCATTCGGAGATGATGGCATAAGTGATCGAACAGCACAGAAGTGGTTCAAGAAATTTTGTTCGGGAGATCTCAGCTTCATCGATAAAGCACGCTCTGGGAGACCGAGGATCTTCAACAGAATTCCAATAGAACGTGCCTAGATCTTGCAGAAAGATTCAATGTTAGCGATGAAACCATTCGTCAGCTAGGAAAGACGTGGAAGTTAAGCAAATGGGTCCCACATCAATTGTCAAATGATAACACGCAACGATAATGAACCATTTCTTGATCAGTTGTTAACCTGCGACGAAAAGTGGATAATGTACTCAAATTTTAAGCGTTCGTATCATTGATTGTAGCCTACTGATTTGTTACCACGTACTCCCAAGGCAACCACAATAGTCCATTATGAGTTCTTGGAAAGGGGTCAGACCATCACTGCGAACTTGTATAAGAGCAGCATACAAAAATTGGTGTCACGGTGGCAAAAGGTCATTGAGTGTGATGATAATTAGTTCGATGAATAATATTGTATTATTGTTTCTTAATATTTATATTTTACCATAAAGAAACCGCACGAACTTATTTGGTTTCCTGATATATACTATTGATTAATAACATATTAAAATTTCAGCTTCTTATGTATACATTGCTCTAATGATTGAACTACCTCAAGACCTAATTGTTATCGAAATTATTTTGATTTTGTTGTTAATTTAAGTTGAAATGCTATATTTTATGGTAATAATATAATTTCTATAGGAATCAAGTATTTTTTGAGTTTTTTGTAATATACGTATATGTCTTTAAGGTAAAATATGATGCCAGCTGAAGTTATATGATTTTAGGCTTGTAGATTTCGAGTGTCACTCGTTTTATTTAAATACGAGTATATCAAACAGCTATTGATATGGCTTCGATTGGAATATTTACCGTATTTTTTCTTTAAGAACATCGGAGTTCCATAGCACACAATATGCCCCGTGTGCATGATGGCAATTCTATCTCCAAGTATCTCAGCCTCATCCATAAAATGGGTTGTTATTAAAATAGCTGTTCTACCTCGCAAATTCTGTAACATATGACACGTAGTAAATACATATAGAATGTTAACAAAATAGAAGTAATACTTTTGGGAAATGTCAATCGTTCGAATTTAAGCTTTTTGTTTATTTTTTTTCTTACATGTGAACGACGGTCTATGGATACAATAGTTATTGGTACTACAAGGGTGAGGACGAATTTGCTACCCGCGCGAAGCGAGGGCTGGCAATTAGTCCGAGACTATTCAAAGGTATTGTAACATTTATTTATTAGGGTGCAGTGAAAAAATCAGAGAATCAGAGAAATATTGGTAAATAGTAGCTACATTATTTAATTTCTCAGATTTAAATTTAAAGTTTGCGCTACTCTTCAATAATCAGAACCTAGATATCGTCGTTAGCCAATAGGATTCAAATATTACGTGCATTCTCAAAATCAAGACTTGGGAAATTGAGTGAGTAGACTTATGCAGCAATGATATTCCCATCTCTCAGTCAAGGCTTCATGGAGAGCAAGGGATCCGCAATATATTAGTTAATAGGTATATGTAGCTAACACAAAAATGATTGTTACCGAGCAAACTAAGTCACGCCGACAATTGGCCACGTGCCAACACACTATATATAGTACAAAATACGTCTACCCCATAACACGAACAATACCAGAGTTCCAAGAGGCTAAAACTTTTTCCGGAACCCAGAAGTTTTGCTGCATGAAGATAGCGCTTAAAAATTCAACAACAAAATAAAACAAAGAAATATATTGGAAAAAAACGATCTGCCACGCCATTGGCGCAATTCAACAGCTACAAACGTGTAAACAAATAACCTCATGTTATCGCCAAACAATAAAATATTGAAAAATAGCAAATAACACAGACTAATAGGAGCCAAGATAAGTATGAAAGGTAAGTTACAGAATATAATTGCAACGCATATTACATAAACAAACCATGATAGGCACACGAGTGTAACAACAAAAAGTAATTTATTGAACAACTTACTATAAGAAAAATACAATAATGCACGAAGAATAAATGAGTAAAAGATAATAAGACAATACAGAAAAGCCAGATTTAGATTACCTGTTAACATACAGGTGCCCGGTTGCAGAAACGTTCATCAACGCTTTGTTGAATTAACGGACTATCAAAATGAACAAATTCGAATCAATTTCCTTGTTCTTATGACATTTAAATCATTTCTGTCGAAAAAAATGCGTTGCATTTGTTCGTTTTGATGATCCGTTAATTAAACAAAGCGTTGATGAACGTTTCTGCAACCGGGCACGGTGTGACAGATAAGTAAATTAAATTTAACCAGTGACAGTGTTGAATGATATTTTATTTTAGTGATGTTTATTGATATATTACACAAGCATACAAGGCAGAAAGAACTTATAACGTGAAACAACGTGCTGCCAAGCACGGACAATACGACTGATACAAATAAAATGAATGATTCTTCTCGACTCGGCTCGTCGTCGTGTGCATGGTTGCCATATCCACCATAGGTATAGTTGTGCGTAGAGGGCAGCACAAGTCGGCAAGAAAATATAAATTAACTTATTCTAAATATTGTGAACTGTAAGTTAACAATTAAACAGATAGAACTCAACAATATTTCTTAATAACTTTTTCTTATAAAACTTCTAGATATTGAGTTAAAATTCTTCAAAGTTTTGTCACAAATTTCATTTCCCGGCCTATGGTTAAATAAAATAAACAAACGCATTTCAGTAAAGTAGAGCGTGTTACATAATGCCAAAATTCAAAATGGTACTATTTTGCGCGTGCGTCTATAAACAGCTGTGTTCGTTGTGGTTGTGAATTGTGACTAGCGTTATGCGCCATGAGTTGCGACTGAATACAATGATTAAAAACTGTTTAATAAATTGACAGATATACCAGAAGATGAAACTATACACAAATCGGAGAAAATAAAAGTTAGAATAGAATGTTTAAAAGGTTGAAAAATGTATGTATAAAGCACACTGGTTTAAAAAGTTTTTATTTATAAAAATATGAAAGTTAAATTTATAATTTAGTTTTAGGAAAACAAGATAGTTAACAAAAGGTTAAGTTTATATTGTATATGAAATTTTTTTCTTATGAAAAGGAGGTTTTTGTAAAAAGATTTTTTGAGGTTATGAATTGGTGTGTAAATGCAACAATCATGATTTATTGAAGTAACAAATATAAATTATTGCCAAGGAAAGTTAAAATAATGTTAACATTGTTGAAATTAGTTGGAAAATTGATGAAGTTTGAAAATGTTTTGAAAACATATGTAAAGCTGGATTCAGAGATTGCGTAGTAAACATAGCATAGAATAGCACAGAAAAACATAGATAATGAACATACGGAAAAGCGTGTACTGATTCAGAGTTACAGACATACTCGTAGCATAGCACAACACAGCAAAACATGGGGAATTGGTCATATTTTATTTCGAAGCTATGTTTTGCCATGTTCGCTATGTTTCGTGAGTATTCGTAGTTAAACCACGCCTACTACTACAGCGCGTTAATGTTGACAAATATAGCTGACATTTGAGCTCTATAAAGCTGGCTCAGCATTTTCATCTCACAACAATAAACATAGTACTAATATTGAAAGCTCATTTATTGCTATTTTATGACTCATGTTTAAAATTTATTGTTTTTGCCGATTCGGAGAAAATTGATGTGAGCTACCTTAAAGACAAGCTAGCTCACAACCAAAAATTAAAAAAAAAAACATGTCACAAGAAAGAACACGATCTGTTATAATTTATTGCTATATTTAAAAATTTATTGCTTGTAAATAATCAAGGTTTTCGTTAAACAAACTGCATACCACACCTTTTAGCCTACTAAATGAATATCTGACTTCAAAAAATGCTTTTCTACGGAAATTATACTTTATCGCAGGTCATTACTAGTTTTCAATAATATTTACGCGCGTGAGCTGCAGCAATAAATTATTTAAGGGGCGCATTTAGCTAAAACTCCAATTTTACAGGATTATCTCGCAAGAAAAACTATCTGTCGCTATAGGGCACTCCAAAAACTGTTGTTCTACGGAAATTATTCTTTGTCGCAGGTCACAAATTAGTTATCAACAATATACACGGGTGTGAGCTGGAGCAATAAATTATTTTATCCGTGAATTTAGCTTAAACTCGACTTTTTTATGAATATCTCGCAACAAAAACTATCTGTCTCTATAGGGCACTTCAAAAACTGTTTTTTCTACGGAAATTATACTTTCTCGCAGTTCAAAAATTAGTTATCAACAATATACAGTTGTGTGAGCTAGAGCAATAAATTATTTTATCCGCGAATTTAGCTTAAACTCTACTTTTTGAGGAACATCTCGCAAGAAAAACTATCTGTTGCTAAAGGACACTTCAAAAACTGTTTTTTCTACAGAAATTATACTTTCTCGCAGGTCACAAATTAGTTATCAACAATATACACGTGTGTGAGCTGGAACAATAAATTATTTTATCCGCGAATTTAGCTTAAACTCGACTTTTTTAGGAATATCTCGCAACAAAAAATATCTGTCGCTAAAGAGCACTTTAAAAACTGCTTTTCTACGGTAATTATATTTTCTCGCAGGTCAAAAATTAGTTATCAACAATATATATGTGTGTGAGCTGAAGCAATAAATTATTTTAGCCGCCAATTTAGCATAAACTCTACTTTTTTAGGAATATCTTGCAACAAAAACTATCTGTCGCTATAGGGCACTTCAAAAACTGTTTTTTCTACGGAAATTATACTTTCTCGTAGTTCAAAAATTAGTTACCAACAATATACACTTGTGTGAGCTAGAGCAATAAATTATTTTATCCGCGAATTTAGCTTAAACTCTACTTTTTGAGGAACATCTCGCAAGAAAAACTATCTGTCGCTAAAGGGCACTTTAAAAACTGCTTTTCTACGGTAATTATACTTTCTCTGTCAGTATTTATTGTTTTGTATGAATATTTTATATAGCGCGCCAATATCGCTGGTAAATATGGCGAGATGTATACTTTTAGAAAGCGGCCTACCTTTAAGATTATGGGCGGAAGCAGTTTATTGCGCAAATTACTTAAGAAACAGAACCCCAACGAAGGCAAACCAAGGACGAAGTCCATACATAATTTGGAAAGGAAAACCCCCAAATCTCATCCATTTACGAACTTTCGGATGTCGAGCATGGAAGAAGATCTCAGAAAAGCAGTCTAAGTTCAAACCAAGGGGCGAAGAAAGAATTATAATCGGATACTCAGAACAATCCAAAGCATATCGTTTATGGAATCCGAACAATCAGACAGTAGACATAGCGCGCGATGTCATATTTGAAGAAGAAATATTTCCAGCTAAAATGAAGAAAGAAAACATCGAATCAAACAAATATGAAGATACAAAGAAATGGATGACATTAACTTTTAACGAATTATGTAGTGTAGATAATACTGAAGCGAAAAACGAAAATCGAGATGAAGAAATAAACAACGTAGAAGAGGAAGAAGATAGAGAAAGTGTTAGCGAGGAACAAATATCAAAAGAAACAGCACAATTAGAACAACCATTAAATCAACAAAATTTTGAAGAAATAGAACGAAGAAGAAGAAATATAAGAAAACCTGCGTGGATGCAAGACTACGTTACAGAATGCAAACACGTTCAGAAAGAAGAAACAAGACCAAAAGACCCAATAACATTACAGGAGGCGATAAAAACGAACGACAGTGAAGAGTGGAAAAATGCAATTATGGAAGAATTCGAGAACCTTATACGCAATAAAACATGAACATTTGTACCAAGAACAAGACATATAAAAGTAATACGAACCAAATGGGCATTCAAGAGAAAATATGATGAAAACGGAAAATTAGTAAGACATCGAGCAAGAGTCGTAGCATTGGGATACGAACAGCGACCAGGAATAGACTTTGATAAAACGTACAGCCCAGTCGTGAAGATGAAAACAATGCGTATATTGATGGGTATAGCGACAGAGCGAAATTGGAGCGTACACCACGTAGACATAGTAGCAGCGTATCTATTGGCAGATATTGATAGTGAAACTTATATCGAAATTCCAGAAGGGTTCATAGAAACAAGCGACAAAATACGAGAAAAATTTAATAATATACCAAATGAAGATGAACTACGAAACGGAAAATGGATATGCAAATTAGAAAAGCGTATCTATGGATAACATCAATCTGGAAGAAAATGGAACGAAACATTAGACGGATTTCTAAGAAAACAAAATATGAAACGATCTGTCGCAGACCCGTGTGTTTACTATGACAACCAACGAGAACTCATAGTGACCACATACGTCGATGACTTAATGATTTATGGTAAACTTGAAGAAATAAATAAAATGAAAGAACCATTTGGAAAGGAATATGAAACACGAGACTTAGGAGACGTACGACACGTTCAGTCTATACGAGTTACAAAGACCGATACAGGATTTATCCTGGATCAAACAGCATACACCGAAGAAATACTAAAAGAATTTCAAATGCAAGATTGTCGACCGGTATTAACACCGTTAGCAACAGGAGAAAAAATGGAAGCTGCAAATGAAGAAAACAAGTTAAATGAAGCAAATGCATCGAGATATAGGACATTGATAGGAAGCATATTATATTTGGCAACGGGTACAAGGCCAGATTTGGCATATCCTACGACATATCTTAGTCAGTTTAATCACAATCCATCACAAGATCATTGGCGAGCTGCGAAACATCTTTTAAGATATCTAAAAGGCACCAAAACCAAAGGATTGGAATTGAAAAAATCTGAAGAAAATGTTAAGATGTACACCGATGCTGACTGGGGATCGGACATAACAGA
Organism: Harpalus rufipes; assembly: GCA_951394225.1. Lineage (NCBI taxonomy): Eukaryota > Metazoa > Arthropoda > Insecta > Coleoptera > Carabidae > Harpalus > Harpalus rufipes. The sequence continues at coordinate 5,973,127 of OX596292.1, forward strand.
TCGAAAATCGTATAGTGGTTTCATAACAACTTTCGCAGGAGCTGCAGTAAATTGGCATAGCAGAAAGCAACGAACAATCGCTTTAAGCACCGTTGAAGCAGAATTTGTTGCACTGAGCGAAGCCGTACGCGAAGCGAAATGGATGAACAATCTTTTAGAAGAAATAGGACAGACAAAATTCGTGGAACGTCCTATCGTTATCCATATTGACAATCAAGGAGCTAAGAAATTAGCAGAAAATAGAACATCTTCAGAACGTGCTAAACACATCGCATTGAAAATATTCTTTGTTCAGGATGAGATTGAAGAGGGAAACATCAGTCTGCAATATGTACCCACAAACGAAAATGCTGCGGACTGCATGACCAAGATAATTGAAGGAAAACAATTTAAAGGACAATGTGGAGTCCTTGGACTCAAGGACTAGGGGGGGGGTGTCAGTATTTATTGTTTTGTATGAATATTTTATATAGCGCGCCAATATCTTGTGTAACGGGAACTTTAGTTGGTTGTAAGACACACAATGGTGACACTGTTGCTCATGATATGTTGGCGCGCTTAAAATAAGATAACCTGTAATGTAGAAAGATATTAAAAACGTTTGTGTATGTTGTGAAATATTGCGTTTATTTTATAAATCACACGTGTGTGAGCTGAAGAAATAAATTATTTTAGCCGCCAATTTAGCATAAACTCTACTTTTTTAGGAATATCTTGCAACAAAAACTATCTGTTGCTATAGGACACTTCAAAAACTGTTTTTCTACAGAAATTATACTTTCTCGCAGGTCTCAAATTAGTTATCAACAATATATACGTGTGTGAGCTGGAACAATAAATTATTTTTATCCGCGAATTTAGCTTCAACTCGACTTTTTTAGGAATATCTCGCAACAAAAACTATCTGTCGCTATAGGACACTTCAAAAACTGTTTTTTCTACGGAAATTATACTTTCTCGCAGGTCACAAATTAGTTATCAACAATATACACGTGTGTGAGCTGGAACAATAAATTATTTTATCCGTGAATTTAGCTTAAACTCTACTTTTTTAGGAATATCTCGCAACAAAAACTATCTGTCGCTATAGGGCACTTCAAAAACTGTTTTTTCTACGGAAATTATACTTTCTCGTAGTTCAAAAATTAGTTACCAACAATATACACTTGTGTGAGCTAGAGCAATAAATTATTTTATCCGCGAATTTAGCTTAAACTCTACTTTTTGAGGAACATCTCGCAAGAAAAACTATCTGTCGACTGTCGCTAAAGGGCACTTTAAAAACTGCTTTTCTACGGTAATTATATTTTCTCGCAGGTCAAAAATTAGTTATCAACAATATATATGTGTGTGAGCTGAAGCAATAAATTATTTTAGCCGCCAATTTAGCATAAACTCTACTTTTTTAGGAATATCTTGCAACAAAAACTATCTGTCGCTATAGGGCACTTCAAAAACTGTTTTTTCTACGGAAATTATACTTTCTCGCAGTTCAAAAATTAGTTACCAACAATATACACTTGTGTGAGCTAGAGCAATAAATTATTTTATCCGCGAATTTAGCTTAAACTCGACTTTTTTAGGAATATCTCGCAACAAAAACTATCTGTCGCTATAAGGCACTTCAAAAACTGTTTTTCTACGGAAATTATACTTTCTCGCAGGTCACAAATTAGTTATCAACAATATACACGTGTGTGAGCTGGAACAATAAATTATTTTATCCGTGAATTTAACTTAAACTCGACTTTTTTAGGAATATCTCGCAACAAAAACTATCTGTCGCTATAGGGCACTTCAAAAACTGTTTTTCTACGGAAATTACACTTTCTCGCAGGTCACAAATTAGTCATCAACAATTACAGTTTATGAAGTGCCCTATAGCGACACAAAGTTTTTGTTGCGAGATAATCCTGTAAAATTGGAGTTTTAGCTAAATGCGGGGCGCATTTAGCTAAAACTTATTATTATTATTATTATTTAAGGGGCTTAAATAATTTATTGCTGCAGCTCACACGCGTAAATATTATTAAAAACTAATAATGACCTGCGATAAAGTATAATTTCCGTAGAAAAGCATTTTTTGAAGTCAGATATTCATTTAGTAGGCTAAAACGTGTGGTATGCAGTTTGTTTAACGAAAACCTTGATTATTTACAAGCAATAAATTTTTAAATAGAGCAATAAATTATAACAGATCGTATTCTTTGTTGTGACGTTTTTTTTTAATTTTTTGTTGTGAGCTAGCTTGTCTTTAAGCTAGCTCACATCAATTTTCTCTGAATCGGCAAAAGCAATAAATTTTAAACATGAGTAATAAATGAGCTTTAAATATTAGTACTATGTTTATTGTTGTGAGATGAAAATGCTGAGCCAGCTTTATAGCGCTTGACATTTGTTTTGAAGTTTGGTTAAGACAACTTTTAAGTTATTTTGTATTACAGTTGTGTTTATTATAATTATTTAAGAAGTGACAGCTAAATAAAACTTGTGAAAGCAGCAACAAATACTGACATGGTTATCTACATACAACAGTTCTATGTTTTCTGTACAATCTCTGAATTGGTTTTATGTTTTCCTGTGTTGTGTATTCCTATGCTGTGTTTACTACGCAATCTCTGAATCCAGCTTAGGAGTCAAGAGTTGGAAATAAACTATGAATTTCCTTACATATGGCGGGCGGATGTGGGGTTGTTGGAATTGATAGTAGATGGCGTTAAATTTGAATATATTTAAGAGGCGGTAAAAATTGAAACATGTGGTGTTCTGGAAAAGAGGTAGTTTCTTTAATAAATTGTTATTGTTTTTTAGGTGGGAGAGTATTTTATATTTTTCTAATAAATGTAGTTTATGACAGTTAGTTTCTGCATGTAAAAGTTATACGGGGTGCCCATTTTAAAACGTCCCGCCTTAAAGTTTAAAAATAGGCAACACAAACTACACATTTCATTAGCCACTACGTATAAATTATTTGTACTTCAAATAATCAGAATAGGTGTGCCCTATCCAGCCAATCAGACGATTCACGTCATAACTGAAATATCACTAAAAATAATGACGCCATGTACTGCTGCGTTTACATTGGCATGTCAAACGGATTTGAAGAGGGTTTGCGGGTTGACTGCATACATCTTCATTATTTGATATACTAAATATTTATAAAGTATATTTAAATTCTATTATATTATAATTAATACAATTTTTTTTCTGTTGTGTTTCGTTTAGAAATTACATTAAAATATGTGCCATATAGATTTAAGATACAGGTAAAAAAGACAGTTTATTATAAATTGAATTTCTTACCAAATAAAAAGAAAAACACATAAGTATTATGATATACAGGATGTTTCCTTTAAAACAACCAGCGCTTTTTTGGGCGAACTAATGACTAGAGAAAAATGTTATATACAAAAAATTATCAGGAAAAAGGGTTTAACTTATGAGGAATAATAAATAAAAAATTCAACCAGTGGTTTTCAAACGGTAGAATAAAATTATATATTTTTAAATGGCAACCTATATAAATTTTTTGTCCATTAGATAGAGAGTTTTTTTCTGATTTCAACGATATAAATATGATATGGGGTTGTATAACAATTATTTCGAGAAAAATGATATTAAAAATCAGAAATAATTCTACAATATTAAAGTAGGCTATGCAATATACAAATGCAAACAAATGATACAGGTGACAGATAGTTTTGTTACTTACGTTATTAAGTGTTTGTTTTCGTAATTGTTTAATTACTTATTAATAAAAAATGGCTTTGCAGTTGCAAGAATTAACAAATTTAGACTATTTTAATCTTACTGTTATGTATGGAGAGTGTGAAAGAAATTAAAAGTCTACGATACGAAGATTTTCACGGCTTTATCCCCAAAAAGTGCAACCCACTCGTGAATTATTGAGAACAATTTTTCGAAATGCCCAAACTGTTGGGTCATTTCACAAGTTGAAAAGGGAACGTCAACCCAGAATAATTGATGAAGATACTGAAATTGCTGTTTTAGCATTTTTTGCTGGTAATCCCAATGCTTCTACTAGAGAAGCAGCACAAGAATTTCAAATTGGAAACAGGTCAATATGGAAAATTTTAAAAAAACATAAATATCGTCCTTATAAATACAGTTTGACTCAAAATTTGCACCAAGATGATAACATAAGAAGAATACAGTTTTGTGGGTGGTTCATACTAAAGTCGCAAGATGATCCGGATATTTATAGAAAAATTATTAGGTTGTTTTAAAGGAAACAGCCTGTATACGTATATAGATATAAAATAGCTACTATTAATATATAATATTAACAGTATACAGGCTGTCCCAAATTTAACGGTCCATCCTGTAATCCAATACCTCAAAATAAGCATAAATTGTTAGATAAATATACGGCCGATCTTGCTTCGTTTTCGAGTTATGGCAGCTTGAAGGTAAAGAAGTGCCATCGCTAACCTAACAGTTTAATAATTTTTTTATTAAAGTGTCCACCACCCGCACGAAAACAAGCTGTGGCACGTTGATTAACATCATTAATAGCTGCTAAACATTGCTCAGCAACGATTTCCTCACATGCGACTCTAATAATTTTGTCTTGCAATTCAGCAGCGGTATTTATCTCCATACTCGACATTAGAGAAACTGAACGGCATGGTGAACGAAATTTAATTTGACGTTTATTAAAACAAACGACAATCATGCCAACTACTAGATGTTCACAATAAAATTAAATTCCTCTTGTTTGAAACACAATAACTAACTCGAAAACGAAGCAACATCGGCTGTATGTTTATCTAACAATTTATGCTTATTTTGATATTGTATAATGAGAGAACAAAAATCAACTCAAATCGGTGCCAATCCTAAGTCCAGATTAGTGACAAGAAGGTAGCAGAACTATATATGAAGTAGAGGTGGACATATTAATTAAATGTTTAAATCACTGGAGCATGTATCACTCACTATCTTCATCCAAATTAATTAAAATTAGAGAAATATCCTCTTCATCAAATGTTACTTCTCGTTGCCACCAGCTTAAAAAATTCTTTTTCCATATGTGTCACCGTCTTCTTTCATATATGTCTGGCGTAATTTGATTTAACGCTTCTCTCCACATGTCTAACACGTTTTGATCAGTGTATCCATCTCGACCTATATGGTTGCTTCAGTATGTTTTTGCTATACCCCACAACTTTTCTATGGGATTGAAAATGCAGTGATACGGGGGTAGCCGAAGAACAGAGTGACCATATTCTTCTGCTTTCTTGTCTACAACGTATTGTTTCGGGGGTTTACTTCTACAAATTTGAAACAAAATATTTTAATGCAAGAAAAATTAATATACACTTAATACAATTTCCAGAAGTTCAGTTTTTATCATATTTAAATTAAAAGGCATTTTTTTTCTTCAAGCCATGATTGTATCTCCTTTTTCTTCCAGGAAAAATTTGGTACTTTATCAATTAACTTGCTACGGTATGGTGCATTGCCCATTACAATAATGGAGGGCTCCTCTAAATTAATAAACAACTTATTTTCAAACCAATTCATGGTTTTCATGGTTCATTTCGCCGTGATAGTCAACACAATTTGTTTTTGAAGAAAATAGAAGAGATGCGTTTTCTACGAAACCATCTTTAGTGCCCGCATGAACTATAATGTAAAGTTTCCCCTGTCCACTTGTTTTTTTAACACTTAATGAGCTGTCATCTTGCCATGTTTTGATCCTGTCTAAAAAATCCATGTCTCATCCAAATACACGAATTTGTACGGATATGTAAGTTTCATATTTCGTACGTATTTTCTCAAAAAAGTTATACGAGCACTGCAAATATGCGATTGCTCATGAAGTGCACGCCTGTTAACAGTTTTTTTTTTCCAATAAAAACTAATTCTGTTTAAAAATTTCTGGAGGCTACTTCTACCGCCCTCATAAATACTTCGCTCTCGTAATTTTTTCAACAGACTGTCAAGTGTTATGTGACATCCTTAAAAAAATAAAAGTACAATATTGTTGAAGTAACAGAAAATACAATTTCTTACTGTTTCGGTACATTTCATAAATAACGTTGCGTATAGCAACTTCGGTAAAACTGTCTATTTCAATAATAGGACTTGATCTGGGCTTCTTTTTCTTCGGTGATTGTAACACGATGGCATTTTTGATCTTTGAAGATATTTTGCTTACTGTAGACACATTTAGTTGTAAAGCATTTACTACACGCTGAAAAAAAAATATAGGTTATAATTATTTTTGAGACTGTTACAATTAAACAGAATGAACATTACATTACCTCATTAATACAATTCAGGGGCAGTACGGGTCCAGCATTCTTCTTCTCATTCTCAAAATAATTTATCAAATGGGCTACAAGTTCTTGACTTTGCCGAGATAAAGCTTTTGGCATATTGTCCAATAACAACAAAAAGAAAAACACAAAGAGAATAATAATAGTCTTGAAAAAGACTGATTTGTAAATACACAACGTATTTTTATAGTATTTACAATAAAAATTGAAATACTAGCACAATATCGCCTTAACGCAAAACTGAAGCAAGCACAATATCTGCACAATACGTTTGACACACTATTGGCGATGTAAGCGTAGATGTCAGCTCCCCTAGCGGCGAAAATGTTAACTTGAGCACCCGGTATTAAATTACTTGTATATATGTGAAACGTGGGTTACAGTGTGCGATTAATGTTTATTTCGTTGTGTGTGTAAGGTGTTGTGTAGTATCGAAGATTTTAAATATACCCATACATAGTTACTTACTAAGTAACCGTGTGTTTCATTTCATTTTGTTTATCTATCAGTTTATAAATTCATAGACAGATAAAAATATTGATTTAAGAAGTTCAGGTTAGGAATTTGTTTTAGGCAAAATGAAGCTAAGACTTGAAGAATATTTATGGTACAGGAACAATCTTGCTCTTATGAACTAAAAGAAGGAATAACTTTTTGCGATGTACTGGCCTCTTTTTTCTTTCCGACGATTTATCTGAGAGCGAATAAACAGGAACTGAACTCGGGAGGTTTTTGGACGGTACAGCATAACGTTTCAAAAATATTGTGTTACAAGTGTTAACCATCGATATATATTTATACCCTTACCTCTCCTAGGAAAATAATCACTGTAATCAAAATGCAATGAACACACGTACATACATAAATGTACTCCTCACTTTCTTTCCAATTCGCAACCTCATGATCCACACTGCTGGTATGCTGATCAACCATTTCGTTTAGACCTCTTTTATTACAAATGGATACTTTTCTTTTTCCGGACTTCGGAAATTCATGGAACGAAATTTCGGGATTTTTTTTTGCCCAAGAATTACATGCCGGAACACAACAGTAGGTATTACTCATATTTTCAAAATATATGAAGTAACGAATACAAACAGTATGAATAAAGAAACTAACAAACAAGTTATACGTACGGCTTCATATTACGGCTAGCCATTTTGTTGCCAGTCGGCATTCTTTATCAATAACGCGTTTGTTATATGCGCGCCTGTTGTCATCAGCAATGACTAATCCTTTATCAGTTAAAAACATGTGTAATTGTAATTAACATCAGTAGTAGATGTACCTTCTTAATAACAAGAGCTACCATAAGTCTTTTGTACGTTTGGAGTTTAAATAAATTTTTAAAAAGTTTTCGAACAAAGTTCGTAATTTAATTAACACGATCGAATAAAAACAATAACGAATAAAGATAATAATGAATAAAAACACTGTTTTTACGATACGAGTATAACCACAAAACAAGAACAATGACAGAAACGTATAAAACACTCTTTGTAAGTACATAAACAATAACGACAGACACGAATACAAACAGTAACGAATGAAAACACTTTTTATAAGTAAATAAACAATCATTTTAAGTAAAATTAGCCGCAGAATCGCAAACATACGCTGCCAAACACCTGGTCAACACAATACAAACATATAAAAGCATACCGACCATATCGGGTAATACGATTCCAAATTTCGCCGCTAGATAGCGAGCGCCAGGCTTGCATCGCGAATATTTAGTAATATCTGACTTCAGTGTAGCCAAATGTAAAACAAAAAAATTGGCATTATTTTATTAAAATTAACGAAAATATACTTAATAAAAATGTTTTAAAATATATTTACTATACTCTATTTTTAAACTAGGAGGAGTAGATACCAAAGTCTGATTTACACTATAGAAAGTTACCAGAAAAAGTTACTAGATTTTTTTCGCGCGAAATACAAAAATTCCGTACACATAAATACTGTATACTTCGCATGGAACTTATTTTAAAATAAAACTGACATTATAGGCTCTTATTTTTCACGCCGTATATTTGATTATGTGAATAAAGATAATATGTAATCTAAATAAACACTCTTACTTGATTTATATCTATATTTTTTAATTGAACATAGCGATAAAATGCACAAAACCTATATATAATTTATTATTTAAAAATTTATACCATAGAATACAATACCAAAGGAACAAAATACAAAAAATATTACATTTAATTCGTTTAAAATTGAACATAAATTGAAACTGTATTATAATATCAATAAGGGGAAATTTTGTGCACAGACATTAACAATCTTCATCAGAAGAACTCTCCGATGAGCTGGAGTCACCATTGCCAACCGAAATAATGAATGGTTCTATTAAGTCGTCCATTATAATATCGATACAATCAATATTATTAGTTCTTAAAAGAACTGATTTATTTTAAAGTCACAGAAAAAACCAAAACAGAAAAAGATAACCTCCAAACGAATGACAGCTAATACATCAAATGTAAAATATTTGTGCAGTGTAAACCTGACGAAGCACTAGCCAATCAGAAGCGTCAGTTTCGGCGCTTAAAATTTAAAGTACTCCTCTTAGTTTAAAAACAGGGTATAATGACATTGATTTCAAATATGCAACAGTAGTACAAAAACCAATAAAATACTGTAAATAAAATATATTTTATATTACATAGAAAACTAAGAAATTCCCTAAACGATGACGTAAATCGTCTGATTCGCTGGATAGGGCATAAGTGCAAAAATAACTTGAAAACGTCAATGAAACGTAAATTCGAAAGTTAAACGTATTTAATATAATGAAATTACAAGTAAATAGATACAACAGTAAGAAATTAATAAATGATAACTAGAATAAATTAAATTACAATAAATGTTCAAATTGTCATCCTCCTCTTTCGTGACATAATGCTATTCGTCGTTCAAAATTTATGCGAACTCCAGCTAACATCTCCGGGCTTATATACCTGCATGATGCCTCTATCCTTTCACGTACCTAACTGATTTTCATTTTCGATGGGGACACTATAAACTTCATTTTTAACTTTCCCCGAAGAAAAAAAGTCTAATGGCATCAAGTCCGGACTACGCGCGGGCCAAGGGTACTCCGCTTCTCTGGCAATAACTCTTGAGCCAAAAGTTTGCGTTATACAATTTCGCACATCTCAATGGTAATATGGAGGCGCACCATCATGTTGAAACCAAATTTCTTACCTTACATTCATCTCGACTTCTTCCAAATGTTCTGGAAGGTTATTTCTTAAAAAATGTAGGTATCTTTCCCCAGTTAAATTTACCTCGATAAAATATGGACCAATTATATGGTTACTAACTATTCCGCAGCATACATTCAATTTGAACATTCTCTGGAACCTTGATTCTTTGTACCAGTAAGGATTTTGCTGAGAGTAATAGTGAGAATTGTGCCTGTTCATACAGCCATTATTTGTAAAGGTAGCTTCATCAGTAAATAGAATTTCAATTAAAAAAATTGGATCCCCACGTAACTGAGCACTCACAAAAGCACAAAATTGTAGACGACGGGGAAAATCGTCTTCATTTAAATGTTGCACAATTGTGACATGGTATGGATGAAATCGATTTGCCTTTAAGATGTTAAAAACCGAACCTTTACTAATTCGCAACTGTCTTGCGATTTGTCTCTGACTTGTGTGGGGATCTTCAGTCACCATTTCAATTAAAGCAGCTTCATTTTCTGGAGTTGTGACTGACTGTACGGTTTCTAACTTTATTTTTCTTAAATTACTCACGTTGTCGTAATTTATTTTCAAGCCTTCTGAACACGTGATTGGAAGGTGTTGTTCTGTTGGGGTATCTTCTGCCATACAGACGAACTGCAGCTTCAAAGTTTCCACGGCGCTCTCCTAATATCAACAGCATGTCCGTCTTTTTAAAATAGTCGTACATGATGCAGTTTTGATTTGATCGCAATAAATACTGTGAATCAAGCTGTCAATATTTTTTCTGACATAAATCAGCAGTTACTTAATCGTTAATTATAAAAATCAAAATTATAAAAACCAAGTCACTTATGAAAAGTAACATGGATTGCCTATTTATGAATTTTCAGGCAGGACATTTTAAAATGGGCACCTGTATATTGTCGGGTGTTATTGTGTGGTTTTCTTTCACCTAATTAACAACAAAATTTACACACTAACAAACACAATAAATATTTATCCATACCTTACCATAATCGTGAACAACAATTTAAAAAATACAACAGACAAACACAACATTTCACTAATCCCCAAATCACAACCAAACCTTTATAATATCCTAAATAACACCAAACTAAAAATAGATCTTTTGCAAAAAAGCGGAGAATATAAAATTTCTTATAATTCCTGTAACAAATCATACATAGGCCTCACTTCCCGCTTCATAGAACACCAAAAAAACAGACCACTTTCAGCCCTCGGCACACACTTAGAACAAGAAAATGCTTAAAAAAAAAGTTATTAAGAAACATTGTTGCTCTCGACGAGTTCTATTACTGGTTAAATTTAATGTATTTATTTCTGTTACACCCTGTATAGGAAATTGACAATTCGGGGCAAAAGCGTCTAGTGGGAATTTAGACCGGATTTGGACCTTTATCCCAAAAAAGAGGACATGTCCGGTGAAAAGAGGAAAGAGGACGTCTGGTAACCCTATTTTTGGAAAAGATAGAAAACACATTTTTAGACATAAAGTTGTTCAGGGGCTTAAGCCCCCTCCCCCTAAATCGACTACTGGCCGTATTACAACTTGCACGCTTGTACCACTTGGCCACCTTATAACTAATAAATAAATTAAAGATAAAAGAAGAACATACCAACATCAGATTCCAAATTTGTCTCCTAGCTTCAGGATCAAGGCCCGAAGTGGGTTCATCTAAAATAACAGTGCGTGGCTTGCCCATTAAAGCCATTCCCAAACATAGGCGCCTTTTCATCCCACCAGATAATTTTTCCGGATAAGAATTTTTTTTATCATCCAAGTTAAGAAGTTTCAAAAAGTCTAATGCTTCTTTTTTTGCATCTGCATAATTTGTTCCTTTTATCTGAAACACATATCTGAGGTGTAAGTTAATGAAATCAATCATACACATACATATATTTACCATAGCAAAGAAAACCAAATGTTCATATACATTCAAATTTGAGAAATATACATTATTTTGTGGACAATAACCAAGCGATTGTCTAGCTTTAGACAATTTTTTTGCAACGTCATATCCATTTAATATGATTGTTCCTCTATTAGGTCTGTATATACCTTCAAATTACAAACTGGTATAAAAATTATACTGTCGTATTATATCAGGCAACCAAACAAGTTTGTGCGGTTTTTTATGGTAAAATATATGTATTTATTAAGAAACAATAATACACTATTATTCATTAAAGTAATTACCATCACACTTATGACTTTTTGCCAACGTAACACCAATTTTTATATGCCGCGCTTGTACAACTCTATGGATTTTGAATAAAAAAAATTGACGGACTGCATTTATTACATCAACTCGAGTTTTAAACTGTCTATGTCTCATATAGTTGTCAAGAGACAAAAGAGGTGGTAATCACTTGGCGAAATGTGAGGAGAATATGGAGGATGTGGTAACATTTCTCAGCCTTTCCGGGTCATTCTTGCGGTATAGAGTCTGGCGTTATCCTGTAACAGTACCACTTTCTTTCGATTGACTAAAGAAGGCTGTTTTCGGATGAGTGCTGCTTGTACTCGGTGAAGCTGTTCACAATACATGTTCACAGTGATGGTTTGACATAAGACTGAAGCTACCAGCCGATTCATAGCAGCCGATTCGTTAAGTAAAATACTTTGGACGGACAACCTGGTGCCATTAATTCGTAACAAGTACATAGCTGTATTTCCTTATAAAATGTAAGACTGTACACCTAATATAAAATGTAATCAAGTTATATTCACAGGGGTTGTTCTGCATAAGTCCCATAATATAGAAAAATACCAAGACATTCAAATTTCATGGAATGGGGTAACTTATGTCACTTTATAATGTTTAATACATTCCAGCAAGCAAGAGTAAAATTGACCAGACTAATCACCCTTAGTGCGGGTAATATTAACTGTAACAAAACCATATTCACAGGGTTTATTTAGCATTCATCCCTTAGGTAATATAGAGCAACATCAAAAGTTTAAAATTTCAGGGGATGAAGGTGCCTTATATCACATTATAATATTTAATATATTCAATTAGAGGAAAATTGAACAGATTAATCAACCTTAGTGGGGGTAATATTAACTGTAACAAAATCATATTCACAGGGTTTATTCTCCATACACCCCTTATTATAAAACAACATCAAAAGTTTCAAATTTCAGGGGATGAAGATGACTTATAGCACATTATGATATTTAATATATTCAATTAGAGAAAAATTGACCAGATTAATCACCCTTAGTGGGGGTAGTATTAACTGTAACAAAACCATATTCACAGGGTTTATTTAGCATACACCCCTTATTATAAAATAACATCAAAAGTTTCAAATTTCAGGGGATGAAGGTTACTTATAGGACATTATATTTAATATATTCAATTAGAGGAAAATTAGTTACATAGACAAGTACACAGATTTGTGCATAAAATGGAAACTCTTCTAAAAGGCAGGATAATTGACCATCAACTATCATTACAAAAGAATTCCAACAAAAAAGTTGCAAAAAGAAGTCGTGTCATCTACGATGTACCTTATAAAAAATTTAAAAATCGAACTAAGATTGACAATAACGTTTCAATAAAAAATGATAGCCTGAATATAACACTCTCTGAAGAAATGTGGGCAAAGCCATGTTCTCCTATTTCAAAGAAACTTAATAATTTTGTAACTTTCAAAAAAGATACCTTGTCAGCTGCAAATAATTCAAATACTACTCAGAACCCCTGAAAACAATATAAAAAATATCCTGTTCTTACAGAAAAATCATACAATGTTTATGGTCATGTGTTGAGTTTAAATACGATATATTGAATTATTTCAATTCTAATCAGTGGTTGTATGAAGACATAATAAATTCTTTTCTATATATTGTTTTTTCTTCCAGTGTTTCCATAAAAAAAATTTCGTTTGACACGTTTTTTATGACGAAATTGCAGTTAGGTAGGAATTTTTCTCTTTCTATATGGGCACAAGATGTAGGTGTCAAGGGCGCACTCAAGGGGGGGGCTCGTGGGGCTTGAGCCCCCCCCAGAATACCGGACTATTCAAATTTTTATATTACACATTTTGAATATTATGAGTAATCTTAAACATTTTTAATAAATTAAAAACATTTAAAAAAGAATGAAAATATGTCTGTCTTTTTAAAGAACGATTATACTAGTTAATATGAGAATATTTTGAATAAATAGTTTAGTATTATCGAATTGTAACATGTTTGAAATATAATGTGAATTGGTAAATTTCAAGTGCACAAACCTTCAGGGCTGCCTCTTTGCGGGTAATTACGCGAAATAGGGTATTTTTACATGTGGTCGGGTACTTCGTGAGACTCACGTTTTTGTTGGGTATTTTCAGATAATTTTATTCACGATTTTTTTTTTCATAAATTTTATATTTTATGTTCAAATTTTGCAACTACTAATATACAAATATTATTCTTTCTATGTTCCTTCTTAATATGTGCATTGGCATATTGGTAGCCCTGCATGAGACAATGTAAAAAATTGTGACTAGTGTTAATGTGGCCAGGCCACTGTGTAATTTTATCAGAGATGTTTATGTATAACCTAGATACCCAACTTCGTATGTTTCAAACTACGTAAAAGTGAAGCCTCAAGGTCAAGAGGCGGCCATTTGTTGAAAAGGAAAATAGTAATGTATGATATGGTAAATATGAAATAAAACAGAATATAATTGATATATGAAGGTTATCACAAATAAATTGTTATTAAATTGGTGAAATAAAACGCAATACTTGTTCTTAAACACTATTTATTGATTAGACAATAATATTAGTTTATTTAATTTGTCTTTTGCTAACAATTTGATTCTGATTGGACCACTTTGCAATACTGTGCAATCTAATTTTTATATACTGCTTGCAAATATATCATATTAGATAAATTTTGTGATTATAATTCCAAAGAAATTTCACAATGTAAATGAGAAAAAATATTTTTTTCACTGCCAAAAGATTAATTAAAAAATGTATTAGTTCTTTCAATATTATTTGTATTTGAAAATGTTAAATTATTAGTGAAAATATTAATTTCTGTTTCAGTAGCTTTAATTATTTTAAAAATGCTTTCTAATGGGGAAATTAATCCTCCATTATTTTTAAAATCAGTTAAAACTGAAAATTTATATCTGTGAACGTAATTATGGTCCAATGTTAAACAGTTTTCAGCGCAATAATTACATATTTTTTTATTTAAAACCCTTCTGCTATTTCCTTTTTGTTTTAAATAGCTAGGAAAAGCGGAAAATATCGGAGGGACTGCATCTGGTTTCAATTTTCGAATGTAAGTTCCCATCCTAACTAAATTATCATTTTCTTTAAAATGATCGCTGCATAGTTTGTTAGCTTTAGTTGGGGTAAAAGCTTTTCTCCTTACATTTATAATCCAAGATTTTAATATATGTTTATTTTTCAAAGGAAATCTAAAAGATATAAAATAATGTATTTACATAAATTATATTACTCACATTCTACATACAAATATTTTAACTTTATTTTCCATTTAATTGTTATATGGTTTGATTGAAAAACCCAAAAAATTGCACCTTTCCCCCAATTTTAAATCTATTCGATGGTAAATAACTAAAAAATAAGAGTTCTTTACAATACAAATAATGTATTGACAAAATCTTCGTTCCTGTTCTCGTTCTTGTTCCCGGGTTATTGTATAGTAGGTATATGCCGTAAGTAGATCACTTTATAATCGTAAATTGTCTTTAAAAACATTAGTTATATATTACAGTACAGTACATACTTTTAAATTGCCACAAATCTGAATAGACGTAAAATAATTAGATCTTACATGCCTTTTTACAAATGGCCGCCACACGAAATTGCTGGCTTCACTTTTGCGCACGGAGTTATGCCTCTAGCTTATACAAACATCTATGAATTTTATGAACATTTGGGGAATTTGTCTTGACGAAGCGGGTAAAATTTAAATTTTTGTACTGGCAGCCCTGCAAACCGTAACCATCAAGTTGTTGCGCGTTCTGTGTTAAGTTTTGTGTACACTGTGTACTATAGATAAACCAAACTCCTTACTGTCGTTATTGTTATATAATTACCTAAAAATGAGTCAGAAAAGAAATATATCCACGAGTAGCAAAAATACTCTTTTAAATTTTTTGCAACAAAACAAAAAAACAAAAACTATGGATAATGATGAAAGTTCGCAAATACCTGAAGCTAGTGTGACTTCACAAAATATCTCGGACTTGCCTTCATGTTCTAAAAAAGCTAGTACATATGATTCTTCAACGGACATATCCTTATTTAAAAACAAACCTTTAAATGATAATGAAAAACTAACTGTATTAAATCACGTGTGGGTTCCTGGTATAAACTATAAATTTCCAACAGATAAATTTAAAAGCCAAAACAGAAAATTTTGTTATATGTGGCTAAATAGGTATAAATGGCTGACATATTCAAAAATTGAAGATGCAGCTTATTGCAGGTTTTGTATGCTTTTTGCTCCTAGTGAAATAGGCTTCACCAGTTCACAAACTTCGGGCCAATTGGTGAGAGAAGGTTTCCGAAAATGGAAAAATGCCTTAGAACGTTTTGAACAACATAATAATACTGTTTACCATAAAACAGCAACAATGAAAGCAAATAATTATTTAGACGTAATATCAGGTAAATTAGTATCAATAGATAAAACTGTGGACAACACCAGAGTTATCCAAGCTCGTGAAAACAGAGCAAAAATCAAACCGATTATACAAACTGTCATTTTATGTGGAAGACAAGGGATACCTCTGCGAGGTCACAAAGATTATGGCGAATTTAACTTGCACACTGCGCCAGAATATAACGAAGGAAACTTCCGAGCTTTACTAAGAGCACGAATTGAAGCCGGTGATAATTATTTAAAACAACATTTTGAAACCTGTGCAAAAAATGCTTCTTATATTAGTTGGAACATTCAGAACCAAATAATAGACGCATGTGATATTACCATTAAAAAGAAAATAGCAACTGAAGTAAACGCAGCTAAGTGTTTTACTGTTTTAGCTGACGAAACAACAGATATTTCAACTATACAACAATTGACATTATGTGTGAGATATATTTATAAAAATCAAAACAACAATTATAAACTATATGAGCGTTTTCTTCAATTCATGCCAGTAGAATCTACAACAGGGATAAATTTAGCCAACACAATTTTACGTGGACTACAGGAGTGTAATATTGACACATCTTTCTTACGTGGACAGGGATACGATGGTGCAGCTTCAATGAGTGGCAAACTTAGGGGCGCTCAAGCTTACATTTGTGAAAAATACCCCACTGCGCTGTATG
This sequence comes from Harpalus rufipes, assembly GCA_951394225.1. NCBI lineage: Eukaryota > Metazoa > Arthropoda > Insecta > Coleoptera > Carabidae > Harpalus > Harpalus rufipes. Next base: position 5,989,977 of record OX596292.1, read on the forward strand.
TCCATTGTGTATCGCACTGTTTAAATCTAGCCATATCAAATTCGGCAGAAGTAGCTCAGATTCGAAATTGTTTCGGCACAATTGAAAAAATATATGTTTTTTTTAATACCCCCAAGCGTCAAAATGTTTTGCAAAATAAAATTCAAAATTTAGAAGAAATACACCAAAATAAATTAAAAAAATTATGTCCAACAAGATGGGTGGAAAGACACGATGCTGTTCTGTTAATGGTCCAGTTACTATTTCCGGTTTCTGAAGCCTTAGATGAAATAAAATTGTGGGACGACAAAGAATCTTCATCGGGTGCGAATATTTTATTGGGGGCAATAATGCAATCTGAATTCATAATTTCTCTGTTATCATCAGAAAAGTTATTAACTTATACATTGTCATTAAGTAAAATTCTACAAACAAGTGATACGGATCTAGCAGCAGCTATAAACTATGCTGTTGAAATAATGAACATTATAACAATAATTAGAAATAATGCTGTAGAAGAGTTTGGTCGAATATTTAAGGTAGCAGAAGAAAAGGTACAAGTTTTGGGAACCTCAATTAGTGTACCTAGATTGACAAAACAGCAAACAATGCGATGCAATGTTCCCGCCGAAAATCCTGAAGAATACTATAGACGAACAATTTTTATTCCTTGGGTGGACAATTTTATAAATAATTTATCAGACAGGTTTTTAAAACATAAAGAATTACTAAATAATTTTACATATCTTCTTCCAACTGGGAAGAGAATTACACAACAACAAACAGAACAAATTTTGAAGCTTGCTGAATTTTACCATAAAGACATTGATCAATTTAGCTCTAGTGCATTGTCGTCAGAGTGCGAAATATGGTACCAATCTTTTTGTAATTCTTCAAAAATATTACCTAAAAATGCCATTAATGCAATAAATATGTGTAATGATACATTGTATCCTAATGTGTTTATTTTACTGAAAATATTTTGTACATTACCTGTTAGCACTAGTACAGCAGAAAGATCGTTTTCAACTCTCCGGCGCATTAAAACTTATTTAAGAAACACAATGTCAGAAAATAGATTAAACGGCCTTGCTCATCTGAATATCCATAGAGAAATTCATGTGGAACCAGATGAAGTAATTTCGATATTGCAAGAAAGAGGGGCCCGCAGACTAAATTTTATACTTTAAATATTTATTATTTATGCTGTATTAAATACGTAAATTTTATGTTGATTGTTGTGATATATTTTATTTTATATTTTTCAATAAATAACTATAATTACTTAAGATAATTTATTATGTTTTCATTAAACTCTTAACTAAAATATAATACCAACATAATTTCAGGAGAGGTGTTGAAGAAACATTGGCCGCTAGTATGAACAAGTGATTAAGGGTGATTAGCGAGCATTTGTTTAGCATTGTTTTATCTCTGACAATCGTTTATAGATTATTTTAGAGAAAAATATTTCAAATAAAAGTTATAGACAAATTAATTCTACGCATTTTATATTTTAACTATTTTTCTCTAAAATAATCCATGAACGATTGAATGAGATAAAACAATGCTAATCAAATGCTCGCTAATCACCCTTAATCACTTGTTCATACTAGCGGCCAATGTGTCCACAAGAAGGTAAAACGTGCAACTTTTTATGTTTAAAAATTTAAACTTTTAATTTAGAGGTGTTTAACCTTGAAAGAAAATAATTGTTAGCCCCCCCCAAGTTACAATCCTGGGTGCGCCACTGGTAGGTGTTCTAGATCACGATATTTGGATTATTCCCATGAACGTCAGTAATAATCACTGGGTATTAATTTGTGTAATTCCCAAATAAAAAAATATTTTCTATTTCGATTCTTTGCACGGTACAATAAATTTAAACATTCTTACAAACTTGTTATGTTTTATTAATGAACAGTTTCTTAAAGTTTATAAAACAAACATAATTACCAAAGAATGGACGGTATTCAACCTGACAGATATACCTTCACAACGAAGTAAGAAGGGTGTTTGTTCTAACTGTGGGGTCCATGTGTGTACATGGGCGTATATTATTTGAACTGCAAATAAAATTCATTTTTCAGAATATGATATGCCCAAGATTCGTATGTGAATAATGGATATGCTACTAAGATCGAATGGTTTACAACCCAAACCAGAGAAAAATAAAGATAAATTACTATACCAGGATGAGAATGCAGATAACACCATATTAACACTTCCTTGTATAAAAAAAGGACCTCCACCTCTTTATACGTCTTCTTTATCTTTCTTTTGTGATGTTCCAAATTTTCTTAATAATTTGAAATAATCTAATTAATCATAAATTGTCTTGACATTTTCTTTATATACATATATCACTTGGTCAAACTAAAAAAATATTGTCACAAATTGTACATCCATTGTCTTTTGTTTACCTACCATAATATTGAATTTTGTTTCCAGTTTGTTTTCTAGTTTTTCCGTCGCCGTATTAAATTCTTTTTCATTATATCGGCTTTTAGATTTAAACATTTAACTTTTGATGTTGCACTATATTAAATGTAATGAATATGAATGTTTTATTATTTAAAATTTAATATTTGATCGTACGACTGTACTTAATCTAAACAAACCGGTGTGCGACTCACGAGATCGCCGGGACGCAGTTAGTCTTCAAGTCTCATTTGGTTGGGTGGGTCAAAATTTCATAAGAGTCTTAAAAAGTTATGGTAAAAGAAATTACTCAAGTGAAACCGAATCCCTGTGACCAAGAATTGTTCCAGGTAGACTTCTTTCACTCCTAGAATCTACTAAAGGTAGGTTTTCTTCTTTTATATATTTTTATTGTTCATGTATTATTGCGTAACCATTTGAAACATGCGTAATTATTTGTAATCATTTGAAACATGCGTAATTATTTGTAACCAATTTTATTGTTTAATCTAACATTTTTGTATATGTATACATTTTTCTATTATTAATAATATTTTGTTTGTTAAATTCGCATTAAAAACATTTTCCTATTAATTTTGACACCGCTCGGTCAGAATTGGAAAGAAATTTATTAGTAAAGGTAAAATAAAGTCCTACTCAAGCTACCAAGGTAGGTAAATTTTGATAATAACTAGTAAATTATTACATTTGATGATTAGCGTTGGAGTTCAGCGCTGTATCATTACATTTGATGGCAGCTTATGGGATTGAATAAAAGTGCTATCGCTACATAAAGAATGTATGCTAAATAAACCCTGTGAAAATAGTTTTGTTACAGTTAATAATAACCGCACTAAGGGTAAGTAATCTGGTCAATTCTTCTCTAACTGTATATATTAAATATAATAATGTGCTGTAAGTCACCTTCATCCCCTGAAATTTTAAACTTTTGATGTTGCTCTATATTAAGGGATGGATGCTAAAGAAACCCTGTAAATATGGTTTTGTTATAGTTAATACTACCCCCACTAAGGGTGATTAATCTGGTCAATTTTCCTCTAATTGAATATATTAAATATCATAATGTGCTATAAGTCACCTTCATCCCCTGAAATTTGAAACTTTTGATGTTGCTCTATATTAAGGGATGGATGCTAAAGAAACCCTGTGAATATGGTATTGTTACAGTTAATATTACCCTTGCTAAGGGTGATTAATCTGGTCAATTTCTATCTAGTTGAATATATTAAATAATATAATGTGTTATAAGTTACCTTCATCCCCTGAAATTTGAAACTTTTGATGTTATTTTATAATAAGGGGTGTATGCTAAATAAACTCTGTGAATATGGTTTTGTTACAGTTAATACTACCCCCACTAAGGGTGATTAATCTGGTCAATTTTTCTCTAATTGAATATGTTAAATATTATAATATGATATAAGTCACCTTCATCACCTGAAATTTGAAACTTTTGATGTTGCTCTATATTAAGGGATGATGCTAAATAAACCCTGTGAATATGGTTTTGTTACAGTTAATATTACCCGCACGAAGGGTGATTAATCTGTTCAATTTTACTCTTGCTTGAATGTATTAAATATTATAAAGTGACATAAGTTACCCCTATTCCCTGAAATTTGAATGTTTTGGTATTTTTCTATAATAAGGGATTTATGCAGAACAACCCCTGTGAATATAACTTCATTACATTTTATATTAGGTGTACAGTCTTACATTTTATAAGGAAATACAGCTATGTACTTGTTACGAATTAATGGCACCAGGGTTGTCCAAAGTATTTTACTTAACGAATCGGCTGCTACGAATCGGCTGGTAGCTTCAGTCTCATTGGTTTGACCCCTTTCCAAGAACTCATAATGAACTATTCTGGTTGCTTTGGGAGTTCGTGGTACCGAATCAGTAGGCGACAACCAATAATACGAACGCTTAGAATTTGAGTACAATATCCACTTTTCGTCGCAGGTTAACAACCGATCAAGAAATGGTTCGTTATCGTTGCGTGTTATCATTTGACAATTCATGTGGGACCCATTTGCTTAACTTCCACGTCTTTCCTAGCTGACGAATGGTTTCATCACTCACAATGAACCTTCCTGCATGCTCTAGGCACGTTGTATTGCAATTTGCCTCCACAACCGGTTGAAGATCCTCGGTCTCCCAGAGCGTGCTTCATTGGTCAAGCTGAGATCTTCCGAAGAAAATTTTTTGAACCAATTCTGTGCTGTTCGATCACTTACGCCATCATCTCCGAATGCGGTACATATTTTTCGCGCCGCCATTGCAGCTTTGGTACCAAGTTTGTACTCATAGAGTAAAAAACCTCGAATTAAAGTTATATTCATTGTCATTTTCAACTATTCAAATTAGGAATTAAACAATTGTCACCAAATGTGTACGTACCCGACAAAAGAAAGGATTCATATTAAAGTAGATGACAGATAACAAACAAGTGCTATCGACCAACAACTTAAAAAATATTCATGGTACTCTGCTGTATACAAAAACCGCACGAACTTATTTGGTTGCCTGATACATAGACATAATACGGGTGAGGACCCAAAAATAACGAGATTTATTTTCTGGTGGGTAGTAGAGCGCTAGTTTGTAATTCTTCCGCTAGTTGTCTTCACCCTTTTTGATCTCTTACTGTTACCTAAGCATCATCCTTGAGGTCAGTGTGATTTTTTCCTAAGTACTTGTGACATGGCGTGATGTGTATGAATATAGAGAACATAGGAGAGAGTCGGCTAAATTTTGTAAGCAGAAATCCATAGGTAGAAGTTCTTTACTGATTGCAGGATGAGTTAGGCGCAGATGAAATCTGTCTCAACGCTAGGACACGCTCCGTCGTGTCACGCCCAAGCGAATAAGTATTTATTTGCACGTAAAGAAGTTAGCGAACAACAGTTCGACACCAATCCACGTACTTTGTTCTCATATCCACCCACGCGTTTATGAAGATATTCACACATTATTATAAGTATGTTACAGTAAATTGTCTTTATCTTGCTTAGTTTATTCTAATATACGAGCCCAAAATCATATTAGTTCGGCCGGCACAATATTGTACATAAGAAACTCAATGAATATTTTATTATTACAAAAATTATATTGTTACCGTAAAATTTACAATTTCAGCTTAACAAAAAAATAGTTTCATTGACAATTAGGATTTTAAATGAATTTTGTAATATATGAAATGTCGTTAAGATAAAATACACTCCTGCCAAAAAAAGGACACCAAAAAAAGTTTTTTCAACGACTTATAATAAAAGAAATACAAATGGTCTGTAAAGTAAGATTAGAAAATAAAACAAATGCAGCAAATAAATATTTCATCACAGCATATTACCCATTGCTGGGTGTGCCTATCTGCTTCATACACAGATATCGGTAATGATGGAATATTTGTACAGTGTGGGCGCTTACCAGGCGTCACCTCACGGGCACTCACTGCTGGCGTGGAGAGTGCGCCACAGAGGTCAATTTTGTGCCATTAAAATGCGATGTAATTTTTGGCGTCGGTCGGGATCGAACCCGGGTCCCCAGATTCGCGACCAGACACTCAGGCACACGGCCACGAGACCCCAAATGCAGCAAACACTTTATTTATTAAGAAAAAGAAAGAAACCTAATCTGTGTAGAATTATTTGTTTTTAAAAACTCAATCATAACTATAAATTCTTCAATTATCGTTGGTTAATGACTCCTGGTGTGTAGTATATTGTACTCTTAGTACTTATAATACTAAATGCGAATAATTTTGTTACAATTCAATCGAAAAATACAACCTGAACAGAAACTTCAGATGAAGATAATCGCATTATTCAAAAGATCACTGTAGCCTTGATTATTCCCATAAGTACTGCCCTAAATGTATTATCAAATAGAAGAATACATCAGATGACGAATATCAGGAACATTATGCCTTACGAACCCGTTTAAACATCGCAATATTTTTAATACACGAATGGGTGTACTACCAACTATTGTCTTTTGCCAAGTGGCAGATGTTCGTGAAATTTAAAGTTCTGCAGGGTCCGTTCGCTGAGAAGGTTTTGCAAATATTGCTTAAGTCCTAGGATGTCCGTTGCTTGCCCAGCTTTGCTCGTAGCATGTCGAGTATAGCGGATACGTTTTGCATGAGAATATAGAGACTAGGCAATGGAGCACTGGAGCTCCTTATTGTTCATATATGAATCCTATTTCAGTCCGTGTTCATTAAACTAACAATAATACGTGTAGTAAATGTCAGGAGAACCGTTTCAGGATATTACATACCTTGAAAAACACCATTTGACACTGGTATTAAAATGGCATGGGGTGGTATTTCGATGTATTGAAATATTGAATTAGTTTTGGTTAAATATGGTGCTTTGGCGGGAAGTTCTGTAAATTAGAAAATGCACAGCTAACTCAGTAGTATCTTTTGCTCATCTAAAAAGCTTGCAACATGCGTCCTAACTTTGCATTAAGTCAATATACGATTATTATAATGGTCAGAGCGCAGCCCTAACTTAAATTCCTGCGAAAAATATAGGATTACGTTAAGCAGTGTTCAGCATCAATAGGTAATCCGTACCAAAAACTATTCAGTATCTAACTACATATTTCTGAGTTACTGAGAGTTACCAACTGTATTGAAAGTTTACCAAACCATGTGATAGAAGTCTTTACAGTTCGAGGAGGCAATATACATTATTACTTACTCAAAATAAACCGTACCTTGATATAAAACCTACTCAATAAAGAAAAATATTTTTGCTACTTTTGTTCATTTTTCTGTTCAAGTAACTTTTCTTAATAAATAAAGTGTTTGCTATATATTGTTCATTTTCTAATTTTACTTTGCAGAACAGTTATTCATAATTTCATAAAAAAAGAACAAATTAACCCATATTTTGTTTGTTTCGAGACATAAAAACTTTTTTTAAGTGTTCGGTTTTTTTGGCCCCGATTGTATTATGCCAACCGAACTATATATATATCTTTTTAAATTTCCCGGTTTTGGTATTTTTTCAAAACAAACCTGATAACTAGTGCAGTGAAGTATAGTCACAGATCCAGCCGTCTCGCCCAGCAGTTCCGAGTCATTGGCCTGGCACGTGGGTAAGTACCATTATCCATATTTCGCCTGCTCCGATTTCCGACTAACCTGCACGCCACGCTATAGGTGGTTCCTGAAAAACCCTTTCCTTTCGATAACCACCAGAACAGGTAGTAATAATCCTCCCCTATTACACTGTTACATTGGCGCAATCGGTAAAATTGCATACCTTTGTTACATTTGACGATAGAGTCGCTGGAGGTTATTCCAAAACTGTTACACTCTGACCTGTTGGGCGATTTTACAATGGCAGACATTAAAATCTTGTTTCCTGTTAGACAAACTATCGCAATGCCTCGCAGGGCTTATGGGCAGAAAATTTAGAGCCAGGCAAGGATTTACAAATGATTTTTTTTTTCATTTTAAAAGTGGTCAAATATCAATTGAAGATGAACTTCGACCGCAACATCCTTAACTTCATCGTATAAGAATCTATGAATTGGAGGAGCCCACTGAAATATCCCCGAGTTTATGCCAATGAATTTTGGCTGAAAATTTTAACTTGAAACGTATTGCAGTGAGATTCATTCCAATTATGTATTCCAGTGTAGAGTCAGCTATTTAAGTGAATGTCAGCATATGAAAGAACCGTCACAAATCGACCCGGATTTTCTGTATGATCTCGTAAGTACGAGGATGGATTGAAAAGTTATCGGAATCACTGAGAAGACTCTGGTTTTTCGAAAACAACCTTATGTCGTTGTTTTGTTTAACTCTTCATATGAATTGTCAAGAAATTTCAGTACAATCCACCTACCGTTAAATCAATAATGGATAAAAACGAAGTTCGTGCGGTGATCAAGTTTTTTTATTTTATTTGGAAGGAAAGACGGCAACGAAGATCAAGACCAGGTTGGATGCTGTCCTTGCTTCACTTTCGTTTTCCACTGTAAGTTTCTGGGTTTCGAAATTTAAGCGTGGCCGAACATACACCTGTGACGAGCCACGTTCAGGTCGCCCAAAATCGGTTATCACACCGGAAATTGTGGATAAAGACCATGATATGGTTCTGGATGTAACCTGTCGCTCACTGAGCAATGGTCTAGGTTCCGTGGCAGTTGGTAAAAGAAGACACAACAATTACGTCACATATGATATAATTTAACTAATGACAACACTTACGTTACATATTACGTCACACTTAAAGTTAACAATTATAATTCAGTGTGTGGCAAGGTAGCAAACTAAAATGGCCACCGGTTGATCACCTCCTCCACGTTTTTTTTCCTTGTTCGTTTTGAAGGCTGGATTCCTTCCCCGGAATTTGGCGTCTTCCAGCACCAATCTAGTGGACTTCTCGGAGTCCGGTCCACTTCTAGGTTGGCTGTTGGATCTGTTTCCAACGAAACGTCTGGGACGTCCTTGAGCCATCTATCTTTGTTGTTTCCTCGCCAACCATCAGCCTTTCTCTGATAACCATCCGGGTCACGCCCTTTCCATGAACCATTGCGACCCGCCGTTTCCGCCATCTCTCTGCAGCCCACTACTTTGCCGACACACTGTCATACATTATTTAATTCTGTAAATAACTACTAGAGGGACCGATCACATGGAAGATCGCCAAATGAAAAGTGAGATTGAGGAAACCATAGGGATCTCTTATGAACGTGTAGTTTATATTTTACATAATAACCTGGGCATGAGAAAAATGTGCACCATGTGGGTGCCGCATTTGCTTAGTTCGGAGCAAAAGCGCATTCGGGCACGAACTTGAGCCGAAAATTTGGAGTTGTTTAAGAAGAATTCTATCGATTTTAAAAGAAGTTTCATAATCATGGATGAAACTTGAATATACCACTACACTCCAGACACGAAAATTCTGTTGAAAGCGTGGATTGGACTTTGTGTGTCGACCCAAAGAAGGAGGGAATCGAAAAGTTAGAAAAACGTTGGACCAAGTGGGTTGACCTCAGAGGGGACTATGTAGAAAAATAAAATGTAGTCCGCGTTAAATAAATATATATATATATATTCATGTCATTCCGGTAAAATTTCAATACAGCCTCGTACTACTGTTGACTTCCCTAACAGGAAATAGAACTTGATGTTAACACGTTGCTTTTTAATGTCCGCCATTACAAAATCACCGAATACGTCAAACATCGTTTACAAAAAAACACACCGACCGCTGATTTCCCTAAGGATGACGCTTGGGTAATAGATTCAAAAGCGGGTCTAGTGAAGTCGGAACTAGCGCCTTTCCACCCACCAGAAAATAAATCTCGTTATTTTTGGATCCCCCTTTTATGCAATATTAAATAAATTCCGGGAATTGTTCAATAATAACCCAATCAAATAGGTTCCATTTTATCAGGGCCGGCACCAGAACACGGAAAAGTGGACAAAGTCCAAGTGCGCCAAAGTTTTAGAGGCGCCTGAGGGCAAGAAAAAAAATCTGTTGTGGCCAACACAATACCTCTCGCCGGTTTCATTGTATGTTGCATAGAGCGCGAGCAGTCATGTAACTTTTGGCCTTGGCAAGCAGATATGGAGGCCCGTCTCAGAATGACAGCTAGTAAAAATGTATATAGGTGTATCAAATTTTTTCATTCAAAACATCATGATTTTCTATCCATCAGAATATTTTGAAATTTAAAATGTAAAATTATAATATGACAATTGTGATATCTATGTAAATAACTACTAGCTGTCATTCTGACACGGATCCACATATCTGCTTGCCAAGGCCAACAAAGTCACATGACTGCTCGCGCCCTATAAGTAACGAAGTTAAAATTTCTTGTACACACAAATAATTGAAATTGTATCTCTTCTTTCGTTCTGAGGAATTTTGTCCTAGTCTTCTAATATGTTCAAAATCTTCAAATTCATTCATTATTCTATATTATTATATATTATATCTCCAAACCTATAGGAGATATAATAAAAAAAATTAAATGTATCATATTGAGAATTTAATTATCTTTATTATTTGTAATAACAAATTTTTAAAAATAACATTTACATTTTTATTTAGAAACTACCACTTCCGCTTGTTACACAGGTCTTTAGTCTTATAGAATTTGAGAAATCGTACCTCCAACATCCTAACACACACACACACACACACACACATACACATATATCCACATACATACACACACAGACATCATTGTAAAAATGTTATAATCGGATTGTAGGGACCTTAAAACGTGCTTATTCACTAAAATCTGGATATGCTATTTTTAACATGATCCCAATACCTCTCTTAGCGAGAGGTAAAAATATAAAGTACATTTATTACAAAAATGCTTTACAAGAACCTAATTTTAATTTGGCAAATGTTTGTGCATCGATTGAAAATTCATTAAAATAGGTATCTGAAACACTAAAGATGAAAAACTTTAAAATGTGGTTTTGGAAGAAAACAAATTGCTTGTACTCTAGAGATCGATTAAAATTTCTTAAGTTTATTAGCAAATGTAAAACCAAATATATGAAAAATAAGATTCTTACACAGAATTAAGGTATACATCTGCATTAATAAATAATTTTACGTTACAGAGAAAGTATTGTCAGCAACGACCATCGTTTTAAAATGGAATGTCCTAACTTAGTCGAAACAATATGAATTTTTGAAAGACAAACCTATTATATCCATCCTTATCACACACGCTTGTAGTCTTTGCAAATGACATAAATATATGACAATTTGTTAATTCGGTCATGATACAGATGACCTTGATCTGACATCTTTAAAAAAATACTGTACTTGTCAATTAGATACCAACTTACAGCAAATATTTTTTTTTCAATGCAGGCTTTTTAAACAAACAATTCCCGGTACTTATTTGACAGAGTTGTATTTCATGTTCACCCGATTAACAACTGAATCGCCTAGTTACAAAACCCGATAAATCCACTTTGATGAAATTTTGAGAAATCGCAATAAAACTGTTTTAATACGTTCCAAATGAATAATTATATAAAAATATATAATGTTGATGATAACGCTATGCATCAACAAAAACTACTTTGTTTAATAAGGCAAACTAAGTAATTAATTATGTCAGAATTTATATTTAAAATATGTATGTCAAATTTTGATTTTGAACTTTGGATATTTCGGGTTCAGTATTTGATTTCATTGAATAAGAAAACAGAGGTTTATTATATTATATTACAAAAATTTAAGACAATCAGACAATTACGAGAGTGCATTGAAAAGTTACCGGAATGCATGAATATATATATTACATAGTCCCCTCTGAGGTCAACATTTGGTCCAACGTTTTTCTAACTTTTCGATTCCCTCCTGAAAATGGTTTTCTTTGAGGTCCTCAAAATAAGCATTTACTGGTGAGATGGCTTCTTCGTTGGATCGAAATCTCTTTCCAGCGAGGAACGTTTTGAGTTTCGGGAAAAGATGGAAGTCCGACGGCGGATGAGGGACGATTTCAAACCTCAATTCGGTCAATTTTTGTTGAGCAATACGACTTGAATGAACTGGCGCATTGTAGTTTTTTTCATCAATTGCTGCTTGTCTAAAAGTGTGGCGTAGTTACAGTTTTTCCTTTATCAAGATAATCAATTAGCAAAATGCCTTTGGCGATCCAAAAGACTGACGCCATCACCTTTCCTGCCGATTAAACTGACTTCGCTTTCTTCGAGGTCGACTCACAATGTCCAATTCACGCTTTCGACTGAACTACACGTTCACAAGAGATCCCTATGGCTTCCTCAATCTCACGCATTTTCATTCGGCGATCTTCCAGAACCATATCATAGTCTTTATCCACAATTTCCAGTGTGGTAGCCGATTTTGGGCGACCTGAACGTGGCTCGTCACAGGTGTGTGTTCGACCACGCTTAAATTCCGAAACCCAGAAACTCACCGTGGAAAACGAAGGTGATACATTCCCAAGGACAGCATCCAACCTGGTCTTGATTTCCGTTGCCGTCTTTCATTCCAAATAAAAAAAAAACTTGATCACCGCACATTATCCATTATGGATTTAACGCTAGGTAGATCGACACAGTACGCTTTTCACAATTACACTGATAGACAGATTGTACTGAAATTTATTGATAGTTCATATGAAGAAGTAAACAAAACAATGACATAAGATTGTTTTTGAAAAACCAAGGCTTTTACAATGATTCCGGAAACTTTTCAATCCACCCTCGTAGATCGGGGATTGTATTATGTTTGTCCCTACACTCTGCAATTATTTAATTATTATAAATTATTGAAATTATTTGAAAATTTGATAGTTAATAAAATCCGTATTAAGTTATTGTAAAGCAAAAATTGACATTATTTTACAAAATGTATAGGCCAATTAGGATTTACAGGCATCAGCTCTTAACCGATCGTGGATTGTCGGGTTTTGAAACGAACCTGCTATTTTAAACGTAAATATCATTTGTTGGTTGAGTTTTGGTACGTCAATATTACGCACCAATTTATGGAAATTGAGAACGAATCCGTTGTAGTATCAAACTCATTTTTGGCCTAAAATGGATTTGTTAGGTTTTGAAACTAGACGATTCAACTTTCTTATCTAAATCTATATACTAAACCTACCACACACTACATTTATGGCAGTAGATTTTCCTGCACCGTTATGTCCTAAAAGACATGTTACTTGATTGTCATAAATATCCAAAGTTAATCCATTTAAAGCTCTCGTGGTCCCAAATGTTTTTTCAACATTTTTCAATTCAATTAATTTTCGAAAACTTGCTGGTGCAGGTTCAATACTTGGTTTATTATTTGAAATAATTGGATCAACTATATGTTCTTCTTCTTTTTTCCACTAGAAAAATATACGGCAACAAATTTTATGATAGAAAAAATAACAAATAGCATTTTATTTAACCCTCCGGAGGGCGCACCAGTGACAAAAAGCCGCAAATTTACATTTTACTGTTATAACTAAGATACGTATGGGCAGCCTATACTGTAATATTGTGAGTCTAGGTATTCCTTCTTTATGTTGTTGGTTCCGCCCCGCCTACCGGCAGACTGGTGTCGTGATATACCTGTTTAATATATATTGCTAATGCTCCTGTCATTTACGTAGAGACTAGCTGAAGCCTTGACTGAGGGACAGGAATAACATTGCTGCATAATTTATGAATGGTAATTAAACTTTGAGTTTTATTATAAAAATTTATTTATACTATGTGGCTTGTCGATTTCGCTAATAGGTTTTTAGCATCTTCGGAGCCTCAGCTGAAAGATGTACATTCAAAAGTATTTATTGTAAAATATAAAATTATTATATAAAAAATGTTATGTATTAATAGAAATATATATATATATATATATATATATATATATATATATATATATATATATATTTACATCCCACTACCATTGTGGCGTCCCCTGTGTCATTTTCTACATTCAAAGTGACGTCCTTGTGCATATGACGTCCGGTATACGGACGTCACTTTAAAATGCCTTGTAAATTTTTTTCTGGCATCAGGGGGGGCCCTAGAATCGTTTGGCAAAATTTGTTATGGACGTCACAATGATAGCGGAGTGAAAAATGTATATTTTTTGTAGTTCAAAAAAATTCCACTTGTGGCGTTAGTGTCGTCCGGCGTATATACACTGTATATACAGAAGTTTCATTCCACCGACAATCTGAACTCCGTATACTTGGCAACAGTGGGCACTGGGCAATACATTAGCGCGCAAGTCTTTTAATCGTATTTAAAGTTATATTGTGCACTCCTGATAATATATTAAATTAATATTTAAATAATCAAACATTTATTTTGTACTTGTAAAATCCTCTTAGTAAAGACAAAATCGATAAACTATGATGTCAAAATAGAAATGTACTCAATTTAAAAAAGGAAATTATTTAAATAACATAAAGCTGAATTATTAATTACAAAATATTGTGCAAATTGTAAATAAATGCCAATTGTAAGGATAACAAAATTTATGATTAAATGTATGGAATAAATATAAGGACGGTATGCTACAGTGAAATATAAAAATAAAATCTTTATAAACTTTTGTTCTAAAATATCAAGATTGAAATTTGAAATAGAGTAGAAAAATGGAGAATCTAAATAGAAAAAAATGTTTTAAACAAATTAACTCTCAATAAACTAAACTATTTATTAAAACATATAGATAATTTAATTACTCTTATTTAGATGCTTATTTCGATTTCCCCTCTACTTACTAAAGTGTTTAGCCAAAGTGAGTTGCCGAGTAATTAGAAAATATTTTTATACTTACTCGTAATAACGATATTTATACTTATTAATAAATATTTTACGTGCCTATAACTAATAGCATAAGTTTATGGGTCGATTCTGTTCACATCTATAAGTCTTACAGACCTCTAAATCTCCAAAAACGTCATAAAAACACATCTATTCTTGTTGATTAATATAAAATTATACATAAGAGTGTCAGCTTTCGTTGCGATTTTGTTCATTATTTACAGATTTACAAATACGTATGACTTTAAGATGTGAGCAGAATATAGACCCATTAGATAATTTTGTTTACAAATATAGGTGTAGGTACCTAAAACAAAATTTATAAGATTATTTTGTGAAAAAAATTGTTAAGCTATTTGCTTTTTATTTTTATTATAATGTAATTTGAAAATTGTGATTATATTTCTTAGCATTATGTAAAAGAACAATTTTCAAAAATTAATAGCTTTTAAAAACTCTGAATTTTATTGTAACCTACACTACTTAGAAAGAAACGCTGAAAATTAATTTGTTTATTGGCAACAATAACGAATTTGTGTGGTTTTTGAAATATTCTTTCTGGAAATAAACTGAATAGTTCTCCATAATAGTATTTCATGAATTTAAATCATTTGGTAAAGATATTTATGAATAAGTATACATAATTAAAATCGTTATTACTAGTAAGTATAAAAATATTTTCTAATTACTCAAAACTACGGAGCATTTTTCATTGAATTTGCGGGTCAAAGCTGTGAAGTTACCAACACTTCTTAGTATTATCGTAACTAAGTAATTTAATTGTTGCTATTATGAAAGAGACATTTGCTTCTGTAACAGAATGAAACATAGATCGTAACTAGGCGTTGGGAATATTTTATTTAGTGTCAAATCAGTAATTTTAGCGACACAATAATAATACTCGTATTGGTACAAAAGTAGATAATTTGTGCACAAAACTGATTTCGTGCGGGACAAAATAGGTACTTAATTATTTATTGAGTGTATAGATTGCTGTTGATTTGAAAATAGTTTAATTAATTAAATTAAAATTAAATTTAAGATAAAAATAAATGTGTGGGATTAAGTGAATCTCGGGTCTTGCGTTTGGTAACTAATAAGTATTTTGGTGATAAATTCCTTTTTACTATAGCAAATATAAAGAAGAACCCCGGTTTACTTGTATTCATTTTCTTTATAAATGTATAAATAAATAAAAAAATCAGTGTAGTAAAACAAACTGCATATTGTATTAATGCTTCACTGTTACAAAATAAGTGAAAAATGAACTTATTAAATATATTTATTTAAATCACAGCAAAATACAGATAATTATTTTTAGTAACCACTAGGCATGTAATATGAACTGAATTAATAATTGATGTTTTTTTTTTGTAAAATTAGTCTCCATTTCCTTGGAATTATATTATATAAAAATTGTACTTTTGCGAAATTCATTTTTTTCTCTTTTAATATATGGTACCCAGTGGCCATGCGCCTGACATCAAAATTATTTCGAATTTTAAATGACACAAAAGAGACTCCTGTATTTCACTTTCTACACCAGCAGTAAGTGCCTGTGAGGTGACGTCTGGTAAACGCCGGCATGATACGCATATGTCATCATCATTACTGATTTCTGCGTTCAAAGCTAATTGACACACCCAGAAATAGGTAATATGTCGTGATGATATATTTTTTTGTATATATTATATTAAAAGGATATTCAAATTTTGAAGATATTTCGAATAACGGCACGAAATTAGTTTTGTGTAAAAATTATCTACTTTTGCGCTAATACAAGTATTATTATTGTGTCGCCAAAATTACTGATTTGTCACTAAGGAAAATATTCTCAACACCTAGTTACGATCTATGTTTTTTTCTGTTACAGTCGCCATCATAATAGCAACAATTAAATTACTTTAAAAATAATAAGTTTTGGTAATTTAACAGCTTTAACTCGCAAATTCAATGAAAAATGCTCCGGAGAACGATTTGCAAGGGGTATGGGTCAACGCAAATATATGCATAGAACACGTGATCGTAAAAATTATATGAATCCTATATATTATTGAACTCTACTTGAGGTTTAGAGTTGAATGGTCGTAATGTAAAAATCGATTTTGCATTCAACAGAACTAGTTTTTATCTAACATTAAATTTCAGCTCTTCCTTCATCCTAATTAAACCACGATTAATGGTGTATTTGCCGTCCGTGAGAAGTTATATGTATATGTATATTAAGCGTCGTTGGGAGCCAACACGGGAGCGAAGCGGAGAATTTTGATGAGTAGGGGCCGGTATTTTCACTTCCGAATAAAGCTATAGATAAATTTAACCTTGGGATAAATATTTTTGTTGTCTTTTCACTTGCAAATAAATTTATTGGAAAGAATAACATGTTATTCGCGGAATAATTTATTCGCTAGTTGGGTAGCGAATAAAGGGTTTATTTGTATGTACATTACATTTCTAAATAGTGTACATTTATTAACAAAGAGGATATATTAAATATTTTTAATGATTCTGGTGATTGTTTGAACTATGAATGAATAAATAATGCGAGAAATCGAAAACGCACGATCAGACAGCAACCTAACCACACGCATCAAATTTTTGACAGATTCCGATTATGAAAACAAACAGTTCTTATTTTATTATTACAAATTGAGTTTCGTATTTGATCTCAAACAGTGCATACATAGGTAAATCCCTCCTTGGGTAAATCATTATAAAGATCCTGACATTTGATGTTAGTAAAATATTTTCGGATTTTGAATACTTTTATACAATATTCATTTACCTCGAACTGAATTTCTTTTTACAATATACATATATTTCGTTTACCGTGTATGATTACTGCAATAGATTACTTGTTAAACTACACTATCACGGGGCTAAAAATGCAGGAGGATATAGATGACAATAAGGATGTCAAACAAAATTTTGACAAGTACGGATTCAAAAGAATTTGACACATTTCATCCTTGTCTGCTTAACGTGGCTACGCAAAACTCCATCCTTCTCCACTGACACAAATTCACTCTGCAAGGTTACCAATTCACGAATGTTAAAATTATTCGACAGATAGCTATTTGTTTTTGTCAAATGTGTGAAAAGACTCAATGAAGTTATTCGTTGAATAAATATATAGAATAAATTTATTTAACGAATACTTATTCGAAACTTTATTCTGAAGTGAAAATACCGGGCCTAAATCTTTTAAATGATGGAAAATATTTAATATTAAATTGTATTTTTAGTTTAATAATAATAGATTTATTGAATGCCCGAGGGCATACAACATAAATACAGTGTAAACATTATTAACAAAGACGATTTTTTTAATGTTTGATTGGTTTCAATGATAACAGGAATGCATTAACAGATATTTGTATTGAAACAATTTGGTGATCAGAATTTAGTGATTAATACCCTATCTATAGGAAATACATACAATGGTAAAATTTTAGTTTTAGAACAAAAGTTTTAATAATAAAGTTACTCATAATTTAAAATGGCAATTAATTGAAATAATACATTCCTGTTCCTGTTACGAAGTAGTAGCAAATTAAAAGTTTCTTTTTATGTTGCTTATACAGATAGTCATGAGAAATGATGATATGAAACAGGCAGATAGACCTAAATAAATGTCTCTTTAAGGCTTGAGTTAAATTAAAATTAATATTTTCACAAGTAAAGACCATTTCATTTTATTAAGAGGTTCCATTATCTTTAATAACAATAAAATCAAAGTAAAATTTACATAAACACAGACCAACAGTTTATTATTTGTTATATTTCTCATGGCACTGTGTAAACAGCTTGAAAATAGAACTTTTAATTTACATATGATTAATGACAGGATTTCTAGCACATCAATAAATTAGGATTCATTGGATGCCACTTTTAATTTGGAACATTTTTTTTGTAATTACACTTTTGATCTAAAAATTATAATAGGGAATTATCTATAGCCAAACGAAAATTTTACCATTGATTTCTTACACCGGGTGCCGGGTATTAGGGTCAGGTTATTATGTTAAATATCCTTTCTTATAGCAAATAAATCATATTACAAAAATTACAAGAAAAATTACACATTAAAAACTGCAAAATTATTTTTGTAAAATATCGTTAGGTTTAGATTAGGAATTTTTATGGAAAGGAAGATTACGTTGATCAATTTTCGTTAGTTTAATGATAATAATTTTTTTTTTAATAAAATAAAGTATCTATCCTGCTTTAAATCTTCAAACATTGAACTAAACTAAATAAAATAAGTATCAGACATTTAAATCATTACCAGAGATTGTAAAAAATCTCTAACATATGGGTGTGCATATGACTATGAAAGATTGCGCTTTGGTTTCTACATCAGAATAATGTATTTAATATTGGCAACGTTGCTGGACGTCATTGTAACGGTAGTATGAATAAAAATATACAAATCGGATGTCACAAAGTACGGGATATGCATGAAGTATATACTCTGGACGTCGGATTCACTCAGTTTGGAGGAGTTCATAATATCGTGAAATGAACGGAAACGTATATCGTTGTAAATTGACTTAATTGAAATTTGAACCGAAATTCATAATCAGGGGAAAAAAATAGTCGATATACTTCATAAAATCGAAGCCTATCTCTATTCCTTTCGGTGGTTGCCACAATGTCTGAGCCATGAAAGGACGCAGCAATGATAGTGGGATGTAAATATATATATATATATGTATTAATTAATATAGTGGGAAAGATGCTGGGGAGTGATACATTTGTTTAATGTTAAATATAAAGAGGTTATATATCTTAAAATTAAATTCATAATTTTTAGGTTAGGTGAGCATGCCAATCATAGAAACCAATGATATTAAAAATATAAAAAATACTAACCGTCAAAGAAATTATAAAAAAAGGCTTAGCATATCGGCTGTTTAATATTGAAGAAAAAATTGTTGTATATTATTGATGTCCATATTTATGTTGAAAACTAGAAAAGTAGGTCTTCTCAAAGCCAGAGAAATGGAACTTGTGAGAAAAAATGGAGTTGAACGGAAGTATGTCGTATATTATTTTTTTTGTTTATTTTTATTGTTAATGTTTGTTATATAAATGGCGAGAGGTTTTTGAAAATGTGTTGTTGGAAAAGATATGTTTTCGTTAAGTAGGTTGTGGTGGTTTTTTATATGTTTTAAGGATTTCATATTTTTCTAAAAGATATAAATTTTGAATTTTTTTGTTTCTGAGTGAAGAAGGTGAAGGTTGTCTGTTGTAATGTTATGGTTTGAAGTCTGTAGATATATTCCTATTGCTGAAGGCGGATTATTTTTTATATGTTCTTGAAATCTAGTTTTTATGTTCCGTTTTGTGAGTCCTATGTATGAGTTGTCACAGTTGTTACAGTCAATATTGTATATTCCGCTGCTATCAAGGTGATTGGTTTTGGGTGTTTTATTTTTTAGGATGTTGTATAGGTTTGGATGGGATTTTGATGTGAGAGTTGCATTGTATTTTTACATAGTTTTTGAGAGGGTTTTATGGAGATTGTTGTAGTACGGTATTGAGATATAGTTACTATTTTGTTTTACATGTCTATATGTTTTATTAATTTTGTATATTTTGTTTTATTAAATATTTGTTTCATGAATGGTAATGTATAGTTGTTATGAAGGCCTATTGTGAATATGGTGTTAAGTTATTTTTTGAATTTTTCTATTGTTAATGGTATTGTAAAAAGACTATTAAATAAAAAAATTGAAAGCGGTTAATTTTGTTTTTAGATTATGATAGGAGTTATTTGGTATAATTATGTCTGTGGATGTCGGTTTTCTGTAAATATTATATTCTATGGATGTATTATTTAGTTTATGTAGAGTAACGACATTTACCCTACAAAATTAACCGCTTTCAATTTTTTATTTAATTAATACGATGTGGAGTCTGAACACCTATGTTGAAAATATAGTAGAATATAATAGCGGGATATGTTCTAAGTAAAATTTAAAAACAATATGAACATTTGCTCATTTTGTTGGGAGTACTTGTGCTCTGATACAAGAGAAAGCATACTAATTCATATAAAAAATCGGGGGAGTCTCCTATACCCCTAAAAATATATATTTATTTGTAAACAGGCTGAAAGGGTATTCAGGCAAAATCAAGAACAAATGTTTAAAAATAAAAAAAAAATGTTTTGCATATGTGTTTAATACAACAGAATTTCTAAACCAAGTCAAAGAATAAACCATTTTAGATAATCATAAAACGTAAATTATAAAAATTATAATTGATACATTTTAAAAAAAAAAATTCTATCATGAGACTAAGTTATTCTCGGAGAAGGACGATTATATAAGAAATAAATTTAACAAAATTTTCTTATTTAGAAATCAATAAATATTTTATAAAATATTTCTTTTACTATTTACCTTCACCAAAATAAATTAATCCTGACCAGATTGTATTCCTATTTTTTTTACAGTACAACAAAATAAATTATTTAATTCAAATTTAGCACTAGGATATTTCATTGTTATTTATTATTACTAATATTTATGTTTAAGAATTTACACATAAAATAAACAGTAGGTACGTTATTTAATTCCTCAGATTTAAATTTAAAGTTTGCGCTAGTCTTCAATAATCAGAACTTAGACATCATCGTTAGCCAATAGAATTCAAATATTACTTGCATGCGCAATATCAAGATTTGGGAAATAGAGTGAGATAGACTTATGCAACAATGATATTGCCATCTCTCAGTCAAGGCTTCACGGAGAGCAAGGGATCAACAATATATTTGTAAAAAAGGTATATAGTTAAGGGGGTTCACTACTAGTCGTTGAAATACGCGAAAAAGCTGTTCATTTGTACCCTTAAAATCATCGTAAAACAATATATTTTCGAAATATGTAAAGTTGTATCGAATAGTTTAAGCTTACCGCTTTTTGTCTCTAATGACAATTTTTAAAAAAATTTATTCCATTTTTTTTATTTTATTGCCTTAAAGTATACATATAAAGAGAGTAATTTTATGTAAATATCAGTGGAAATTTCGAAAAATTGTTATTAGAACGAAAAAAGATCTATCATTTATCTTTAAGAAAATATCAAATATCTTACGAATATCATAATATTAATTGCTATTTTAATGATATTAAGATACCTATATTTCACGTAAATATTCGCGTAACAATATGTCTATATTTACTGCCATCTACCTCAACGAACTAAACTCCACCCCTATATAGTAACAGTAACATTCAAAAGTTGATAATAATAAAGTGTACGTGTTTGATAATTGATATTTGTATTTGTACAATGGCTCCGAGGTATTAACTTCACTAGCGTCGCGTACTAAGCAGTACAGTAGTTTACCGATTGAAGACAAATTTGTCTGAGATCGGTAATTCCTTTACGTTCGTGTTGCTTATAACATTTTTTGCACGATCGACATACATTTTTTTAAAAAAAATAAGATTTAAAAATTATTTTGACATTAAAATTTTTTAGTTGTCATTTTTAAAGTAAGCTTTGATCTTAGGTTATATTTAAACATAAAGCGAAAAAAATGCATAAATTTAAGATCCCAACTAGCACAAATATTTTAGTGCAATATATTTTTATAAAATTGGTATTATTATTGCGAAAATTCAAAAATATCTTTTAATGGTTGCATTAGATATAAAAATGCACTAGCAGCCATATTGGCTGGTACCACAAGCCTTGTTTTAACTAAAACGATGTTTAAAGAAATATCAAATTTCATTATGTGATATTAATAATAAATAATATGAAATTCATCAAAATATGATTTTAAAGCAGAACATAGTTTATATTCAAACAAATATTTTTTTAAAAAAGTCATTTTAAACGTAAGGGCGAAATTAAATATTGAAATTTGAATTTAAGATTTTTTAAAACAGCGTTTTAGTTAAAACCAGGCTTGTGGTACCAGCCAATATATTTTTACATCTTTATATAAATGTTCTTATAACTAAATGATAAAACTGATATATAATACCATAAATCTCTGTTGTAAAAAAGTTCTGAAGAAATGTTAACGAAATTTGTAATTTAAAACAGCATTCTTGTTACATACTGGTTTTGTTATAGTTCGACAGATACTTAATAAAACCGAAAAAAATAAAATGATCTTCATAAGGTAAAGTTTTATAAAATTTTCTCAAAAATATCTTAACAGCAACGTTATGCCATACGTGGTGTCATTATTTTATAAATGTAACTTTGCTATATTTTTATAACAATTTAATATCTATAAAGGGTTTAACCGAACCAAAAAGACATTTAAAATTGACGGAATTTGACAATCATAAAGGTTTTTGGAAACTTAAAAACCGACTATATATGTAGTGCAATTAATATTAAGTGAAAAAAAAACAAGAGAAACGGATTTTTTAAAGAAATGTATGAAACAATTTAAGTAAATCATATCTATAAAAATCAGATTTTAATGTTTAAGGATATGAATAAAGTAAATACTAATTTTTCATGTAAATCTATGATTTCTGAATGCATCCCACCCTCAACAGTAAGAGAAACTTTAGGTGAAACCATCCTGGAAAAGAATTTAACGAATAATAGTCAAAGAAAATATAATTGGACTATAGAATTGGAGAATATAGTGAAAATGAATAGATGATTCAATTAAAATTGCAAATGATAAATATCTATTGTGTACTACGATATGAGGGACACTACTAAATAACAAATTGGTTCCTTAAAATACCACTAAATAGAAATTCAGTTATATACCTGCTTAACATCTTCATTATTTTATAACACTCAGAGAAAAATATACATGTTCTATAAACACTGTGGTAGGTCATATAATATAATATATTTGTTATATAAATAGTTAGTAAAGGCTTTTTTATTACTACCTATGTAGGTAATATAATAACGACCATGTTTTTTTGGTATCCGTCCTGGATTATGGCATCCATGTTGGATAGAGCCCACAAATATATGAAAATATCTAAAGTTAACATATATTTTGCAAAATGTTATGTTTTGTCAAATTTCTATTATATCTACAATGAATATTGGTAGTTTATCATAAATTGATGTTTATATAAATTAAAAGAAAATATACTGCAATGTTTTGATTATTTCAATTATTGTAAATTATTTTCTCTTTATTTATTACAAAGTTATAATTATTTTTCTAAATGATTGTAATAGAAAATGGAAGATATATTTTTCTCTAATACTACTGTGCAAATCACACATTCTATAAATGAAAACTCTTACAGAATAAACACATTCTGTCACACTGTTAATATTTTTTTATGAAAATTACGTACTTTCAGAGATTTTAGATCTAAAGCTGCGTACACACTTGAGCACGAATGCGAATGAGGCAGATCGAGGCTGAACAGAATGCCTCGTGTGGGATAAACGTTTTCCCACATAGGAGCGCATGAGGCGTGCCGCGGCAGTGCTCCAGTGTTGTGCGGCGAATAGACGAAATGTCGAATGAGCACTTACTACGCGTGGCTTGTATCAGTGTTATACTACTTTTAAAGTTAATAAAAATAAAAAAAAAACGTAAAAAACAGAGGCGAAGATGGTCTTCACAACTTTATTTGAGACGAAGCCGCATTAATAATGTTAATAGTACTTTTTTATTAAATGACTTACGTACTGCTAAGATTTTGGCAAATTTAAAAATTTCACCAGAATGTCAAAAGAAGATTTTAATTTTCTTTTAAATGGTATTAAAAGTAAAATAAAGAAAACGATACAAGATTCAGAACCTTTTATTTAAACTAACCATTTTTTTCTTTATTTCTTCTACACTTTTTTCAAGAGATGCTGCTATTTCTGCCCACGCATCTTCTTTTCTTAAGTAT
The DNA here is from genome assembly GCA_951394225.1 of Harpalus rufipes. NCBI lineage: Eukaryota > Metazoa > Arthropoda > Insecta > Coleoptera > Carabidae > Harpalus > Harpalus rufipes. Next base: position 6,014,556 of record OX596292.1, read on the forward strand.
TGTACAAATTGGAATCCCGAGGCTTCCATAATATTTCCTTCTTTCTATATTTATTTATAGGATCGAAATATAACCCTTGAGTCCACTCCATTTTTACAATGTATTCAAAATCATGTGTTCAAATGTTTTCAACACGTCCACACTGAGCACGAATCCCTTTGATAGACCGACTGCAGTTGGCTCGTTCCGAACTGTTCGGCGAACAGTTCGTCGTGCCTCGGGACAATGTCCACACTGCATGCCTCGTACGGCCGCGGCCTGCCTCATTCGCATTCGTGCTCAAGTGTGTACGCAGCTTAAGGCGCGAGCAGTCATGTGACTTTTTTGACCTTGGCAAGCATATATGGGGGCCCATGTTAGAATGACAGGTAGTAATAATGTACATAGTTGTCACGTATCATAATTTTTCATTAAAAACATCATTATTTTCCAAATCCATGTGGATTATTTACAATTAACAACATGATATCAGAATATTTTGAAATATATGCTTGCCAAGGCCAACAAAGTCACATGACTGCTCTCGTCCTATAAGTAAAGAATTTAACATTTCTTGTACATACAAATAATTGAAATTGTATCTCTTCTTTCATTCTATGAGGAATTTTATCCTAATCTTCTAATATGTTCAAAGTTCTTCAAATTCATTGACGGTATTAGCGGTATTTCTTAAGGATATATAATATTAATATACATATAATTTTAAATACATAGTTAATTAATAATACAATAAGATATCTCACAGAAAAATCTTTCAATAATGTTGGTAAAACAGCTGATTTTTGACACTGACATTTTGCAATTATCTTTGAATTACAAACATTTAAATATCTCAACTGGTTTCCATGGAGTTGTTTGGGCAACAAGATTTATTACAAGACATTATTCTATATTATATACTGTATCTCTAAACCTATAGGAGATATAATGTCAGGTCTAGGACCTTAAAACGTGCTTATTCACTAAAATCTGGATATGCGATTTTTAACATGAGTTCAATACCTCTCTTAGCGAGAGGTAATAATCAAGAAAAAAATTATTTCAATTAACCAATTAAATATTTTGAATTTATTTATATTTATTGACACAAGTACATATTTTGTTACTTAAATGGTTGTTTATTAATATACGATTTAATATTTTTATGACAAATTTATTTTTAAAATAAAAATATATTTTCTCTAATACAAAAATTTATTTTTCCCATTATAATAGATTTTCCTTAAACAGTTCCGTTCTACCCTTATTTCGTAACTAGGCACAATTCTCCGGTTGTAGTTTATCGATTAGTTACTAATATAACAACAAAATATAATTTTACTTTTGACTGTACAGAACAGACGAAGAGTATAATTTTAGAAGAGGGGGAACATGTCTGGTACGGCCCACTTCTTACCTCCCTCCTTTTACACTTGCCAAACCTTTGATGGTTTGAAGACTAGCAGTGAACCTATAGTTTGTGTGTGTGTGTGTGTAATGCAAGCTGCCTGAGTGGATCTAAGCCCGTCCTATTCTAATTCGTGTAGGCAAATGGTATACCGTTGTGCGTAACGCTGCTTTAGAATCTGATTTGACAGAACCATCTACAGTCCATACGATGTAACTTGGCGAGCCAAAAGAATGTAATTCAGTTCACTATTCCTAACAGGCCTATTCTGTAAAATCGAATCGTTACCATAACGAAATCGTTATTATGAAAATCGTTATTTCTACTTAACGATAATCGTTATCTTCATATCCGTATTATGTAACACATTTTGAAAAATAATAACCTTGGGATCTAGTTAAGAACTTTATTTCCTAAAATCAAATTATAATTTAAATGAAATATCTAAAATAATTCAATATAACTCACAAAACTTCTAGGTTAGTTTGATTCTGGCTGTCAACCAGTCAGCTGTCGGACCATTCTTTTTCTTTTTGTAGGTTATGCTAGAGCAACTACTACCATCTGTAGACAAATTGGGAAGCTTGCGCTAGGCGCTACGAATAAAAACTTATTAAATTATTTTAATATTACCTTGCAGAAAACTGTAATATGACTGGTTTTTGAGATCACTATTCAACATAATAGTAATTTTATTTTGACATGAATAAAAATACTGAATTATTGACAAAACGTTTAGATAACGAATGATTTTTCCAATCGTTAAGAAATACCGATATCGTTATCTTTTTTTCGTTATATTATTGTTTACAGAATACCACTTTAACGATTATCGTTATGATAACGATTTAACAATGAAAAATGTCATAACGATCGTTTACAGAATAAGCTTATTAAACGATTTTCGTTATTACCATGACGATATAACGTTTTACCGATTCGTTATGTCATAACGATCTTACAGAATAGCCCTATAAGTTGTATTTTGTCAAATATTTACTTTTACTTCGATGCCGCACAGCTTCAGAAGTGAAATAGTGATTTTACAATGTTTTATTGCCTTACAAAAATCAAATTTCACCCTAATACACTCAAACTCGGGGTGTCAGGTACTTTTCAACCCAAGAAGTTATATTCATACATAAGCGTTGGTGCATTTTTTTTTCAATAGCAATAGAAATTTTATTTTCTTAACTTAATTAATTTAAAAAATAATTATAAAATGATTTATATAATAAATAATTCATTCCAATATTTGTAATATTTTTTTTGTATAAATAATTTCTTTTTTTTGTAATATTCGTAATTTTATTGAACTTCATTCTTCTTCGGTACGCCTATGGATTTTATAACTTCCCCATTACCGCAGTGATAATGTGAATTGCCCCAACTCGCCAAGTTACATCGTATGGACAGTACTCGAAAATTCCAAGAACTATTTCTTAAACGGAAGAGTAGTGGGGAAATTGCGCAACACGCTTAGTTGAAATATTTACATATACAGGTGTACCATTTAAGGTACGAATGCATTGGGATCTCGAGAACCGTAAGAGCTACGAAGTTGGTTAAATTAGACAAAAGTTGCCCCATTAGTGGGGCATTTTAGCGCTATTTCGTTTGTTCGAAAAAAATGCATAGGTCACTAAATATGGGTAGAATGATTTTTTTTCCATTTTCGTTTTTTGCTTATGTTAATTCAAACTAAATTTTAACTTTCACTTTCTTGGGGCACTTTTATATGTGTAATTCATAAACGTCCTCAACAAAAAATTATATCTTACCATTTTCGAGAAATTCATATTAACTTTCAATTTTCATATGGAGCTCAAAATAGGCTGTGATACCATTAAATTAACTTTTTTTATCTCTTTTCAACGATATAAAACACTTTCTTGTACTTTAATTTTTAAATTACATAAGAAATTACAAAATTTATGATATTTTGCAAAATTTTCCAGAGATTTAATCACTTTTATACCGGAAATATTCAAATCAACCCTGTAAAGTTCATTTTTGTAAGAATTAACACTCTATTTTTAACCGAAACCGAGATATTTGTAGTAGCTACACAAACGTAGGAATTATAATAACTACTACCTCCGGCGTGGCAGACCACTCCGTTGTCGCGCTTTGTAAAAAAAAGAATAAGAGAACTCTTAAATTGTAAAAATATAAAAAACCCCAAATACAAAAACGTCAATTTTATTTCCTCGAAAATCAAAAACTAAACAAACTCCAAAAATTATCACTATCGTTACTCTATTAGCTTTCCTGGTCGGGAGGGCCATGTAGCAGCTGTCTAGATAATAGGCGAGCCTGCTACATATAAACATATTTTTAACCTCACATTCGTAGCCAATAATGTTAAATCCATGTTTGAGGAGTTTTTATCCGGATATTTAATCACTTTTATACCGGGAAATTTCAAATCAACCCTGTAAAGTTCATTTTTGCAAGAATTAAAACTCTAACCTAACCAAGACCGAGATATTAACAGATTTTTAACATCAAATTTTTAGCCAAAAATGTACAATTTTTGAACCCGGGTTTGAGGAGTTTTTAGCCGGAAATTTAATCAATTTTATACCGGAAATATTTAAATCTACCCAGCATAGTCCGTTTTTGCAAGAATTAATACACTCTCTTTATCCGAAACCGAGATATTAACAGATTTTTAACCTACATAATTATGTAAAATAAAGAACGGAAGATTAAAATGAAACTATTTTTAAATATCATAAATTTTGTAATTTCTTACGTAATTTAAAACTTAAAGTACAAGTGTTTTATATCGTTGAAAAGAAAAAAAATTCACAAAGTTACAAGCAAAAAACGAAAATGGAAAAATTTTCATTTTTGCCGTATATACCTATGCATTTTTCCGAACAAGCTAAACACCACTAAAATGGCCACTAATGGGGCAAATTTTGTCTAATTTAACCAACTTCGTAGCTTTTACGGCTCTTGAGATTCCAATGCATTCGTACCTTAAGTGGGACACCTGTATATATATATATAGGGTGTTAATACTAAGTCGTTACACCCGAAAATGGTAGATAGAACTCATTAAAACAAACAACTACGGATTCCTCAATCTAACAATAATGGGGAGAGTTGAATAGGTTTTGGTACCAATTGGAAAACCGGAAGTAGTAGTTTCTTAATAAGTTTCTAAATACTTTTTGTATTACTTTAGTATTAAAGAACGTAAAATTCTCTATTCGATACATTTTAAAATTTTATTATATCTCCTAGATATAGGTTTGGAGATATAGTATATAATAATATAGAATAATCTATTGAAATAAATCTCGTTGCCCAAAAAACTCCATGGAAACCAGTTGAAATATTTATATGTTTGTAATTGATAGATAAATTCAAAATGTCAGTGTCAAAAATCAGCATTACTGGAAGATTTTTCTGGGATGTACGAGTTACATATAATATATCTGATAGTATTATTAATTAAATATGTTTTTAAAATTATAGGTGTGTTAATATTACATATATCCTTAATAAATACCGCTAATACTGTCAATGAGTTTGAAGAATTTTGAACATATTAGAAGAGTAAGACAAAATTCCTCATAGAACGAAAGAAGAGATACAATTTCGATTATTTATGTATATTTACAAGAAATGTTAATTTCGTTACTTATAGGGCGCTAGCAGTCATGTGACCTTGTTGGCCTTGGCAAGTAGATATGAGGATCCGTGTCAGAATGACGGCTAGTAGTTATTTATATCCACATAGATTTCGAAAATCATGATGTTTTGAATGAAAAATTATGATACTTGACACTTATGTACATTATTACTAGCTGTCATGTCATTCTGACACGCGCTCCCATATCTGCTTGCCAAGGCCAACAAAGTCACAGGACTGCTCGCGCCCTATGCAACATAGAATGAAAATGGCGAGAGTTTTTGTGCTGGCCACAACAGATTTTTTCATCTGAAATTTCGACATGTATGTTATATTGTTTATATTTGATAAGGTCGAAATTTTAAATGAAAACTAAGTCGATTTGCAGATGTTTAAATTTTTAGACGGATTTCATATGATTTTGTTAGTAACTCGCGAACCACTCAGTGTCAAAAATCGAGAATTTCATGCTGAATTCAAATTTTTAAACTACTTTATCGTATATTTAATCGTATCAGAGTGATGGATGAATTTGTAGGGAAGCTTTTACAAAAATTATTTAAAAATCATCGATAATTCACTTCTTTTCAGGACGATTGTAAACTGTTATAAATAGTAAAATCTATAAGAATATATTAAATACCTAATAATTTTTTGAGTATTTTTTTTTTATAAATTGTTATTCTGGTTAAGTATTTTTTAATATAACTCTTTGAGAGTTCAACATCGGCAAAAAAAATTGATCAAAGCAGGGGGCTCGCGCCGATCCTCCCGTCCCGACCTAAACATATGTTAAAATCGTTTCTACCGCATTTTTTGTAGGGTAAAAACCTCTAGTGACTTGCCACTTGACTTGTGTGTATCGGTATATCGGCGTCGTTTCCTCTATACTACACGCTCACCGCTTTACTTATTTTATGTGTATATTAGTGTATCGGAGCGAATTTGAAAAAGCGCAGTGTCGTTTCCGCGACGGCTCACCTTAATGTTTTCATCAGGTCGATGGCGTCTCCCGACTACTTAAAAAAATTCCTATAGAAGGATAGATATGTAGGTAGGTATATAATTCATAATTATGAAATATTTATTATGCGAATATGTTTATATCATTTTCTTTTTATTGATACAAAATGGCGTACCAATTAAGCACAAATATATTATTGTTGCGTAACCTACAAGTTCGTTATAATCGAGAATTATTGCAATTCTTCGCTGAAAAATTAGTTGTATGCGAGCATTCGCTATAAACGAATTCGTTATAAGAAAGCATAAAATACATGGTAAATATAAGATTTATATTCAGAGAAATTATTTTTGTTCATTATAAGCGACCTTTCGTTATATCTGGGGTGCGTTATATTCGAGTTCATCTGTATTTGTGTTTTTATTATTCCTCACACACTGCACTGCTAATTTGAAAAACGTTACAATAAGTGATGAATATTTAAACTGATCTTAATTTGGTAATTAAAAACTACGGAAACAATACCTAGATACAAATGTATTTCAAATTCAGTATTATTACTAAACATAATTTTACAGAACATTGTATCAAGTACAACCCTGAATTAGGGGCGGAGCTTAAATGAAATTCGGATAATTAGCAGTAGAGGCGCCACTGCTTGAACCTATTGTTACGTCGACAATGCGTTTTGTTTACACCTTAAAATCAGATCTATTTATTAAAATATTTTTATAATTCTTGTTCTATTTTTCATATTGATTTTATGACATTTCAAGTGTTGAAATTTTAATATTTTACGTGCAACATTCGTAAATGTATTACAAAGTTGTCCAAGTTAGCAAAATTCAGCACGCTATTAATGTAAAATAGGGTAAATATTTGAAATTTGAATACTGAAATGTCATACAATCAATCTCCCTCTATAAAATGAAACAAGAATTATAAAAATATTTTAATAAATAGATCCGATTTTAAGGTGAAAACAAACTCCGTTTTAGCCCTCCCCTTCCCGCAGTAACCATTCCTCATAAGTGGTACACTGTTGCTCGAGAACTATAAAAGCTACGAGGTCGGCTAAATTAGCAAACAATTTCTATATTTTATACGACTATGAAATGAGCGAAACTAGAATTTGTTTCTAGACCAGTGGTTCTCACACTATGGGGTGCAACTTTCTTATTTTAAATGACAACCTATTTTTTTTATTTGCTTATTCGATTCAGTATTTTTTCTGAATTCAACGATATTCATATGTAATTATATATATAATTTTTATTTAAATATGCCTATACGAAGAGTGCCATGGAAGAAAACAAATAAATCAAATGCAGAAATAATTGCAGAAACTATCAATAATTTTCTTTAATAATAAAAATTCTTCAAATAAAAGTTGCGTACAATTAAATTATTTATAACTTTTATTTGAAGTTCTTTTCTCTCAAATAAACCATAAACGATTGACTAAATAAAAACACTACTTAATCATCTCCTCCCTAGTCATATCCTGATCACCATTCATGCTACCAGCCTAAGTATCTTATATTTTTTTTATAGATTAACATATTAAAAAATCAGAAAAACTTAAACAACCTTCAAAAAAGCTATATTGGAATAAAAGCACAATTTATATTAAATTTGAAAATTGTACTTAAATAATAATTTAATTTAATTGGTTTTTCATTTTTTTAGAATTTGCTATAGAAAAAATAAAAATAGAATTCTATAAAAGACAATAAAATTCTATTTTATTAAATTTTGTTGTGTAGAAAAAATAACTAATTATAAATAATAATTGAAAGAAACTTTAATTTTTACCTTGAATAATTTCAATAAAGGATTAAAGCAACTTGTAGTTTGCAGAACATCTTGTATATAATATGCGAGAAGAGTTATAATTATAGTGTTCGATATTAAGATAAAGAATACTGTTAGCATCGCTAGATGAGTAATTCGTTCAGTTGTTTTCGAAGCAAGAGTACTCCATGTGACTCCGTGTCCTTTTTTTAAAAAAAAAGAATATTCATATTAATATAATCAGCATTGTTAAATACACTCATAGCCAAAAATAAAACACTTGAAAAAAGTTTTTATCGAATTGTAACAAACAAAAAATGGATATATTTGTTATTTTTATATTAATGAACAACTGACCTGCAAAGTAAGATTATAAAATAGAAAAGTATAGCAAACACTTTATTTATGAAGACAAAAACAAGAAAAACTAAATGTGTGCAAAATTGTCTGTTTTGAAAAATTCAATCATTTCTGTCCGTATTCATTAGATGAACAAGAATACGCATGTAAGAGGTCAGGAGAACAGTTTTCAGAATATTACATTTCCTGAAAAACATTATTTGACAATGGTAGTTATGACGCTGGCCCGGTTGGTTGCGGCACCATCTTGGTCAAGTTCTCTCTGTCGCCAGGGATCGATTTGCTCAGGCTCCTTCGGCGGCGGTTGCTGAAAGAAAGGATGGATTGCTGGATACCTTTCTGCGAAGGAGGATCAGGGTTTGTCTCAGAAAAGCACTTAGTTGTCTTAGCCAACTAGTTTATTATTCCCAACGTATGTAAAATGTAATATAAATAAATAAAGAATGAAAACTCTTTGTGAAAACTGTGACGGCACTGCGTTTAATCTACTAGCAAACTGTGCTCCCGTGATACGGCAATGGGCACAGGATTTGGCAGCGACAAGTAAACCCTTAAAATAACAAAAGAAAATATGTAATAAAAGATGAAGTACAAATGGACTCCTCTACGGACGGCGGTTTATCTCGTCGAGTGGTGAATTTCAATCACCAAACTCGACTTAGAACATCGACGGTACAACTTTACGACTTGGACGTTCTAGCCAAGGGGCTCAGTTGCCAAGCTCGACTCGGAAGAACTAATTTCTCTGGACGATGCGTGGCTTTTTAAACCGGAGATTTGATAAATCAAGAGAAATCTCGTATATTTTGAAGAAGGGCGAAACTTTAACAGATGACTGGTGGCGCTGCGAGCGCTCCTTCATCAAAAACTAATTTCATAAAAATCGTAACAATTTCAGGCAGTCACAGTTTGTCGCAAAATACATTAAGGTAGTTGTCACATGAGTGTACCTATTCAAAAAACTTGTTCTATGTTCAAAATAAAAATTAAGCTAATGCAGTTTATATTTGCAATATACCTTATATTTTTTAACATATTATATACACAAATTGTATACAAATAGTTAAAAGCTAATATGAAATACTGTAACAAATGAATTTTCTTTATTTTTCCTTTGAACTGTACCTTTGAATATATAATACCTACTACTTGCAGAAAACTTGAGTCTGTTACTTTGCAGACTTAGGCGTCATACATTCTTAACAACTATACCAACAACAAAAAAATATAGTCGGATTATTTTAAAGTAGAAATTGATAAATCCTCGAATGTATACACGGATTCTTTTTAAAATTGAAAATTTTGGGTGAGTTTGCTTTTCACATTTGTTTAATTTATTTCAGGAGCTGTTTGTTCATAGAGTATTGAAACGCGACCGAATTTGGTGTGTATCATTATTATTTTTAAAATCTTTAGTATCGTGTTTCTACATTGTATACAAAAAACAAAACGCACGTGCAGACCTCCTAAGAACTGATAAGTGTGATTCAGAGCAGATTTCCAGGTCAAGTCAAGAGGGTAATAAATCGCTATGGGGCGCCGTATCTGGGGCTGTCCCAAAGTAAGCTAAGTAGGTAACGACAGAGTAGGAATGAGTATTTTAGCGTGGGAATGTCGAACTCGAATGAATACAAATATTTACAATAATATTTAGAATGTTTGACAATTAATAAACAACTAATATAACTAACTAACATTAACTAATTGATTTAACATTGCACCAGCATGAGAAACAATGTAGGAGGATGTTATTAAGTAAATTTCACAGCTTTTCGTAGAAGCCGGCCCTGGCAAGGGAGATCGAAACATATGGATACTAGGTAAAATAAAAACATTAAACAAAATAATCAAAGAAAGGTTTAATATGCTCATTACCGATATAGATAAACATTCCTTATTTATTTAAACATTGTTATTTTGGATGAATAAAAACAATTTAGGTAAACCAAGAGTTACATGAACATTAAGAAGTGGGAGTTAAAAGCAACACGACCACATGCTATCTCTCTCGCACTCACCAGGCCGAGATCTAAGGGCATCCTTGTTTAAGTAGGGGTGAAAACTATCACTACCTCGTGGCATCCTTGTCTTACACCCAGAGTACTGATATTTGTATCTTTGTCTAATATATAGAGCATATGTGATTTTTTGAATGCAGCTAATTAGCAAATCAACAGGAGAGAATTCCTTCCACAGACAGGCATCAGGGACCAAAGGTGGTTACTTGAGATGAGTTCGAGCAAATCAGGGTTAACAATTATTAGCTGTCTCTGTCCAACATACAATCTTAATATGCAGAAACTTCCCCACTACGCCGAGTCATCAGCAAATGAGGTGCATATCATTAAGATGATATTCTCAGAAAATCCTGTCTGTTGCAGTTTCACCTATGGACATCTAATCTTCCATCATTTCCACCCCCAAACTTTAGGGGTGGCGCTTCTGTGTTTAAAACTGGGTGCAGAGCACTCGGAAAGGCATCTTGGTTTCGGCCAGGATCAGCCTCTGTCGTAGCTTGATCTGCATTACGATCATTGTGTAATTTTTGAGGCAGTGGTATTGGTATTGGTATTGGTGGTATACGTTGGTATTGCTATAAGGTCATTGGCTAAAGCCTTTCACCTCCATCATATGTGTATTTATACGGTCAGTAGTAACGAGATAACAGGTGTGCACGTCCCTTCACGGGTTCAGCTGCAACTTCCAACAACGTTACTTACTCACCGGACGGTCAGTAGTGACGAGATAACAGGTGTGCACGTTCCTTCACGGGTCCAGCTGCAACTTCCAACAACGTCACTTACTCCCCGTAGTATCAATAAACGGCCAGTGGTAACGAGATAACAGGTGTGCACGTCCCTTCACGGGTTCAGCTGCAACTTCCAACAACGTTACTTACTCACCGTACGGTTGCGATGAGATAACAGGTGTGCACGTTCCTTCACGGGTTCAGCTGCAACTTCCAACAACGTCGTAACCGATAATTATACAGCATTTGGTTTTAATACATACCACCATACTATATCACGTATAAAATTTATGTAAGACATCTTGTATGTCTGTGCACCTGTTTGTATATGCACACATTGGGTCCGTAATTCACCTGGGGGACTCCGTCAACGGCCGTAACCACGGCTAACCGAGGCCTATGTCCCGCGGCCGGTGTACCGTTCCGCCAGTGACCGGTCCACGCCCGTGGCCATACCCACAGCAATCCCGAGACGCTGCCTGCGCTGCGCCCGGTGCCGCTCCACGTACGAGTCCGTTGCCAGCCACAGCCCAACCCAGGGCATTTCCCGGTATCCCCGGCCATAAGTATCAGTCATTATATTTGTACTGTATATTTCTTGAATGCCAATGACTGAATAAACGTTGTTTATTGTTGAATCTATGTTATTACTTGTTTTATTCCTTACACTACCACGACTTCAAATCAAAGATTCTGGGCACTATTAAATAACACAACGTAGGGTAATTAGACGATCACGATTAGTTGTATGCTGGCGGTTTCATACGCTGCCGCGTTACAGTATACTAATGTGCTTAATTATTTTTTATATACATTTTTATTATTAAACTGCACGTAATTTAGTAATTCTATTACAAATTATTAGTAAAACTAATAAACATTATTTAAAAATATTTATTTATCTTTGGGTATATTCCATGTATATAAACTTCGTCCTAACTTCGCTTCTACGCGTGCTTTTATTTGTTAACATATGTAGCCTACTAAGCTGAATCAATTTCTCGTTTTCCACCAGTTATAACGAAATTTATTTATTGCTTTTGATCAGCAGTAATAATGTAGTGAAAACTTAACAATTTTAAAAATAAATTCAAAATTTCTAGATCTTCGTAGCAAGCCATAACACCTCAAATATTTTTAAATTTTGCGTTTGTGGTTATTGTTTATTGTATCTGTCAATCCCCCAAAAATAAAGCCTGTTTTTATTTGTAAACTAAGCTATGCCAATTTCTCGTTTTTCGCCAATTATGATGAAATTTATTTATTGCTTTTTCATCAGCAGTAATAATGTTGTTAAAAAATTGAGATTTAGAATAATCTATGTCATGCTCGCGGTCTAGCGGTGCGTGGTTTCGGCGGTCCCTCTGCGTGTCGGTACGGATGCCCGCGACATAATTAAATTTAGTAATAAACATCTTTAGAGCGCTGTTGGTACTTACAGCGTGATTCGGACCGCACCCTAGGTGGTGTTATGGACATAGCAATACTAATTTAACAGTTTGTTGGTGGTATTCGTGAGTGAAGGTTATCAATAAGTTTCAAATTGTGTTTATATCATTTTTTATTTTTCTGAGATAAGTTGAAAATATAATTATTTCCTTATTATTATTGCAAAGTAAAATTGATATATACTATTCAAAAGTGAATAAGGATATTAAAAATATTTTTTTGTGTAAATATTGATACAATTAACACAAGCAATAATGGTTCGCTAACAAAAAAAAAAAAACTTTTTTCCGATATAACATATTTATTGTAATCTTTCTTTAGATCACATTATTATGTGCTCAACTCCAAGTTGTAGAAGATGAAGAACTGGATGTAGACATGGAAAAAGCTGCTCTACTGAGACGAAATCTAAGAGATGCTCAAGATCCCTTCGGTGTGTCAGAGACAGAATTTGTGGTGAATTTTAGATTAAATAAAGAAGCTTGCCGATATAGTGATGAAGTTTTGTCTTCACTTATGGAAATCGGCCGAAGGAACACACGAATTCATGTCAGAGTACGAAAATATATATTTATTTACTTATTTAAAATAGTCACCTAAAATTATTTTACGTTTCTAGGTTTTAACAGCATTAAATTTTTTCGCTGTTCGAAGTTTCCAGCAAAATGTCGGAAACAACTTGCTGGCACGTTATGAGCCAGCCGTTGTAAGTAGGTGTTTGAAGGAAGTTTCAACATTGGTATTCTTCAACTCGGGAAGATATAGATTAAGTTTCCGAAAACCGACAAGGAGAATAATGATATTGTAACGTTTTTATTTATATGGGTGAAGTGTAAAACATAGACAATTATTATTAACTAAAAGAATACGTTTATTAAACGGTAAATAAATATTAAAAATATAATTAAAAGATAATAAATTAAACTAACACTATGATAAACAAATATTAACACTAATTTAAACACTAAGAATATTATAAGACACTTAAACACTAAGATTATTTATTTAAACAATTAACACTACTCTTTATGTCACTAATTTATTTTCACTTGTCGACTGTTGTTTATATCACCAACTATTCACAACGTTTATTTATATCAGACTTCTTTACTCGTCACTTCTATAATACAGAATGTGTTCGCTGGCTTTGGCGGTGGGTTATATATACCTGGATAGATTATCTCTAGAACCTACTAGAGAACTTCTAGAGGTAAACAACATCACACAATAGATTACTGCGACCAGTCCTAACAAGCGCCTTGCGCGCAGACACCGAGGCGCCTGGTAGCGCGGCGGCGGCGGCCGCGAGGGTTACGTTACAATATTATCACAAGTGTTGCTATGTAACAAACGTCTTTTAAAATTATTGTATTGCTGGTTGTGTTTGTAACTATTTGTAAAGGAGGAGAGTACATGTGTCGCTTTTCACTTCGGAATTAGTTTCGGTAATTAAGTTATGTTGTTGAAATGGGAAACTATTTCCTATACCCATGGCATCTTTTGAACATGTCAGTTACTGTTAATTTCTATTGTTTCCAAAATTTGTTCTGCTGCAACAAAAGTTTATTTCTTTTAGTTTTTCTAAAGATTTAGTAGAATGTTCCTTGACGGAAATGTATTTAATTTTTGACATATTCGAAAGCAGTTTAGGGTTGTTTGCTTGAAACGCTGGTCCCTTTTTTTGTTCGTTCTTGGAACAACGACGCACGTGTTCGCAACCTCTAACGGTATCCGCTTTGAAGGTCGATTTCAAGTTTCAATACGGCATAGCGACATTTTCGGTTCGGGAAAGTCTCGTTCAGAGTATGTTACCAACTTAGCACTTTAACTGTGATGGTGTCCGGTCTCTAAAGAGGCGGACCTAGGTTTTGACATCTTCAGATTGGTTAAGTCTTCTCTCGGTAGGGGCAAGCTAACCCCCACGTAATTAGGAGAGGGAATGACCAAAGACTATATTTTTGCATAACTTCAACATTTCAATTAGTTAGTTAGTGAGTCAGTTAGTATGTCAGTAAGTTAGAAGTCAGTCAGTGGTTTTTCCCCGATTTGTCAGTAACCTCAAAAGTTCTAAGTCCGGTCGCGGTACAGTGAACAGTGTTACTGGAGTTCTTGTTCGTATGAAGGTTTTATTCGTTGCTGCATATCACTAAGAATCAATCTCCTTGGGAAGGATGAACATAACCTGTAAGTAATATTTTAATGTTGTCTTTTTAAGTAGTTATAGGTTTAATATGCTTTATAATAACTGAGAACTTTATTTATTATTTTTATATAATTTCACTAATTCATTATATTAATTATAGTAATAGTAAAATCTAGTCACATATTATTCCTGGTTTTTTCCTAAATTCGATTTTCCAATCCTAAACATAGACCACGGTAGGTTAAACATCAATATTAGAGTTCCCCCGTAAGTATATCTTGTTACAGCTGTATTATATAGAATTATTATCCCTTTAAAAATAAAAGTGATTTTAAATCTAATGTTTTGTTTTTATATAACATTTATTTATGCCTTTACATCCACAGAGGATATGCCTACTACGAGTAATGTGAATGTATTCATTTTCACTACAATTTTTCAATCTGAAAAATGTATATTTGTTCACTAATTTGTGCGGTTGTTACAATGTCAGATTTTAAATGCATGACTAACCCACTTTGATTTTCACAACAACATGGCCACAATAAAGTTACTGGACGAAAATCACGACGTATTCCGAGAATATTCGAAGTCAAACAATACTTAAACAATGACGTATCGTATACCAACACTACCTGGTGCTAAAGTTACAGAATAGGGAGGGGGAGGGTATAACAAAAAGATGTTTACGTACTGTATAAGCTAGATGCCTAACTGAGTGCGTAGAAGTGAAGCCAGCAATTTCGTGTGTCAGCCATTTGTTAAAAAGGCATGTAAGTATTTTTCGTCTATTCAGATTGGCGGATTTGTGATAATTTAAAAGTATGCACTATACTGTAATATATAACTAATGTTTTGAAAGACAATTTACGATTATAAAGTGATCTACTTACGGCATCTACTACACAATAGCCCGGGAACGAGAACGAGAACAGGAACGTAGATTTTGTCAACACATTATTTGTATTGTAAAGAACAGTGCTTTTTAGTTATTGTGGTAATTTGCCATCGAAATGCCGGCTGCTTGTTAAGCATGTGATTGCAAGGATAGATTTTAAATGGAAAATAAAGTTAAAATATTTGTATGTAGAATGAGAGTAATATAATTTATGTCATTACATTATTTTATATCTTTTAGATTTCGTTTGAAAAATAAATATATATTAAAATCGTGGGTTATAAATGTAAGGAGAAATGCTTTTACCCCAACTAAGCTAGCAAACTTTGCAGCGATCATTATAAAGAAAATGGTTATTTAGTAAGGCTGGGAACTTATATTCGAAAATTGAAACCAGATGCAATCTCTACGATATTTCGAGCTTTTCCTTTTCCTAGCTATTTAAAACAAAAAGAAAACAGCAGAAGGGTTTTAAATAAGATATCATATAATTCTTGCGCTGAATACTTATATATTTAACATTGGACCATAATTAAGTTCACGAATATAATTTTTTAGTTTTAACTGATTTTAAAAATAATGGAGGGTTAATTTCCCCATCAGAAAGTGTTTTTAAAACAATTAAAGCTACTGAAACAGAATTTAATATTTTGACAAATAATTTAAAAAACATTTTTCAAATACAAATAATATTGAAAGAAAAATAATAAATTTTATAATTAATATTTTTGCCAGTGAAAAAAATATTTTTTCTCATTTACATTGTGAAATTTCTTTGGATAATAATCCCAAAATTGATCTAATTTTATAATATGTGCCAGCAGTATATAAAAATTAACTTGCACAATATTGCAAAGTGGTCCAATCAGAATCAAATTGTTAGCAAAATACTTAAATTAAATAAACTAATATTATTTTCTAATCAATAAATAGAGTTTAAAAACAAGTATTGCGTTTTATTTAAAATTTCACCAATTTAATAACAATTTATTTGTGATAACCTTCATTATATCAATTATTTTCTGTGTTTTATTTTATATTTATCATATAGCACATTAATATTTTGCCTTTTCAACAAATGGCCGCTTCTTGACCTTGAGCCTTCACTTGTACGTGGTTTGAGAAATATGAAGTTGGGTATCTAGGTTATACATAAACATCTCTGTTATTTACACACACTGAAAACTTGACAGGCTTTGTCTCAGTGTTGCCAACACAATAAAATGAAACATTGTTTACTACATTACATTGAAGCTAGATGGCGACTCACAACATATCCATTGTACAATTTATATATGTTTATAATTTAAAATAGTAAAATTATATGGACTGATTTCGATGTATTGAAATATTGTTTTGGTTAAATATGGTGGATTGACGGAAGTTACGTAAAATAGAAGACGCTTGGTTGAGCCCGTAGTACCTTTTGCTTCATTTGTTCCCAAGAATTTCATTCTAAAAGTTGAGACCATGCACATACAACATAGCAGCATATAGAGTAAGTCAATATTCAATTATTACTATGGGATTACGTTAATGCAGAGTGTCCAGCGTCGATAATCTGAATGGAAAAATAATTTGCACGAAGAGTTACCAACTGTATTGAAAGTTAACCAAATTATAGTCTTCACAGCTCGGGGAAGCAATACACACTATTACTTACTCAAAATAAATCATACTTTATCTATAAAACCTAATTAATAATGAAAAATAATTTTGCTACTTTTGTCATTTTCAGAAGCTTTTCTTAATAAAGTGTTTGCTAAACTTTTTTTTCTAATCTTACTTTATAGATCAGTTATTCATATTTTAATAAAAAAATAACAAATTAACCCATAATTCATTTGTTCGATAAAAACTTTTTTTAAGAGTCCGTTTTTTGCCACGAGTATATGTATTATGAAGGATCCAGGGCAAAATTAAAACTTTCCTTTGGTGACGAGAGGTAAATAGTCAATTTTAATATATTTTTATGCATTTTACATATGGTAGATGAATGATTGCGTAGCCAGGCACTCCAAAACGCTATCGGGAGCTGTAGGATGTGCGAGACGAACCAAACGGGCTACGTCGGCTTCAAATTTTTGCAGGTTTTCTTTTGAATTCTGGTATCGATTTTTCAGTTGCGTCTGGTACACCGGCTCCAAGTGCGCATTGTCATATCACATATCCAATCGCTTGACTAGCTGGTCGTAGTCTTCCTGTTCTTCTTCCTTCAGCGTTTGCAGAATGTCGATAGCTTCCCCACACAACGAGACGGTCAACGCTGTAGCCTTCTCCGTGGACGTCCAGTTATTTGTTTTCCCGGCTGCTTCAAATTGTTTCAAATAATTCGGCCACGAAGATTTTCCATCAACTTCCACTGTTTTTATGTGCATTTTTAAAGCAGTATCAGGTTTTACTACTTTCCTTTCTTCCAGTAGTCCTGCCTTTACTACATCGGAATTTGATATTGACGACGATGTAATTTTCGTAATTCTTCGATCTTCTTGTAGTAGTTATCTTCTTCGGTTTTTCTAGAAATTTCTTGTAATTTTTCTTCTAAACTTCTAGAATTTTCTTTTGCTTTTCTAGAACTCTCCTCTAATTTTTGTTCTAATGTTCTAGAATATTCCATTAATTCATCTTTTAGGGTTCTGGAATTTTCTTCTACATTTCTATAACTTTCTATTAATTTTTGTTCCAGTGTTTCGGTCAATTATTCTTTTAGTGTTCTACAATTTTCATCTGCTTGTCTAGAACTTTCTTCCAATTTTTGTTTTAATGTCTAGAACTTTCTTCCAATTTTTGTTTTAATGTTCTAGGACTTCTTATTTTCTAGAACTTTCTATTAATTTTTGTTCTAGTGTTTCGGTCAATTCTTCTTTTATGTTAGAGAATTTTCTTCGAATTTATTTTCTAATGTTCTAGAATTTTCTGTTGTCTTCTTTTAATGTTCTGGAATTTTGTTCTAATTTTTGTTCTAATCTTTGTTCTACTTTACCAAATTCGGATAGGTCAAATATGTAATCTCAGGATTTTCACATTACAGCCCAGCGTCCTTCTGGAACCCTCCGACGCCACAGTGATACTGAGCACAATAGATTTAGGTCATCGGTCATCAACACGTTTCATCGCGTATGGGTTATTCCGTCGCCAGGATTACGTCATCGCTCGGGAACGTTCCACCAGTAGCGGCGCCCGAATACTATTCCGTCAGTGGCGCACGTTACAATATATATACAGGGTGTTTCCTTTAAAACAATCAGCGCTTTTTTGGGCGAACTAATGACTTTAGAGAAAAATGTTATATACAAAAAATTACCAGGAAAAAGGGCTTATAAGGAATAATAAATAAAAAATTCAACTAGTGGTTCTCAAACGGTAGAATAAAATTATATTTTTTTAAATGGCAACCTATATAAATTTTTTGTCCATTAGATAGAGAATTTTTTTCTGATTTCAACGATATAAATAAGATATGGGGTTGTATAACAATTATTTCGAAAAAATGATATTAAAAATCAGAAATAATTCTACAATATTGAAGTAGGCTATGCAATAAACAACTATTAATACGAGTGATCCAATACTTTGGCCTGCTAGATCGCCTGATTTAACTCCATTAGACTTTTTTTTCTGGGGCTATCTTAAAAACCAAGTGTTTAGTGTTCCTCCAACAACTGAGGATGAATGTAAAAATAACATTCGTCAAGCAATTAGAGACTTAAATGCTCAATCTATTAGATGTGCTACATCTTCCGAATTGAGAAGAAGAATTGAACTTTGTCTTCAAAACCAAGGAGGTGTTTTCGAGCACAAATTATAATAAAAATTAGTACTCTTAAGTGCAAAAATACCAAAAATATCTAAGGTTGCATAAATTTGTAAATAATTTCCATCATATTGTTTTTCTTTTTATGTTAGTACTATTCTTTTTTGATTTTTTTTCGTTATGTAGTTCATTTGTTATTATGAATTTCTTAGTAAAACAAGTTATATTAGATATAAGAAAATAATATACTATCGTAACCTAGGCAATAGTCGTATTAATAGTTGTTTATTGCATAGCCTACTTCAATATTGTAGAATTATTTCTGATTTTTAATATCATTTTTCTCGAAATAATTGTTATACAACCCCATATCATATTTATATCGTTGAAATCAGAAAAAAATTCTCTATCTAATGGACAAAAAATTTATATAGGTTGCCATTTAAAAAAATATAATTTTGTTCTACCGTTTGAGAACCACTGATTGAATTTTTTATTTATTATTCCTCATAAATTAAGCCCTTTTTCCAGGTAATTTTTTGTAAATAACATTTTTCTCTAAAGTCATTAGTTCGCCCAAAAAAGCGCTGGTTGTTTTAAAGGAAACATCCTGTATATATATATATACAGGGTGAGTCACCGAAATCGCCGTCTTCGATATCTCCCTTGTCGTTAGAAATACAGCATAAGTTTATTAACAGAATTTATTCGATTACTCAAGGAGCATAACGTAAAATTATTTTCACATATACAGGGTGTTGCATTACGGCTCGGCGAGATTTGTTTGTCTTTTTTTAAATGGAACATCCTATATATTTTTATATATTTTGAATTGTATTTTATTCACCTATACGAACATATAAATTTTGTTTTAGTTTTCCACGGCGTTGCCAAGTTATTCCGTTTTTTCTCTAAAAAAGATCGAATACACGCATTGCTTTATAAAGGCTTACTGAAGTTATTTTAATAGTAAGAATTAAGAATTTTCTTTTCAGTATAACTGCAATTATACTCTAGGTTCTGACATATTTTTTTTTAAATGTAATTATACAGGATGTTCAATAAAGCGAATCAAATCTGCTCAATTTCAAATGACCATAACTCGTCATTTTCAAATGGAACATCCTATATTTTATTATTCAGTTGTGTGTATTTTTGTATTATCTTCATATATTATTAAGGGTATCCTATGCCTAAAACCAATAATTTTTGAGATTTTCAACATTTTTCTCTAAATTTATATATTTAACTAAAAATTAAATCTAGTATACCATTGATATTGTTTTTTGAATAAGAAACAATTGTAGTAATGATATTATTTTCATTAGCCAGGTTATTATTAATAACAGAGAGATTAAGTAAATTAATTTATTAATATGAGTCTCTCGCAAGAAGAACTTACGAATATGGTGTATGCTGGTCAGGCCAGGCATCACCTCACGGGCACTCAATGCTGACGTGGAGAGTGCGCAAGAAGAACTTACGAATATGGTGTACGCACTTGAAGCAGCGGAAACAAACCCTCTTTTGGAATCAAGAATTTATGCACAGCGGTTTCCGGGAAGACGACATCCAAATCCGCGTTCTTTTGAAAAACTAAGGGAAAGTTTTGAAAGAACTGGTCATGTTCAGTACGACAAAAGAGGGTTTCTTTCCGCTTTTCCAAGTGCGTACACCATATTCGTAAGTTCTTCTTGCGAGAGACTCATATTAATAAATTAATTTACTTAATCCCACTGTTATTAATAATAACCTGGCTAATGAAACTACAGTCATTACTGCAATTGTTTCTTATTCAAAAAATAATATCAATGGCATACTAGATTTAATTTTTAAGTGAATATATAAATTTAGAGAAAAATGTTGTAAATCTCCAAAATTATTGGTTATAAGCATAGAATACCCTTAATAACATATGAAGATAATACAAAAATACACACAACTGAATAATAAAATATAGGATGTTCCATTTGAAAATGACGAGTTATGGTCATTTGAAATTGAGCAGATTTGATTCGCTTTATTGAACATCCTGTATAATTACATTTAAAAAAAAATATGTCAGAACCTAGAGTATAATTGCAGTTATACTGAAAAGAAAATTCTTTATTCTTACTATTAAAATAACTTCAGTAAGCCTTTATAAAGCAATGCGTGTATTCGATCTTTTTTAGAGAAAAAACGGAATAACTTGGCAACGCCGTGGAAAACTAAAACAAAATTTATATGTTCGTATAGGTGAATAAAATACAATTCAAAATATATAAAAATATATAGGGTGTTCCATTAAAAAAAAGACAAACAAATCTCGCCGAGCCGTAATGCAACACCCTGTATATGTGAAAATAATTTTACGTTATGCTCCTTGAGTAATCGAATAAATTCTGTTAATAAACTTATGCTGTATTTCTAACGACAAGGGAGATATCGAAGACGGCGATTTCGGTGACTCACCCTGTATATATATATATATATATATATATATATATATATATATATATATATATATATATATATATACAGGCTGTCCCAGAAGTCGACGATCAAACTAAATGGGGTGATAGAGGAGATCATTTCCAATCAAAATAACTGTATATATTGTAATGCAATTGTTGATGGTTCAAAAGTTATTGCAACTTTTGTAGTTTCTCCTAAAAACGGCAAGGCGTCCAATAGAATTATTATTATTTTTATTACGAGACGTTTGTTTCTCTTTTTCTTTTTTATTGTATGCACCTGAAGGGTTCTACTTTCTAATAAAATCATTTTCTTGAACATGAGTACCTTCTATTAATAATAAAAATATTGTTTTGTGAAAAATTTTTCTACCGAAAAAAAGCTACTTGATTTTAAAGTGACGCTGACAGAAAAAAATGTCCTAAAAAAAAATTAACCAACTATCAGAAGAAGTTGTGTATTTAATGTAGATTTTAACGCGGTATAACACATGGGGATATTCAGAGCAGATTTTCTTAAATAATTTTTTTTTTCTACAAGAAAGTATTTCAGTTAAAAATACAATTGAAAAATTCGAGAATTATCTTAGATGCTGTGTCAAAAATAAAACAAAATAATAGTTGTAATAGTTTTTATACAACATTAAAACAAAATAGGGTTTATGAAGCTTTTCATGATGTTTTCAAATTTTACAAAAAGTGTTCAAAATGTCTACCATGTTTTCTAATGCACATTAAGCATCGCCGAATAAAATTTCTTTTTATTGTTCGGAACGCCCGTTGATTATTTTTAATAATGTTGGTAGCCTCTCTTATTTTTTGTTGCAACTCTTGTTCATTCTGACTTTCTGTCATGTAGACTATTTCTTTAAAATAACCCCATAGAAAAAAATCTAAGGGGTTAAGATCAGGGGATCGCGGTGGCCACATAATAAACCCTCCTCTACCAATCCACCGATTCCGAAATTCTGTGTCAAGGTGTCGTCTCACATCTACAGAATAGTGAGGAGGAGCTCCATCTTGTTGCAGCCACATATCTCGGCGTGTCTCCAATGTCACGTCTTCAAGTAGATAAGGTAACTCATTTTGCAAAAAATGCAGATAATTTTCGCTGTTAAGCCTTCCTGGGAGCTCAAATGGACCAATCAATTTTCCTTCAATTATTCCCGCCCATATGTTGACCCCAAACTTGTGTTGAAAGTTGTCATTTCTAACAACTCTAGGGTTCACATAGTCCCAAAAATGTAAATTGTGAATATTAAATATCCCGGTTCTACAAAAGTTTGATTCGTCGCTCCACAAAATCTTGTTAAAAAATTCGGAGTCTTCTCTATGACGACGCAGCATTTCCCGACAAAATTGCACTCTTTTGTCATAGTCCGCAGGTAAAAGTGCTTGCACGCGCTGCACATGGTATGGATACAACTGGCCCTTTTGCAAAACACGATGAACCCTAGATTTTGGAATTTCCAAATGTCTGGATATACGACGAACACTTGACGGGTTCTCTGTCACCATTTCAATTATATCGTCGTCATTGCACTGAAGCGCAGGTCTTCCTTCTCTTCGCGGATTGCCAGGGATTTCGCCTTCTAAGTAAGACCGATGAACATTTTGAAATACCCTATAATCAGGATAGCGTTCTCGATTAGGGTATCGTATCCGATACTCTCTTGCAGCAGCTCGAGCGTTCCCGTCACAAAACCCGTACACGTAATGCATTTCTGCATATTCTCGAGGGGTATAAGACATATTTTTGAGACCAAGAAGAACAAAGTCCAAATGAAAGGAGTATCAAAAACCAAAAAATACGCAAAATCACAAGAATTAAAACAAAGTTTAAGAAACGAAGAACTGATAAATCAAAAACACACAAACAGTAAAGTTATTATCGATATGTCACTTCATATACCTTCTTTTGTTTTATTTTTGACACAGCATCTAAGATAATTCTCGAATTTTTCAATTGTATTTTTAACTGAAATACTTTCTTGTAGAAAAAAAAAATTATTTAAGAAAATCTGCTCTGAATATCCCCATTAAATACACAACTTCTTCTGATAGTTGGTTAATTTTTTTTTTAGGACATTTTTTTCTGTCAGCGTCACTTTAAAATCAAGTAGCTTTTTTTCGGCAGAAAAAATTTTCATAAAACAACATTTTTATTATTAATAGAAGGTACTCATGTTCAAGAAAATGATTTTATTAGAAAGTAGAACCCTTCAGGTGCATACAATAAAAAAGAAAAAGAGAAACAAACGTCTCGTAATAAAAATAATAATAATTGTATTGGACGCCTTGCCGTTTTTAGGAGAAACTACAAAAGTTGCAATAACTTTTGAACCATCAACAATTGCATTACAATATATAGTTATTTTGATTGGAAATGATCTCTTCTATCACCCCATTTAGTTTGATCGTCGACTTCTGGGACAGCCTGTATATATATATATCATCCCGGAAACTTTTCAATCCACCCTCTAAGTACTCGAAGAAAAGTATTTGAAGTATTATTTTACTTGGTAATTCCAACACATACTTTTCTTTCAAGTATTTAGTACTTAAATACTTTTTTGAGTACTGGTCCCAGCTCTGTGGCCCGATTCTTCAAATTTTGCGGAATTTTCCTCACGCGACAAAATTCGTTTGGTTTGTTTCGTGCACGAACAGTACTGCACACGTGGATGGTATTCTTGAATATGAAACGAAACTCGGCCGAAGCCTACGTATACGATTCTCGAAAACAAATGAACGTATAGTATGTTGCAGCCAATCAAAACGAAACATTTGTATCATGTGAATGTTTCATCATTTGGTTGTTTTTTAACTGTCACTGTAAACAAAGCTGTCATAAATCATAAGTATTGTAATTTCAATATTCAAAATTTATTATACGTATATTATTTTAAATAGATATTATTTTTTTAAAGTTATAGTATGCACGTACACAATATGGCAATATTAATATGCAAGTACTATGTAATATTAAACATGCATTAATAATTTTGCTAACCATTTTAGATTTGGATTTCAAACCTCGTTAAAAGGCATCTAAAATTCTTTATTAACAATCCATTGCATCGTTCTAACAATTCAGGAGCACATATTTATCGGATGTTATAAAATAATGATACTCAAAGTATATGGATACCTTAGATTTATAATTGGCGTTCATATATAAGATAAAACGTATCCGGAATTGCTTAAAATCATAATTTGATTTATATGACCTGAGTAAAGTACTAATACACCAAACTCAAGTGACAGTGACAGTGTGGCAGACACAGTTTCGTGTGCGAATAATTCTTTCAAGTGATTCATAGTCATGCGATGTAATTACACACGGAATTATCGCGTACTACCACACGATTTCGATTCAAGAATACCAATACGCATCTCTCCCAATTACGTATGTGTGAAATTTCAAGAATCGGACCCCATGTCGGCATTACTGAAGTCTGCAAATAATGCAGATTGACAGTATTAGTACATCCAGAAATTGTGATGATAAATATGTTTTTTTGTGACTTTTTACCGTCCGTCACTTTCAGGTAAGGAAGGTATTGGTCAAAATATTCAATCAGTTTTTAATGAATAAATACATTTTAGGATCCATATGTTGTGATTTTATTATTTTACGATGTCTGTATGTATATATGCGTGACCGTAATATTTTCCTTAACACAAACATTTTACCAGATTTGAAACTTTTTCGAAATTAGGACTTTTTCTCTTTTCCCCTTGGATCCATCTTATACAGTAGACTCTTACTAATCCGATACATTCTAGATTACCGAAATTGCAAGATTACTGGAAGCTAGCATTAGGACTGTAGGTTCACATAAATTTTGTTTCATCATACTTGTATCTCACATAAGTTCTCATCTTGTATGTGAATGTAAACGCATCTTACTGAAATAACATTTTTAACGCTTGCTTTAACGTCCCTCTCGTAAGAAACCCACCTGAAATCGCCAGATTATTGGACGACCGGATTGTAGAGAGTTTACTGTATTTATAAAAAATACGAATTAAAATAAATTTAAATAATATTTACCATTAGCTTCAAATTCTAACAAAGTTCTTACTCCTGAGGAAACGGCTATCCCCGGTAATATATTAAGAAACCAATATAATGATGTGGGAAAGCCTTCTTTGAAAATAAACATTTCTAAATAAAACGAAATTATATATGGCGACATGTTTATTTGTGATATCAGCGCAAAATTTTCTGAAATGAAAAGTTAATTTTATTGAAGCAAATTTAACCTAATAATAATCGACTTCATTTATTAAGACTGTTGAAGCCCCTTGAAATGAGTTAGTTTCACATTTATCAAAAGGTATTTTAAATGAAAATTTATGCAATATTCTTCACACGAGGGCTTTCTTTTAAGTTTTGCATACAGGGACATAGTAGGGCGGTGTTAATCAAATGTCACTACTAAAACTTAACCTCCATCTTTAGTTAACCTCAATCTAAAGTGTCAGTGCGATACGTATAGTGTTGTAGATACAGTGAATTTTCTAACAATAGAACTAAACTGAGAAAATATTTGCGCAATATTTTTTTACAAAATAAATTACAAAGACACGTTTAGCTCCATAAGTATACGAACATCTGAGTCAGCTTTTTTAAATGCCATCGTCAGAAGTCGGTCAGCACAAACAAGTAACCACAGACGCGTTTAGTATTTATTGGTGCTCATCAGTGTGGTGTAACCTGTGGTCTCTGTTTAGTCCACAATGAGTGGACTCCTGGCCAGAGACAATGACTTGTTGTGCTGGCGATGATCTTAAGATC
This sequence comes from Harpalus rufipes, assembly GCA_951394225.1. Lineage (NCBI taxonomy): Eukaryota > Metazoa > Arthropoda > Insecta > Coleoptera > Carabidae > Harpalus > Harpalus rufipes. Next base: position 6,040,960 of record OX596292.1, read on the forward strand.
ATCTATATTGGTAAGAGGCCTGTAGAGGTATTTTTTACAACTTTCGAAGACAATTATCTCAACAAGAATGCCTCGCCGACTTGGTTTCTGTTTTCAGCAATGAAGCACCACATCAGTCGATAATTTCTCGTTGGTATGGAGAATTCAAACGTGGACGGATGACTTTGCGGCGATCCAAGGGCAGGTGCATCAAAAACGGCAGTCACCCAGGAAAACGTCGATGCTATGCTCATCAAGAAAGATCGATATGTGACATATCGCGAAATTCATGCATCATTGTGGATTTCAAAGACCTCAATTAAAAAAAAATTGCATGAAGAATTGGCGGTAAAAAAATAGTGTCCCGTTGGGTACCGCATCTGTTGACCGAAGAAAAGAAAGAAGCAAGGGTCAATGGGTGTCAAAAAACTCTAGACCGCTTCAACGCAGGAAACTCTAAAAACGTGTACAGCATCGTCACTGATGATAAATTGTGGATTTACTCATATGAACCCGAAAATAAACGCCAGTTGTCTGTTTGGGTGTTCCAAGGTGAAGAAAAACCAACAAAAGTCATCCGTTCTCGAAGTGTGTCCAAAAAGATGGTCGCGACATTTGTTTCAAAAGCAGTTCCTCTGCATGATCAAAGAACTGTTACTGCCGATTGGTATACAAGCATTTGTTTACCGGAAGTCATCGCTGAACATCGAAAAACCAACCCCGAACTACGAATCATCCTCCAGCAAGTTCGCACACAGCTCGCAAGGCAATTGAATTTTTAATACAACAAAACGTCGAATTATCAGACCATTCTCTGTACAGTCCCAACGATTTCTTTACCTTTCCGAAAATCAAGAACGGACTGCGTGGTCAAAGTTTTCAGTCGCCAGAAGAAGCAGTCGCTGCCTTCAAGAACGTCATTTTGACTGTACCAACAAACAAGTGTAATAACTGCTTCCAGAATTAGTTCGAGTGCGTGCAAAAGTGCATTGATCTTCGTGAAGAATATTTCAAAAACAATAAAGTCTTTAAAAGCTATCTACTGTTTTGTTCTTGCTCTATACGCAAAACAGTTCTCGTAGTAATAAAAACAATAATAATAATAATAATAATAAAGTGGTGGATGAATATGTAGGAAAGCGTTGTCAAAAGCGATTTAAAATCATCGATAATTTACTTCTTTCAATGACACGACAAAAGTAAACTGTTATAACTAGCAAAACCTATTAGACTAAGTAGTAAATACCTAATATTGTTTAATTTTTGTGTAATTTAAATTTCATTCATTGTTATTCTAGTTATACAAGGTGTTGTCAGGTGCGAACATAGGGATTTAACATGGGATTTTAGTTTTTTGCGATTTACTGCGCTCCTATTCATTTTACGGGAAAAACTGTAGTGTAAAGCTGTACAGAATTAAAAGCTGAATAAAAAAATGTTTTTGCATCTTTTATTATCTTTCTAGTTTTTTCACAATTTTAAAAAGAAATTTCGAAAGCACCGTAAATTAGTAGCTATAGCCATGATTTTTTTTGTTTCTCATAAATTTATAAACGTCAACTACCAACCTAACTTATTAGTTAAAATCAAACAAAACATTTACTAATATTAATAGAACATTTATTTTTCACAATGTAATAGTTACAGAAGAGTAAGATAGTTATTATCCGTAAAATATGAAAACAAACCTATTCCTAGTATATCAACAATTTAACAATTACTTAAAAAAGTTCAGATTACATCTAATATAATGTGAAAGAAATGAACCAAAACAATAATAATCATTATTATAACGAAATAATCTAGAAAATTATTTACAAATTACAATAGATATTTGAATAAGCCACCATTCTCAGCAAGACAGTAACCAAGTCTATTGTAAAATGAAGCTCTTACATTAGCTAACTGTCGGTTAGTAATTAAATTACATTTTTGGATTATTGCTTCTCTTAATGAGTCTAAATTCACGTGTCTTTGTGAAGTAAATTTTACTTTTAAGATGTCCCCACAAAAAAAAAATCACTAGGAGTTAGGTCCGGAGATCTTTCAGGCCAATTAATTTCCCCAATTCGACCAATCCACTAATTAGGAAAGACAAAGTCCAAATATTCTCTAAAGCTGGATTCAGAGATTGCGTAGTATACATAGCATAGAATAGCACAGAAAAACATAGAAAATGAACATACGGAAAAGCATGTACTGATTCACAGTTACAGACATAGCATAGCACAACACAGCACAGCACAGCATAACATAGGGAATTGGTCATATTTTATTTCGAAGCTATGTTTTGCCATGTTCGGCCATGTGCGCTATGTTTCGTGAGTATTCGTAGTTAAACCACGCCTACTTCTACAGCGCGTTGATGTTGACAACTAGCTGACATTTGTTTTGAAGTTTGGTTAAGACAAATTTTAAGTTATTTTGTATTACAGTTGTGTTTATTATAATTATTTAAGTAGTGACAGCTAAATAAAACTTGTGAAAGCAGCAACAAATACTGACATGAAGTTATCTACATACAACAGTTCTATGTTTTCTGTACAATCTCTGAATTGGTTTTAAGTTTCTATGTTTTCTTGTGTTGTGTATTCCTATGCTGTGTTTACTACGCAATCTCTGAATCCAGCTTAACATTTAACCCAAAATGAGCCGGACACCCATCCTGCTGGAACCAAATATCCTGATCTGGACGAACTGCATCTTTCATGGCAGGACCAACACACTGCAGAAGTTCCAAATAACTATTTCAAGTCAAATTTTCCTTAACTTCAAATGGCCAATGGCCTATTTTGTTGTTAAAAACTCCAGCGCAAATATTATTTTTTGGGGATATTTATTTATTTTTATTTATGTATTACTCACTCAACAGGACAAAAGCCCCGATTACAAAGTGAGAATTGACAAAAAAAACATAAAACACGAGTAGGAGGTACATGCAAGAATTGATAATGTAGCATTATGATAATACAAAATATATAATAATAATTATTAATAATTCAGCTTATTTTATTTGATGAAAGACGAATAATAATAGTTAACGAGATTGAGTAAAGAAGTCAAGTAATTTACTCCGAAATACTTGCAATGATTCAAAAAATATGTCAATATTATTTATATTGCAATACATTTTATTGTACAGGGAACAAATATGACTAACAGGGTTTAGTAGCTCATAGTTAGTTTTCGCTATAGGTACACTAAATATTTGTTTCTGTCTAGAGTTACAACTTCTTGGTACGTGTAAACTAATAAATGATAATAGACTTGAATGATCGATTAAATATTTATAATTTTATACAGCTGCGACGATCTTCAAGCGTCATCATACTAAATTCAGTGAGAGCAATGCTGTATTGGTACGGTATATCATTGCGAACAAAAGAAAATTTAAACCAGTAATATCTGACAAACTTCCTCTGAACAGATTCAATTGCTGTCACTGAATTTTTGTATAATGGGTTCCAGATAAGGAAACAATAGATTTTTATATGAATTAGTGACATTGTCATAGTGTTGAAAAAATTACATTTCGGATCAAAAATGACACCTAAATCTCTATGTTGTGTAACTCTAGACAGAACACTGTTATTCATATTATACTTATGTAGAATATGTTCCTTTTTACACTGTAAGACATAATTTTACATTTACTAGTATTGAATAAGAGGTTATTAGAGAGTGATCAAGCTAGTAGATTGTCAATATCATGCTGTAGTTTTAAACTATCGTCAGTTGTTGCAATGCCCAGCTGTAAAGGCCCGTGCAAGCGGTTTTGAGAGTGGCTTAGCCCAGTGGAGAAATAGGGGCGGGTATATGGAGTTTTATTTATAAGGGCGCCAGTTGAATGTAATCACCCTCTCAAATTATAGCGATTCAACACGCTAAACGGGAATGGACAATGCGGTAGAACGTAAGGGTACGTGGCAAATAGAGAACCCCAAACTTAACAATAACAATCATTTAATCCTCGTACGAAATACAGAATATCAGGTGTATCGCAATTCACGGCGTTATTCAAATAGTACACAACAGATATGAATGGTCTGAAATTACGCTTATGCGAGGCGATTGGTAATAGCGAAGAGTTACTCTTTAGATTATTGGTCGGTGGAGTTACTGCTAAAACAAAAAGTCGGAACCGCGTGGATACTATCACTGGCCAATGTAAGGTTCCCGCCGTTTCGGATGTAAAGATATAAGTTAGGTTATATAAACCTCGCGCTTGTCGCAGACACGTAATACAGCCATAGTAGGATTTAACAATGTAAAACGTCCGCAAAATGGCGATATATTCAATAACATACATATATAAATTGTGTTGATGGTAAGTTCGAATAGAAATAATCATACGAGAATAATATTAATACAATAACAACTAACCCGTAGGTTTGAAATATGACATACAAAATAAAGAAGGAACAGTAGACTAACGGACAAGCCGTTGTCTCAATAATAACAAGAGATATAAAATAAACAAATATGGTTCTTATCTGGTCGTCGACTCCTGGGGCGATCAGAAGGAGGTAAGTGTCCTACCGTAGTACACAGCAACAGTTCGCAGTTGTGACTCTCCAAGCTGTTCGCAGGAATCACCAGATGAGCATTGGGGACGAGATTTGGCGAAGATGGGCGACGCCAAAAGCTCCAGCCTCGAACAATAAGTGCACGTGCATAGTAAGTGCACGAATTCACGTTCACTGTGAATGTTGGCGAAGATGTGCTCCAATACGGTACGAAAAAGGATTGTAACCCACTTAGGAGCCAGGTTACATCCACGAAGTATACATCCACCGTGTACTTTTAAATAACACGTGAGAATACAGCGACAAAAATGAAATTGGATTAAAAATTCAACGTAACAAAAAAAAGCCTGAAAGAATTCCCGAATTTAATCGGAGGAACAATACTTGTTCCAAAAAGTAGTCGACGTAACTAAATTCCCTCAAATGAGGATAAAATGCGAAAAATGTACGTAATACAAATTATACGTGCGACTCCACTCACTACTGTAAAAAAAGAACTTAAGAACGGGGATTTACCATTCTTTTCCGAAGAACGCGTCCGGACTAAAGAAAAGGCGTCGAGATAGTTCATTCACCTGACCTTGAGGCGAGTGGGTCACTAGGTCAACAGTACGATGACCAGAACTACGAGAGTGTCGTCCAGGTTGTCTACGAGAGGGGCGAGTAGAAAAATCGTAATGTAACACAGTATTGTTAATAACACTATAAATTTTTATGTCATCGGCGTATAACAAATAGTGAGAATGTTTAATGCAAGTTGTAATGTCATTGATGAATAAAATGAAAAGGAGCGGACCAAGATTCGAGCCTTGGGGAATTCCTGAGGTGGCAAGGAATGGAGTGGAATTTAAGTCATTATAATGAACGTACATGTTTGTCTTAAATAAATAGGAAGATATAAGTGCTGAGTTATCAGAAAATTTGAAGTCATTTTTTACTTTCTCAATAAGTATTTGATGGTCTACTTTATCGAACGCTTTACAAAAATCTGTGTAAATTATATCAATTTGTGCGTTAGTGCGAAATGAGTTGAATATTGAGTAAACGCAACAAAGTTATATATATATATATATATAAGGAAGACATTTCTAACTATCGTCCAATAGCCATTCTGTCAAATATATTCAAAATATTTGAAAAGATTATATTTAATTTATATATATATATATATATATATATATATATATATATATATATATATATATATATATATATTATGATACAGTACCATTCACAAATGACATCATTTCTTATCATAATTTGTCTAAGATAAGATTAGTATATAAACCAGTGTATAGCTAAGGATAGGCGCTACTTGTATCACTTTCTATAAGCTGTTAATATGTTCAACAACTGGTCTGTTTAAATAAAGATTTGAAGTTATTAAGAAAATTAGTTTTTTTTTGAAAAACTTCGATTCCAAAATCAAAATTGGCGCAGTCGGTAGGATCGCAAATAAAGAAGGCAGTGTGCTGAAATTCGCCGTAAATCTGCACAACACTTTATTCAACAATTTCGATTGTTGCTCTGTGCGATCGAACAAGTGAAAACACACAAATCTTCACTCCATAAACAATCAACCTAAACAGTGGTTGCACCAGGGTCTAACCACGACCCATCTTTAACCCAACGAGATGAAGGAGACCAGCCCCAGCAGAACACCCCATTCCATCACCATCGACAACACCGTAAGAGCACGGAAAGGTACAATCGCCCGTCCACTTGAAACGTATCAAGACATCTACTACTATGCAGAGAGAAACCTACATCATAATAATATTGTTGTAAGTTACAAAACACTCGTAGTAATTACACACACTTTTGCCGGTAATAGCAATCGGTCCGTGAACAAATACTGTTATACTAAGGGTTCTGAGGAACGGCTAACGCTGTTAGGAATCAGAACGAGCCCCGGCACAAGGCATATACAAATTACACATAATAATATAAAACTAATATATAATTAATGAACTCTGACAGTATCAGAGAATTAGAAGAGAAATTTAGACTTGTACCTGTATCAAATAAACAGGGTAACAACAAAATTAAACAGATAGTAACAGAGGCCATAAATCCACCTTTATCATATTCAGTTGAAGAATTAACAAAATCTCAAATTAATTTCAGCATGGCCACTGCTACGATCAGTGATATCAGAAACTTCATTGATGGAGTTCCGGAATATGATGGAGAGGTAAAAAACCTCCCGGAATTCATCAAAGAAGCTGATAATTTTTATTCAGTAATGGATACATTAAACCTCACAACCATACAAAAAACATATTGTTTTTCCATGCTAAAAAAGAAATTCACTCACAAAGCTAAAGATATTCTAAGTACACAAGAGTTCAACTCTTGGAAAGAGATAAAAACTTATCTTCAGAACAATTTCGAAGATAAGAGTACGTATACCACAATACTGTTGACATTACTGCGGATTACTCACACGAACGATATTAATAACACATTAGAAAAATTCAAATCCGCATATCACAAAATTACATCAAGGATAGCTCTATTAACATATAAACAAGAAGAAAAGAAAGCAGTAACAATAGAAATACAAACATTAGCCACCACACACTTTATCTCGTTAATACCCTTGAACTTAAGAACACTATTTATCAGTAAAAACATACAAACTTTGGACGAATGTGAACAAATACTCACTAACGAATTCAACTTTACACAAGTACACAAATCACCACTCTATAAAACAAATAATCAATCCAACATACAAAATCCTTTTTTGAAACAATTTAACCCACCTCCACGAAAATTCCCAGGACAAGAATTTCCCTCAAAACCATTTAACCCTCAACTTGCAAAACCCTCAGGTAAACAAATGTTTGCCAGACAGAATATCAAAAATAGCATAGAGACAAGACAACAATTTAAACCAACACCCATGTCCGGAATGACAAGAACAACAGTACCCATGTCCACACAAACAATAAAAAGAAATTACGTCTTAGAAACACAAGACCCCGAAGACATTTATGACAATGAAATTAATAATGAGGACGTAACTAACGACCAAGACGAAACATTCGATAATCAATCTTTTTTAGATTACGACCCCGACCAGATAAAAGAAAATATGTGATGCTATCAAATACAAAAACGATCCCGATTATCACATTTCACACAAAATTTCAAAATTCTCATAGATTCAGGATCGAATATAAATTTAATAACGGAACAGACAATAATACAAAATAAAATGAAGATTTTTAAAGAATTCCTTACTTTCAGAACAGCGACAAGCAAAGTAAAATGTGATAAGTATGTAGAGATTAGAATATTCGGAAAAACCCACAAATTTTTCATTTTTAATTTTCACGCAGAGTGTAACTTACTGTTCGGAACAGATATACTCCGTGATACGAACACAATCAATAATAGACTTTACAAATAACACGATTCGAATGAAACAAATAAAGTTTAATATTCAAAATTTGGACAAACAAGATAAAGAAACACATGTGCAAATACGCGATGAACATTTAAAATCAGGAACAAAGAGTAAATTGTATAAGTTACTAGAAAAATATAATTCACTATTTCCTAAAGAAAATGAAACGTTAACATCCACTAACAAAATACAACATAAAATATATACCACTGATGACGTACCCGTATACACAAAAAACTATCGGTTACCCCAAATTTATGAAAAAGATATTGAGGAACACGTACAAACATTATTAAAAACAGGAGTCATACAAAAATCTAAAAGCCCGTACAATTCACCCATCTGGATCGTACCAAAGAAAGCAGACGCATCTGGCAAAAGAAAAACCAGACTAGTAATTGACTTTAGGAAACTCAATCAAAAAACGAAAGAAGACAAATTTCCCATACCCAATATCGATACACTTTTTGATAAAATAAATAGCCCAAAATTCTTTACCACCCTAGATTTACACTCGGGTTTTCATCAGATATTAATAGACAAAAATGATAGAGAAAAAAACAGCCTTCAGCACTACTACGGGACACTATGAATTTTTGAGAATGCCCTTCGGCCTAATTAATGCACCAGCCACCTTCCAAAGGTGCATGAATGAAGTCCTACAAGACTTAATAGGTAAAATATGTCTCGTATACCTGGACGACATAATCATCTTCGGAAATACAGAACAAGAACATTTACAAAATATTGAAACGGTCTTTGAGTACTTGAAAAACGCAAATCTAAAAATACAAATAGATAAATCAGAATTTTTTAAAACAGAGGTAGAATACCTAGGATTTGTAATCTCGAACGAAGGTCTTAAACCAAACGAGAAGAAAATAGAAGTAATACAAAATGTTCAAATCCCGAAAACAGTGAAAGAAATAAAATTATTATTAGGTAAATTATCTTGGTACCGTAGGTTTATACCAAACTTTTCAAAACTAACTAAGCCTTTCACTAACTGTTTACGCAAGGGGTCTACAATAGATATTCATAATAAAGAATACAGAGAATGTTTCACGAAAATGAAGGAACTAATAACAAACCCCCAATACTTTCATTCCTGGATTTTAATAAAAAAATTATATTAACCACAGACGCATCCGACTATGCAATGGGCGCTGTACTTTCGCAGGTACAAGACCTACAAGAAAAACCATTAGCATACGCCTCGAAGACATTTAATACACATGAACAAAATTATTCTACCATCGAAAAAGAATTAAAAGCAATAGTTTGGGCCATACAAAATTTCAAACCGTACTTATATGGACGAAAATTCATTATCCGTACTGATCATAGGCCACTGACCTGGCTGTTCAATATGGAAAACGCCAACCAAAAATTAATGAGATGGAAAATGATTATAATTTCGAGATAGAATACATAGCAGGAAAAACGAATAAAATCGCGGATTTTTTAAGTAGAATCAGAAATACATTCAAAATAAATTTTAAAGTAGGTGACGTAACAACGACACCCATCTTCGCGCACTGTATATCTAAAGATTACAAGTTCGGAAAAGGTTTGGCAAAACAAGTAGATAACCAATTCAATAGTAGGAACTTTTGTGTAAATAAACTACCAAATAAGATAATAATCCAAAATGAGTATAATAAATATATTTTCCACTTGTTTTCAAAAGAATCATTTAGGGATGAATGCAATAAAAAATTACTAAAAAACTCACTAATACAACTTCGAGAGTATTTGATAAAAAATGACCTATACGAAATAAATATCCCATACCTATCATGCGGATTGGACAAATTACCGAAAGACGAATTAATTAAAATACTAAATTCCGTATTTGAAAACACGTGCATACAAATAAATGTCTATACACTACCACAAAACTTCGTGCTAAGCGATGAGTTAGAATCTAGAATAGAATTAGAAAAGATTATACAGGAAGACAATGGCTCAGTAAAAGGAATAATAGACACACAAGACGATACAGAAACTATACATTCAGCTCAAGAATACCCAATTAACGGTTTAAAAATATTAGAAAATCGTATAAACGTAGCGGATAATCAAATTATATTTTCCTTAGACAAAACATATAACATAGACATCAAGAAATTATTCAATAACAAAAAACAAAGATTAACAGTCACTATTGAAAGAGAGAAATTAGATACACAATTACGGGAGTTCATAAAGGATTATATCACCCCCAAAATTAGATACTATTGTATATGTAACGACGAAATCTTTAACGCCCTAAATGAAATCATTCAAAAAAACTTGGAAGTAAATACCATAAACCTAATAAAAGTCAATAAAGAGGTAAAAGATATAGAACAAATAGACGAACAGAACGAAATCGTTTACCTACACCACACAGGTAAAACAAACCATAGAGGTATCATGGAAACTTACAATAAATTAAAAGAAAAATACCTACTATTGGCCAAAGATGATTAACACTATTACTGCTCTTATAAACAATTGTCAGACTTGTAAAGAATGCAAATACGATCGTAAACCTATTAAGCTCACAGATAATCTCACGGAAACACCTGAACGACCTTTCGAAATTATAAACATAGACCTCCTGACCCTTGATGGACAATACTACCTGACAATCTACGATCAATTCTCTAAGTACGCACAAGCATATCCAGTCAAAACTAAAGAAAGTAAAACCATAGTAAAAACGTTAGAAACATTTATTAAAATCAAGATACCCCCACGGAAAATAATATGCGATCAAGGTTGCGAGTTTAATAATATATCCCTAAAAACATTTTGCCATAATAACCAAATTGAACTACACTTAACGTCTGCTCAAAACCCGAAATCTAACGCGATAGAAAGATTTCACTCCACGTTGATCGAACACCTACGAACAAAAACAAGAACACACAAATTGAAATCACTGAAAGAAACAGTTGACGATTGCATATTCGCGTACAATAATTCGATACAAACAATCACAAATATGACCCCGAACGAAGTACTGTACGGAAAAGATTATACAAATCTAAAACCAAAAGAAAGAGTAAATAATCAATTACAGGTTTACAAAGAAAGAAAACAAAAGAGTTAGAACAAGTAAAAAACAAAACAAAACAAGAAAAACTCAAACGATTTAGAAAACCGCCAGAAGATAATAAAATCAATAAATTAAAGACATTAAATGAAGCATATATAAAACAAAACCCCCGACTAATAACCAAATTCAAAAAACCCTTATACTTGAAATCGAAAATAAGGAATTATAACGATAAGTTCAAAACAATAAACACAAAAACGAAAAGTAGAGAACGAAAGGTGAAAATTGATAAGATCAAAATTTAATTGTTTCAGAACCTCACATGGGTTCGCCGAAATAAAAAACATCACGAGTAACCCCGGATTGTATTACATACAATTGGTAAGTGCTACCTAAAAGAAAGCGAACAATTACATTATTATTACAACGACATAAATCCAATATACACCGAATACACAAAATTAGAGCAACTCATTAATAATGAAGTTAAACAATTAACTAATGAAACATTTCTTATTGAAAATGGCAAAATTATAAATTTCATGTTCAAAGAACTCGAAATTAACATAATCAAATTATTCGGAAAAAAGAAGAAGAGAGGCTTGATAAATGGATTCGGTTCCATAATAAAATCAATAACAGGTAATTTAGACGCCGGTGACGAAGAACGTTACAATACAATCTTAGAACAACTTAGTAATAATCAAAAAGTACTACAGGCACAAACTAACGAAATTATCTACCAACAACAAACTTTGACCGATAAATTTAACAAAGAGTTACAAATTGTAAGACTAGACGAAAACAAATTACGAACGACAATTAACGAAGTAATTGGAATAATGAAACAGGACAAAAGTTGGAAAGCGTTTATACACATCGAAATCCAAATTAATAAAATCTTAATATATATTCAAAGACTCAAAAACATAGTAGATAATGTCATAAAATCCTTAGAATTTTGCTCTTTAAATCAATTAGACATAACCATAATAGACCCTAGTAGTCTCCAAAATATTACACAGAACCCAAATATACTACAAACGCTCGAAACAGTATACATTACTTGTACACTACAAAATAATAAGATTCATATCCTACTATATAGCAGTCCCAAATTACACAAAAAACTTATACCCAATTCAACAATTCACCCCAGTACCATATTACGATCTATCATATAAACAATTAGCAGAGGAAAACAATATGATTATTAGTCATAATAACAGATATATATCCATACGTAAATATTGTATAACAAATTAGTAATAACCCTATTAGTAATTGTATTAATAACATATTAAATAAACAAATATATGATGATTGTCTAAGCCAAGAGATTGCAACAAAAAATTACATTTCACAAATACCATTTACAAAGAAAATAATTATATTTTCCCCAAACCTTCAAAATTTAGAGTTTAATTGCGGAGAAAATTACAAATATAAACAAGTGCAGGGTATCTTCATCAATGAACAAGATGTGTGCACTATAAAAAAATTGGCAATCTCATAAGTACAAACCACTATACCAAGAATACATTTTCGACATTATAAAAGAAATAGAAATTAAACGAATACCAGAAATAAATAAATTGAATAGAGTCAAATTAAATATTACACACCTAGATCAAATCAAATCCATAAAAGGGATTGACAATCACCATATACCCATATTATATATTATTTTAAGTATTATAGGTATCATTATTATACTCATATTATATAAAAAGAGAATATATACTCACATTTTAGAATATAAGCAGAAGAAAATTGTAAACCAAGAAAAGATAGATTTAGAATTGAATCCTCTGAAATAATGTCATTTCTTGAAGGGGAGGAATTATAATACAGTACCATTCACAAATGACATCATTTCTTATCATAATTTGTCTAAGATAAGATTAGTATATAAACCAGTGTATAACTAAGGATAGGTGCTACTTGTATCACTTTCTATAAGCTGTTACTATGTTCAACAACTGGTCTGTTTAAATAAAGATTTGAAGTTATTAAGAAAATTAGTTTTTTTTTGAAAAACTTCGATTCCAAAATCAAAATTTATATATATATATATATATATATATATATATATATATATATATATATATATATATATATATAACTTAGCTGTTCGACAGCAACAGGCGGTGGAATGTAAACTAAAATAACGTAAAGATATTTAACAGCTGATAATGAAATTTTTACACATACTATATCGGAACTAGAGGCAGGATTTAAGCTTAATTTACATGGAACGTTATCACCGTTGTGGCCGTCAACCGTTCACGCCGTTAAGACCGTATAGTCCGTAGTGGGGATTTTAGAGGGAATTTCATATTTAGTAACTTCTGAAAAAACAAAAATAACTACATCTCTACGCTATCATCTGTCATCTATAGCTGCTGTTTACATTGCGATCGCGAAAGTGAAAAATGAATATAAATATAAAGTACCGCGATTGTTTCTATATCCATAGTAAATACACAAATATGAGATTTTAGATTACACAATTCAACACAAATACGAAAACTTATATTTATATCACTCAGTTGGCTAACCTGATTTATGAAGAACTAACTCAATGTACGCAAGCGCAGCGGTCATAACGGCCGACAGAATAGAACACAGTTCTAATTTGACCTTGAACGGTTGCAACGTTCGCGCCATTAATCATGTTTGATTTTAGCCAATCAGAGTCGAGAACGGCCACAACGGCCGACGGTGATAACGGCGACAACGTTCCATGTAAATTCAGCTTAAGTGTTAAAAATCTATAAGTTGAGCTCTGAATTTATTACGCACAGCATATAACACACCTCCACCACACTTCTTGCCCACTCGGCCGAAGTCACGGTCAACCCTGAATACAGTAAATTTATCATTGACAATTTCGGAATTACAAATACAGTTAGTAAGCCATGTCTCACTTATTGCAATAAGATCAAAGTTAGACGAGCATGAATTATTGTAAAAATCTTCTAACTTTTAGTATTCAAACCTCGTACATTTTGATAGTAAATGTTCATTGCAAAAAATAAATAAAAGAAGGTGAGATATTAAACAAGTATATAAAAATAAATATTGTAAAGTGTTAGTGACGATGCTAGGACTTGATAAAAATAACACAGTGCAACAACCTCAAAGTAACGTACTTAAACCAAATACAACAAAAAAATTCAAACCAACAGAAAAAATATGAAATTATCACAAGATTGATAAATTAGAAATTTGAAACATACGGAGCTGCTACAAGAAAAAAAAATTGAAAAATTTAGTGAAATACAACATAACCCATGAATCAACCAAGTAAATACGATAAAAGAAGAGAAAAAAAAATCAAGATAAAGATATGTTTTCAATTTCACTGAGATTTACTTTAGTTAAGTTATGATTTTCACCAAAGTTTACTTTTTTAATAACATTATCAACTGTATAATATACTTCGCAGAATACTGCTTAAGAATATTTAGTCTTTTTTGTGAGATCTTCTTTGATGGAAATGTGAGATGCCTACTTTTCAGTACAGAATCACGGTTTTTGTACGATATTGGGTGTTTGTATAAACATGTATTCGGAGATTTTCTTTGGCCCATACATGAGTATTTTAAACATTCGGCTCATTATTTAAAGTAAAAATACACTCATCAGTAAAACAAATGGAAGAAATGAAATGCTGGTCACGAGCAGAGCTGGGCAAATTACTTTCAAAAAGTGATTGAATACAATTACTTTAACCAAAATATATTCAAATTACAATTACAAATAATTACTATTAGAGAAATTTAATTAAATAACCAATTACTTTTGCATTGTAATTTACATATTAATTACTTTTTCAATTATTTTACTAAAAAAAATCTTTCACCTTATATTAACAAAAAAAAATACTACACTATTTAATATGATATACAACATAAATAAAAATAATAAGAGTAAACAAATTTATAAAGAATATTGACCATAAAATTTTGACGTAGTCGTAGCTACCTTTTTAGATTGAAATTATATGCAACTCCAAGGTTGAACAATTCTTCCTTTTTAAAAGGTCAATGCACCAATATCTGTTTAGGGTAGGAAAATCTGCCTCACTCTCAGGTAGACATGAAAGTGACCCTTCATATAGTGGGATGCAAATGTTTTCAAGTGATTTGTAATTACATACGTTACCTATACAGTGTTTGAAAAAGTGGTTACACCCATTTATCTGGTTTATTATTGCAGATACGCTTATTGCTTATAGGACATAATTTATTCAATACAATATCTGCGATTATTTTATATGAAATGTGTAATTTTGTGAATTCCGGTATAACCGGAAGTGATATAACCTTTGTTAATTTAAATACAACCTATACTAGTTTTTTATAAATTTAAATTTTATTTTTTATTCCCTTTACGACCATACCAAATTTCTTAGTATTTACCATATTCATTTGTTAAAAATAAATACTTATCATTAATGGATGTAATTTAATATGTGAGAAGGCTACGACAGCAATTCCTTTATGATAATCTGTAATAAATAATATGAAATTCAAAATTTACAAGTCATGAAATCTTTATTCAATATGTCCCCCATTTAAATTAATACATTTTAAAATACGTTTTCTTAATTCTCGCATAACACTATTAAGCTCTCTTCTATCAATTTTTTGCACCTCTTCAAGAATTCTGTTTTTTAATTCTTAGAGGTTGTTCTGTCTATTGAAGTAAACCAAATGCGTCCTACCATAGCATAAGATAAATTTCGCCCAGAATGTCTTGTATTAAATTCTTCTGCCGCTTTTCTGTAACTTCTGTTACTATCTCCTATTAATAATACGATCTCCACTTTATCTAAATTTATAAAAAACATGTATAGGTTGTATTTAAATTAACAAAGTTGATATCACTTCCGGTTATACCGGAAGTCCCAGAATTACACTTTTCATATAAAATAATCGCAGATATTGTATTGAATAAATTATGCCCTATAAGCAATAAGCGTATCTGCAATAATAAGCCATATAAATGGGTGTAACCACTTTTTCAAACACACTGTATACAGGCTAAGTTTGGGAAGATGCCCAGCTCCTCCCCCCACCCCGCCATTAAACTTCTTAATTATAAGTATTAGAAAAACATACTCATATAAAAGTTTTATTTTTTATTTAAATATACTATTTGATGGCAGATGTATATTTTTTTTATAAAGTCACGTTTACAAGATACGATTATCAACTTTTATTTTTAAATAGCAACCTATAATTATTGTACTAAAATATAAACCGCCATTTTTTCTCTTTTCAACGAGATAAAAGTTTGTATATCAAAAATATGAAAAAAATCGGAGATTACTTGTAATAAATATGTTGAAAGTGTGGGCATCTTCCCAGACTTAGCCTGTACATATGTGTATATGGTTATTAAAAATACTTTATACTGATTTATATGAAACCCTATATGAAGACATTGCAAATTCCTTGAAAAGTATATTATTACTATTAGGATTCAGAAAAATAATTATAACTCAAGTAAAAGTCCAAAGTACGTCGTACGTCCCAACGCGCGTTGCAATTGTAACCGTTGTTACACCCACAACGCATATAAACTACCCTACGCCCGTATCCCGGGATTCCCTTATTTGTTGGTTCAAAATAGTAATTAATATTTGAAAAACCAAATTTTCAAATGTTATTTAATTAGTAATTAATTTCCAATACTTATTAATTACTGCCCAGCTCTGGTCAAAAATTATGATCTTTAATTTTCTATTTCTATTCTTGTAAAATTTGATACGAGCCACTGTTTTTTAGGAAAGGGCTAAAAACACTTTTTCTGCTCCTTTCATCAAAGATGGCGGCTCGCGCTGACCCTCCTCTAGGTCGGAAACATGTATTAAAATCAGAACTAACCCACCTTTTGCAAGTTAAATTGGCTGGAAATAGCTAAAAATTATTACTTTTATTTTGCCTCCCTTTCGCCAACGAAACGCATATAAACAATAATTTTGGACATCCGTTTGAATGAAGTATTTGAAATAATAAGAGTATTCTGGGCTTCCATTGTCTTTATTTAACAATAAGTAATAATAACACACAACGTTTCAATTGCTAAAGAATCTGCAATAGTCTTCATCTGAATACAAACAAATATAGAGACTACTGGAGCTTATATACTAAAGACGCTTGATCGCTACACTAATTATGTCTTTAGTATATAAGCTCCAGTGTAGTCTCTGTATTTGTTATTATTCACCTGAAGACGACTGCAGATTCTTTAGCAATTGAAACGTTGTGTGTTATTATTACTTTTTGTTAAATAAAGATAATGGAAGTCCAGAATAGTGTTATTATTTCAAATTTTGGACATGTTAAGTGCTGTGACACAGCCCCAGTTGGCGTAGTCCTCTCTGTCGGCAGGGACCGGGTTGCTTGGGCGCCTTCGGCGGCGGTTGCTGAAAGAGAGGATGGATTACTGAATAGCTTTCTGTGGAGGTAGGTCAGGGTTTGTCTCAGAAAAGCACGTAGTTATCTTAACAAACTAGTTTATTATTCCCAAATTATGCAAATGTAATATAAGAAATTAATAAATACATATTGAAAAATGTGACGGCACTGCGTTTAATCTACTAGCAAACCGTGTTTCCGCGATACGTCAATAGGCACAGGATTTGACGGCGGTAACTAAACACTTGAAATAACAAATAAAAATATCTAATAAAAGATAAAGTCCCAGTTTTTTGGTAAAATTCTCATAGTGCAAACCAAGTGTAATCTGTGCGAAACAAAACAGTTTTTTATACTGGAATACTGAGAAGAAAAATACATCAACTTCAACACCATCAACAAAAAAGGTAGAGCTCTCTATGGGAGCACACGCTCCTTATTCTCACTTAAAACATCATCCTCACATTATTCTAACCTCATATCTAAAACAAACAATATAAATCTAACACTAACTGCCATCTCTAAACCAATAGTTTAAAACACCAAGCACCTCCCTTAGTACAGCTCCAAAGAAAAACAAACCAAACTAAACATGAATCCGACAACTAGCAACAACAAAAACAATACACAAATAAACTCTATAAATATGGACAAACAGTTACCTACACCAATAACGCAAACCGCCACAAACTCTTTCTCAGATATTGTAAAAAAACCAATCATTGACACTTTCCTGAAAAAAGAACAGGCAAGCATTATGAATGCAGTAGATACTCAAAAAATAAGACTAATCATTTGTATAAATATCATAGGTTCGAAAAATGTATTGTTTGCATCAAAAATTTCAAAAAACAGGATATGTATTTATGTACAAACAAAAGCCATGGTAGATGAAATAGTAATAAACCACAACACAAAAGAAATAACGTCTGCTCTTCCATCCCCCATTATGTCATAGAAGAAACACTGAAAAATATAGGTTTACGCTTAGTATCACCAGCATCGTGTCTAAGAGTTGGAATGCAAGAAATTGAGTTCTCCCATGTACTGAGTTTCCGACGACAAGATTACATACCTACTGTAACGTTTTATTTATATGGGGGAAGTGTAAAAATAAGGAGAAATAATATTAATTAAAACAATACGTTTATTAAACGATAAATAATTAAGATAAAATGTTAAAAAGCTAATAAAAGTAACTAACACTATGATTAAATAATTATAAATTCTAAGAATATTATTAAATGCTTAAACACTAAGATTATTTATTTAACCAATATTTATATCCCTTATATTTATTTATATAACTACATTTATTTATGTTAACAACTCGTAGACTGTTTATTTATATCACCAACTTCATTACTAGTTGCTTCTATATATCAGACCATCCCTCTGCTGTCCTTCGGACGGTATTTATTTCTTTTCTAGACTGTTCCATTGAATACAAAGGATTACATCACCCGATGTAAATAACCAATCTGAACGCCTATGGGTTTTCCCCCGCCGGGGGGAATTACGTCATCGCTCGAGAACTTGCTACCAGTGGCGGCGCAAGCATTCTCTTAAGACAGGGGCGCACGCCACACTACTAACACTAATGAAGAAACGCAATTCCCATCTATAACAATGCATTATGAAGAAACTGAATACAAAATATTCTTAAATGAAGAAACAACACTATGCTACAGTATAAAAAAAACCGGGATACACAAGTAATCAATGTGAAGAAGCTAACGATAAAGAAAATTCACAGAAACTGAATGAAACTCCAAGCAATATAACAAACAAAACCCTAAACTACAGAAACATAAGCACGCCAATAAACAAACAACTTTCAACCCATCTAGAATCTTTCTTAAACAAAAACACAATAATTAACAAACGATCTACTCCCGAATCTTCAACAACAGAAACAAATCAATCCAATAACACTCCACCAAGCACACTCTCAACACAAATAAACCAAGAGACCTCCACACTGGACCCAAACGTAACATTCACAAAACCCACACTAAAGAAACCAAGAGCACTAAGTCCAGGAGAAGTACTAAACATCTCCCTAGAACCAGTTGAAAAAGAGATGAAGAAGACAAACCCAAATAAATATATAGTATCCTTGGAAGAATTAAAAAAAATCTTATAAGAAGGATTTGGTATATCAAACCAAATACACATCGCTAGACAATTCACCATAGATACCGAGAAATTTATTGAAATGCTAACATCCCTGTATCCACTAATAAAAAACAACGTTTCACCAACACAAAAAACAATCTTATAAAACAACTTAAAGCAGAACGCGACAAAGACATATATTCAAGCCAAGAATCTCTGTCAGAATGCTAATCCAGTGGAATTGTAACGGACTCCTCGCCCACAAGGGCGAACTAGAAAATATAATAGCGGACTACACTTCAAGAAAGTAGACTGAAAGAAACAAAAAATCAATATAAAAGACTACATTATATACCTAAAGACCAAACAACACATCTTAACGGCAGTGGGGGCGTAGCTACAATCATAAACGCAAAGAACCCTTCAAGGGAAATACCACTAAACACCAATCTAGAAGCCTTAGCAGTCAAAACAACAACACCACACAACATCACGATATGCAACATCTACATCCCACCTGACCAAACCATACAAGAAAAAGAAATAGAAAATATCATTAACCAGCTACCAACCCGTTACTTAATTACCGGAGATTTCAACTCACATAACATCATATGGGGATCAAAGAACACCGACAACAAGGGGAAAACTGTAGAAAAGATTATAAACAATAACAACCTCATACTACTCAATAATGGATGTATCACCCACATACTTTTGTAAAAGAACAGGATCATTTTCAGCCATCGATTTAACACTATGCACACCTACCATACCATGGCACACTGTTCCATGCCTATTCAACTATCATTATCCAATTTTAATTAAGTCAATATCATACCAATCAGACCTAAACATGCATTCAATCTATGCCAAATGAAAAATAGATAACACAAGATGGGAAAACTTCACAGCAAATATGGCAATGCAAAATTTCAAATCAATCAAAAACATCAACAAATTAGTAGACATTTTTATAAAAAAACATCATAAAGGTTGCGAACAACACTTTTGAAGAAAGAAAAATAAATATAATAAAAAAAAAACAGTACCATGGTGAAGAAGAAAAAGAATAAACAGGCACTCTACAGATATAGGAAAAATAACTCCAATGACAGTTTCATAAATCTAAAAAGAACACAAGCAATACTGCAACAAGCATTAAGAAATAGAAAAATAGGCCTCAACTTTTCTAGCCAAAAAACACTTGCAAACCACTTCTGTCGTCTTCGAAACCCGCATGGACACCCACGACTAATATTTAACAACACTAACATCATATATGTAAATATAAAAATATTATTAGGAGTAAAATTAGATTATAAATTAACCTGGCTACCACATCTAACAGGACTAAAGAAAGATTGTTTCCAAAGACTCAACATCTTAACAATATTGGGAAATACCACATGGGGAGCACAAAAAGAAGAACTACTTATTATCTACAAATCATTAATAAGATCCAAAATTGATTATTGTAGCGTAGAATACCAAACTGATCATCCAATAAAATTAAAAATTCTTGACCCTGTCCACAACGCAGCAATCCGCGTAGCGACCGGAGCATTCAGATAGAACCCCATCACGACGAAAACAATTGACGGCAACCTTCCTCACAAAAATTGCAACGCAACCAACAACCCCAATATTTAACCACTTCTTTAAACTGAAGAATATAACTTTTGTATTAAATTCAACAACATTACAAAAAATATCCTACCCACTATTCCAAAAGATTAACCTAACCCACTTTCAAACATCACAAAGAAAAACCCATAATAACTATCCATGGTTGAACGAAAATCCCAAAACAATAATCACACTGACACAATACCCAAAAGACACCACTCCGACAGTGTAGTACAAAGTATACTTAATCCCTACAACAGCAACAACCAAATCCAACATATACAATACATCACGAACGAAGCAACTAAGCAAGGTAAAGAAATAACATTTATGTGGATCCCATCCCACATAGGAATAAAAGGGAATGAAAAAGCGGACACAACGGCAAAAGAAGAATGCTCAATACAAACGCCCACGAATATAGCCATACCAGCAAACGACATAAAGCACAAAATTAAACAAGCCATAATCCAAGATTGGAAAACTCAATGGGAAACAACAACAAACAATAAGCTTCGTCAAGTAAAAGATAATCCATCGAACTGGTCATCCCTAGATATCCGCAAACATCAGTTCGTCATAACGAGGTTTCGAATAGGTCACACTCATTACACCCACGAACATCTCATACAACGCTTGGACCTGAAACAGTACGACACTTGTAACATGCCCATCACAGTCGAACACATAATTACACAATGCACAAAATACACAACACAAAGATACAAACACAACCTACCAGACACTCTAAAACAAATACTAGCAAACAACAACATATCACTTAATAAAATATAATATATGTGTGTATTATCAAAAAATAGAATGTACTACCTATGTATACTAAACTATTACTGTTTGTAAAAAAACTTGTACCTGAGTGCTAGTGATTTGAATTATCGGAGCACCCGAAAATAAATCAAATAAAAAAGATAAAGTACAAACGGACTCCTCTACATAAGGTATCGGAGATACGGACGGCGGTTTATCCCGGCGAGTGGTGAATTTCAATCACCAAACTCGACTTAGAACATCGGAAGTATAATATACGACTCGGACGTTCTAGCCAAGGAGCTCAGTTGCCAAGCTCGAAGCGGAAGAACGTGATTTCTCTGGACGATGCGCGGCTTTTTAAACCCGAGATTTCGTAAATCAAGAAAAATCTCGCATATTTTGAAGAGGGGCGAACTTTAAACTTTAACAGATGACTGGTGGCGCTGCGAGCGCTCGTTCAACAAAAACTAATTTAATAGAAATCGTAATAATTTCATGCAGTCTCAGTTTCTTGTAAAATACATTAAAAACATAGTAACAAATATTATAAAAGTATATTTTATAATAATAATAATTGAGCATGCCATTGACAAACGCTGCTCAATTCTCGGCGATGAATATATAACCTAAACAACTGACAGTTGTAGCGGTTAAATAAATGTGAACACAAATGTGTAACGAATCCTATCTACAGCCAATATACAGTATAACAACAATGTACAAGCTTGGTATCATGGTTTTACAGTACATAGGTAAGTAAAATATACATTTGCAAATCTCTGACTAGGTTATAATTCCAGCATGTGTCGATTCATTTACGATCTCACATCGTTTGTGGCTGACTACAATTGTTTCAAAACAACAATACTGAGACAAGGTACGTATCGTCAGAGTGTAGTTTTTAATTCTGAACATTTTTGTTAAAACGCTCCATCATTAAGTAGTTGTCAAACAAAAAGTACGCGTCGAATGAAACCTGACATACACTAAACCATCCGTGGTAACAACCTGATAAAAAAATGCTCAATCGAAAATAAATAACGCACGAAATATTAAAAAAATCTTGATTTACTCATTTCAAGTGCCTGAACTGCCATATAAACGTAGTCAATGACATAAATACCAGTATTAAATATAGCTGTTATAAGGGCCGCGGTACTGAATATACTTAAACTAGACAGTATGATGAAAATAAAAATGATAGTTATGTCTGTAGTTGGTAAAAGTGCAGTCCAGTACAACATTTCAGATGTCATAACCCACGTAGCGATTGCGGTCATTGGTATCACTGTCATTAATGTATGTACATACCAATATATGAAAATAATCCACCCTGGGAAACCCATTATTTTCATTAGGTCCTAGAAAAAATCACATGATAGCTAATAATTAATTATTAATTAATTTAATCTAATTTAAATAAGAATAGTTAATAAGATTAAGCATGTAGCCATAGTGAGTTGATTAAAACATAGAAAATAGTAACATCGTGATGTACAGGTAGTTATTTAACTAAGCGTACAACCAACGACTACTACGCTCGCTGTCCAAATTTCTAACTATACAATATTGAGAAATGTCACTTGTCTACATTCTTAATGGAAACGTTTAGTCAGGAACTAATGGCAATATAGAGAAACATTTTCCACTTTTACAAATCAATCTGACATATAACTGCTCTGTCGGTATACTTACATAACCAAAAAAAATAAAAAAAAAATGCCGCACTATTGTGAAAATAAAATAATGCATTCATTTACAAAAACGAAAGTATATAATGTTTAGATTAAATTGAAGCAATAGGTCAAGAAGAATGGGAAATAACGATAAATTAAAATTAAATATAAAAGACGTTTTTTCTTTATATTAATCCTTATTAATTGAGTAGTAGTGTAAGTACAAAGTGTACATTTTATTATTTTTTGTTATGGTGGAGGACCCCACTGTGGTGAATGCAGAAAAAATCTTGTGTGTGTTCCGAGCGCAAATGGACATTGTCGATTTCGAGAGAACAACCTCTCAATCGACAATGTCCTATTTTGCGCTCTTAATACACAGCTATCAAAGATGTCCGTTCAAGGTCAACTGTATCATGAACGAATTAACAAATTGGCATACATTTATCTCTTTTCTTTGCAAAGGCTATAAGCGTGTGCGATAAGGATGGATGTAACACGTTTGTCTTTTAAAAATTCATATTGTTTCGACTAACTTAGGACATTCCACTTTAAAACGATGCTCGTTGTTCATAATACTTTCGCTGTAACGTAAGTTTATTTATTAATTCAGATACATTACATTGTTTCATAACCGTACGAATAACATTATTTTCTGCCAAGAGTCACTGACACTGACATTGTGTCATAATCTTATTTTTTACATATTTAAATTTACATTTGCTAAAAAACTTACCAGTTGACTTATTTTTGAATTTTGAATGCTTTTATTGTAACATATATTTTTATAATAATAAAATAACAGTAGTATCCTATGTACTCTCATAAAAACTAAGCAAATGACACTACTGAATTTGTCATAATGGGCGGAGCAAAAATATAAATTTATACAATTCGTAGATAACCTTGATCGGACATCTTTCAAAAATTTTGATGTAGTTCTATATATTGAAAAAATGATCAGGTTATTTTGTAATGTTCACCCGGCCAGATCAAGTTGTATAGAATATCACTTGTTATAATTATATATGTTATTTGTCACAATATATAAATAAATATATCATCACGGCATATTACCTATTTCTGGGTGTGCCAATCTGCTTTGCACAGATATTGGTAATGATGAAATATTTGTACCATACGGGCGCTTACCAGGCGTCACCTCACGGGCACTCATTGCTGGCGTGGAGAGTGCGCCACAGGGGACAATTTTGCCATTAAAATTCGAAGTAATTTTTGGCGTCGGTTGGGATCGAACCCGGGTCTCCAGATTTGCGACTAGGCACACAGCCATATGAGACCCCATTTTATTTATTGAAACGTTATTTTATAATATAAACTATTTTGTAGCTAATTTCAGAGTGATGTGTCAAATTTAGATCCCAATTATTTTAATGTTTATTTGTATGTAAAAAATAAAGTATTTTACTTCTAGTATATAGCAAATTTAAACTTAATAAACCTGTTAAATTTCTTATTATTTTATTACAATGTACATTAGATTTGTTGGTTATGTATTACCGACTTCCAGAGTACTCTGTCTTGCCGACTTCTGCCGAACAGAAATTGTTGCCAACATTGTAAACAAAATGCACTAAATTAATTATTTTAAAATTAAATTTCATTCAATATTCTACCATTTTCTCTTATTATTATTAAGCGAATGTGTGTTTGAGAAACTATACTTTTTTATTATAAATTTAGGATAATTGGTAACAGTGTTTGAATAATTAAGCCGTGTTTTAGTAGTGTCAGTATAATTTTCAAATAAATCTTGGAATAAATAGTACGTAAAACAGTGTGAGACCGCAAACAGTATTTTCTAACTAAGAAATCGAGAAACTTCTGGACCCAATTACTACTAAAATGGATCAACTTCAAAGCTCATTTAATACTTTCAACAATACTGTTCAAAACAATATAAAAGAATGTAAAGCAAAAATTCTTGAACTAGAAGAAAATTTAAAAACTAAAGATACACAAATCGAACTTTTGGAAAAGAAAATGCGAGAAAAAACTTACTATTCTTTGGAATACAAGAAAATAAAACTGAAAACTTAGGAAATACTGTACTATCTATTTTAAATAAAACCTTCAAGCTACCAGAAATAACTTGTACTAATTTTGTAGATATTAGAGTTGGAAAATTTTAAACTAACAAAACGAGGCCAATAATTGTTGAATTCAATTCCAAAATTACCAGGAATAATATTATGCAAAATGTTAGAAACCTCAAGGGTTCAAAAATACGTGTAGAAGAAGATTATCCATCCAGTATTGTACAAGAAAGAAAAATTCTTAAACGTCATTTATTTGAAGCTAGGAAAAAAGGTAGCAAGGCATCTTTACATTATAACATATTATAACGGCGGGATAGCACAGTGGTAGAGTGCTAGTCTCTGGACTCAGAGGTCGTAGGTTCGAATCCGGGACAGGTCGAATTTTTCTCGACTGATCTTGATCGGTATCTACTCCCGTTACCTTTCCAAGTTGGGATACAATTAACTTGGCAATCACTAAGCTATTCTGGCACCGGCTGGTGGTTGTAACAAGGGCTTGCGCGGGTGGGCAACACACATGACATCTACGTAAGAAACTTCGTGGCAATTGTAAAAAATTAATTAATAAAAATAGATGTTGTGTGTGAGACCATCCTAGGGATATAACCTGTAAGGGTTGAAAATCCCGAAACAAATACATACATACATACATTATAACATATTATATATAAACGACGAAAAATATTCCACTGAAGACTCCCTGAGCCAGAAAATTTAGTAGCGAGTCAACCCAGTATCTCAAAACTAGGAACTGAATCAGAAACAAAAACTAAATATGGTCCAAAAAATAAAGATAAAAAAGATACAAAAAACAAACAAAAAACAGGCCCTTTAGACCGCCATCTGCGTCCCCAAACTGAAACTACTCCAAAAAACTAAGAAATGAAACAAACTACTCTCCAGAAAATTTTAACAATATATTATTCTGGAATATTCAAGGATTCAAAAATATATTTAACCTAACCCCTGACGAAGAAATATTTCTCTTGAAGCATGAAATAATGTGCCTAACAGAAACTTGGCTGAACTATAACTTAAATGAAAACCCTATTTTTCTCAAGAACTACAAAATATACGAGCAACAAGCCTTAAAAGAAGCTAGTACAGGCCGAGCTATTGGAGGTATTCTAATCTTCTCGAAATATCCCTCCAACATCATCACAATTATTGAAAGGGAACCTCATTGGATATTTTTGAAACTTCACAGCTACTTATATAATATTGTACTTGGAGTAACCTACTTCTCCCATTCATATCACTACAATGTCTTACTTGACCTTTTTTCAGAAAGCTTGGAAACCTTATTAAATCAATTTCCAAACCACTCATTTATCATAGGCGGAGATTTTAATACTCGAATTGGGAATATGAATCAAATTGAAGAAGTCCTCATTAATAGCAATTGGTCTACCTTTAGAGAAGCAAATGACACCATAATTAATAAAAAGGCAACGATTGAACACAAATTTTCGAAAAAGAAAATTTACTTGTGCTAAACGGCCGATCAAGGAGGGACACTCCCGCAGATTATACCTATATCGGACCAAATGGAAAAAGTACGATTGATTTAGTATGGGTCAATGTAAGTGCACTACAACTAGTATCTAACTTTACAGTTATCAAAGATATTTATATTTCTGATCATCTTTCATGTTCACTAGAAATAATAAATTTAACTCTTAAACAAAAACTAGCGGCAAACGTGGTAATTCATATCCAAAAAACAAGATGGGACTCCACGAAAGTAGAACTCTATCAAAATGAAATTAAAAGAAAATTATTTGATTTCACTACTTTACAAGCGCTAGAACAATACGAAACTATTAGAAACGAAATAGTACACGCCTTAAAGAATATTGGTATAATACATGAAACAAAAATAGTACTTAATGGCCAAAATAAACAGAAAGCAAACCATGGTTCACAGAAAAATGTAAAAATTTAAAGAAGCTCACCAGAAAACACCTAAAAGACTGCAAGAGGGATGGTTTTACAATAGAAAAAGTCAACACTTATTTACAATCGAAAAAACAATACAAAGTATTCAGGATTAAAAGAAAAAATTTAGCTCAGAAATTAGAAACAAGTTAGAAAATGTATCAGATCAGAAACAGTTTTGGACTACAATAAGATCACTGAATTTTTCAAATTATACCTCAAACTCACATGGACACAGTTTTTTCTGCAATGGTATAACAACAAAATAAATGTTAAAGAAATTTACTTTGATGTCCATCATCCCTATCTTGACGACGACATAACTTCTGCTGAATTAAACCAAGCCCTCAAAAATCTAAAATCCAACAAAAGCCCTGGCTCTGACGGCTTAATATATAAACAACTTCAAAACTTACCGTTTGAGTGGAACAGATATCTCAACATTCTTCTAAATTCTTTCCTTAAAGAAGAAAATTTACCACATGAGTTACTAACAATAAAGCTAACACAGATCCACAAGAAAGGTGATCGTCTGAACAGAAATAATTACCGGGGCATTGCTATTATAAATGCTATAACTAAATTGTTCACTTACATTCTAAACAACCAACTGCAGACCTGGGCTGAAAGTAAAAATCTACTTCCCGAGGCCCAATCAGGTTTTCGAAAACGGCGATCTTGTACAGATAATTTATTTGTTATTAACTCAGTAATATAGTCTTCGTTTCTAACGAATAAGAATGATATCTACGTCATATTCATAGATTTTCAGAAGGCATTTGACTCTGTTCCACACGATATTCTCCGGTCAAAGAATCTTGAAAAATATATATGACGGGGCCACATTACGAGTGAATGTAAATAACAAACTATCAAATGAAATTAAAATAAACAAAGGTGTCTTACAAGGAGATTGTTTAAGCCCACTACTATTCGCCCTTTACATCTCTGACCTAGAATTGTTCATTAGAAGCAAAAATCTTGAAGGATAATACATCAATCAAAAAACAGACATCCTTTCCCTACAGTATGCTGATGATATAGCTATTTTCACATACCTACTCCCAACCAGATATTCAAAGGAAGTTAGATGCCCTTACAGAATACTGCAATCTACATGGGCTTGATGTAAACCAAGATAAAACCAATATCCTCCATTTTCATTTAGGCAGGCCGCCTAAACGAATCATGACTCACACTTGCCAAAACAAGATCATAAAATTTGGTATAACTTTTACCACATCCCGGCTTGTACTCCGAAAACTCCAAAGAAATTTTACGCAAAGCAAACAGAACCACTGGGGCAATAAGAAGTACAATGGTAAAAGCAAAATCATTTTGTTGGGATACAAATATAAAACTATTTAACTCGATTCTTGTTCCAACTCTTCTATACGGTTCTGAAGTTTGGGGTTATTCGCAGTGTGAAGTCGTAGGTAGAAGTGCAGCCCAATATTTTAAAAACATTTGCTCCTGGCAAAAGACCACTCCACAATATATAATTAGAAGAAAAACAGGAACAAGGAATTTTTGTTAAGATTCTGGTATAAAATTTTACTTATACCGGAGAACAGATATGTCAAAATGTGTTATGACAAACAAAAACTTTAAACGCCAAGCCATCATCTATGATTTCAAATATAATCTTCAGCTACTATTGCCTAAGACTAACTTCAAAGAAGTCAGAACCTCATTTTACTTAACGCAGAACTCAACAACATAGTTACTGCTTATAATGAAGTGCTGTATAATTTGGATACAAAAAGAATACTTCTCTCCACATATAACCCATACTATCAAATATACCTAACAAGACACAACTACCTTTCCCTCCATGTCCCATTTAGGCTCCTGAAACTGGTCACCAAACTTAGAACGTCCAATGTCAAAATATGTTCCTTCCACCTTAACGACTTCCGTCATATCTTTAACGAAGAAGAAATCTGCAACTATCTGCAACTTATATGAAGAAAATACCATCAATCACTTCCTTTTCACATGTCCCATCTACAATCCTCTTCGAAGCGTAGGTACACCTTGCTAAATATATTTCTTATAGCAACCTCGATAATGCCAACACGGACCTATTAGCCGACATCTCCAAGACAAAAATATTTGGCATCTACAATTACTGTATTCCTGCCCTGAACTTACGTGCATTTATTTTGAATGTTTAAATGTTCACATATGTATCTATTTCATTTATGTATATAAATAGGTACTATTCAATTTGTATGTTATACTTATTATAATTACTAAATTCTGTTACCATTTTCTTTGTATGAGTTTATTCTCTATACAAATAAATTATTATTATTATTATAAATTTAGTTTCCTAAGAAATGCTTTAGAAATAGGAGTGTTTTTGCCAAAATTTCCTGGTCCGTTATCTGGCGGAGCCGTGAGATATTGACGTTTCGAACGTTGCTTAGACGACGCGAAACAACACATTATGTTATTAGGAGTAGAATGTAGAAACGGTCTTTTTGTGTTGAACCCAGCTATTGTGGCCGACGCTAGGCAAGCTGGGTAAAACACAAAAAGGGCGTTCTGCTCCGAATAACATATACTATTTTTTCTTCAAGTGTTTTAAAAAAAACTGGGGATTTTTTAAATATTTTTTTGTTTAGAGTTTGAAATTTCAGCCAAAGTTGGCTGTGTACATTACAAGACAAAAACGATATTGGCATGTATTTAAGATCGTAGCGTTGGGGTGGCAAGTTTTGAACTACAGGTAGAACGAGATATGACGTTAACCTACTGTCAAAGTGTCAAACGGGCAAACACAATTTATGGACTATGTGCACACAAATAAGCAGCAATAATTGTTACTCATATTACAATATATATGTCAACTTGATACACAAATACGTATAATATTTAACAAATTACTAATATTACACATTTTAATAACAAGTCAACCTGTAGTTCATTATTTTGCCACCAAATGTCATATCGCTTAGAAATACATGCCAATAACTGCCAAATAACAATATTCAGTGTATAGTTTGGTTCACGAAAGATGACAATTCAAGGCCATTTGTTCGAAGAAAGAATAAACAATATTTTATATAGCGGTAGTACGAGGTGTGTTCAAAAACTATCGCGAATTTTGAATTTTCGCGGGTTACGTATATTCGAATTTCGATATTTTTGTGGCTTTATGTTGGTACTCATGTCTCTCACTTATGTCGACAAGCTCGGCCATTTTGAATGTTCACTTACTTGTTGACAGCTGCTTTGCTTGCACGTGTTTTGTATCGTCTTCGATTTTTACCTAATGTGCTTATTCGTTAAAAACTGACTATGAATTTTTTGACCAAGACAATATCTTTCTTATCTAAAGGCGACGGAACGTAGAAAAAAATAATTCATTTAAAATTTGTCATTGTCATAAAATGTTTTTATCAAAGAAGTTATTTCATTTCTACTCGTAGAATATACGTAACCCGCGAAAATTCAAAATTCGCGATAGTTTTTGAACACACCTCGTATAGCAACATTATGTTTTAGAAAGAGATAGATTATTTGACGTATATCTACGTTATTTATGCTATATGACAGATATATGTTCCATATTCACATTGCTCTCTAACACACTAAAAGTAACAGGAACGTATGTCGATGAGTTGCTGGTATGCAATGATCTATTGAACTGCCCTCTACGTTAAAGCAAATCCAGTGGCGGAGTTTGTTTTTTGAATTTTACCCACGATTTGACGTTTAATCAAAATCAACGAATAAGTTTATAATTTTGTTCCGCGATTTTATTGAACATAATCATGGGATAGAAAGGAAAAACTTTGCGAAAGCAAGCTATTCAATTTGTCCATAATGAACATGAATATTTTCAATGGGAAACAGAAAATAATAGACCATTATTAGATCTTCATCAGGTGTAGCAGGTAATATACAGGGTGATTCATCGGTCTGTCCTCTCTTTATAACTCTTTTATTTTAAGTCAGATAGAAAAACTCTTCAAATATAATTTATATAATATATTATTGTCTATCTACGTACTATATGCATTTGTATACAGGGTGCTCTGTTGAAGCGCAACAATATATAACTTTATATTTCTTAATGGAACACCCTATATATATTTATTTATTTTGATAGTAAATTAGATTCCTTTTAAAAAACTATTAAGTAATACGGGGTCTAAAATTATAAATTAAGAAGTTATTTACGTTCATAAAAAATAGTAGTTCATAGTGGAAAAAACCACAATTTAATACAAAACATTAAACTAATTACAAAAAGGCTATTAAAATTTAGTGACAGACTAAATAATGCAAAATTATAATAAATTCGAAACAATTGATCAAATTATCCATAGCTTACGTTGTTAATAATAACATGATACAAAAATATCGTTCAACGAATAAAGGTAAATAACTTCTTAATTTATAATTTTAGACCCCTTATTATTTAATACTTTTTTAAAGGAAATCTAATTTACTATCAAAATAAATAAATATATATAGGGTGTTCCATTAAGAAATATAAAGTTACATATTGTTGCGCTTCAACGGAGCACCCTGTATACAAGTGCATATAGTACGTAGGTAGACAATAATATATCATATAAATTTTATTTGAAGAGTTTTTCTATCTGACTTAAAATAAAAGAGTTATAAAGAGAGGACAGACCGATGAATCACCCTGTATACGAATATATTATTTTAATTTCTTTGAAAATTGAAATTGCTTGACAAAAAAGGTTTCATGATTAATGATGAAATTTAGCAAGTATTTTATTTTAGCGTACAGCAGATGCGCTACAAATATCTGAAACCACAGTAAACAGGGTATTAAAACGTGTTAATAATATCGAAAATGAAGAACAATTAACTTCTTCTGGAAAAAAACGACCCAGAAAATCAACTGCAACAGCTGATCTTGATACTGTAACGTTTTTATTTATATGGGTGAAGTGTAAAACATAGACAAATATTATTAACGAAAAGAATACGTTTATTAAACGATAATAAAATACAGATTAAATATTAAAAGATAATAAAAACAACTAACACTATGATTAAATAATTATAAACACTAAGAATATTATTAAATTCTTGAACACTACGATTATTTATCTATACAATATTTATATCACAACACTTATTTATATAACTACATTTATTTATGTTAACAACTGTTAAACTGTTTATTTATATCACCGAGTTCATATCTGGTTACTGGTATATATGAGACAGAGACTCCGCCTTCTCTCGGCCGATATTTATACAGCGCGTAATAGTCTAGAAGCCTTCCAAGCGACAATGACCGGCACACAAAGGAACGAGGTCACGGCACAATTAGACTCTAACCGCTGCGGCGCCAGGGATCGCGTGATCGCTCTCGTACATTCGCTCAGTGGCGGCATTGTATTCTCTTCTCTCGGGGGCGCACGTCACAATACTTTTAACATCGATGCAATCAGAAGAACAATATATGAAACGTATGCTAACAGTAAGTAGTTTATTAATTATTTTCAAAATATGTATTTATATAATTGTTTTCAGTATTTTTGTAACTATACATTGGTATTGTATCTTTATGTTCATTATTATAACAAAATAAAATATATCTTTGAAAATGTGTAGACGTTTAACATTTAATTTTGAATGATTAAAATGTATCCACAAATATTATACGTCGTGCACGCCTATGTGTATGGAATGTAGTGAAGTTATTTGCAAGTAATATTATACCAGATGGTTTGAAAATGACCTTGAATTGACATCTTTCGTGAACCAAACTATAGTCTGTGTTCCTGTGACGACTGCTGCCGCCAGCGGTGAACTAAGAAGTTAACATTTTTTTACTTGTACAATAATGAACAACGTTGTACTAGTAAGATAATGAATATCTTCTATAGTGTGTGTACAGTAGTATAACATGAATATTATTATACGCTTGAAGACACATAGCTTTGTAGCCATCTCTTTTGCTCTCAATGCTTGTATTACATACTTCGCACTGATAACTTCATGGTGGCGTCAGAAGTTTTAATGCTATTTTTCTCAAATTCTTTAATATTTAACAGTTTTTTTTAAATGAGAATATATTATTTACATGTATATTTATAATATAGGTATACATACTCGCATTCCAGATAATTTTTCTACCATCATCTCGCTTGCATTGATTACGGCTGTTATTATAACGCCAATTACAAAAAACATGGGTACAATGAACAACTTCATTTTAATAATTAATTGACTTTCCCATTTATAGGGGGGATATGGCATTCTTTGAACATTAACTTCTGTAGAGAAGCTTTTTCCAGATACATGTTTTATGAAAGATGTGTCGACTGCATACTGAGTAGCAAGAAAGCCAGTTTCAAAATAATACTTAAAATCTGGAAATGAAAAATAATACAGTATCAAGAACGAATTAACAAATTGGCATACATTTATCTTTCTCATTTGCAATTACAAGATACGTGTGCGATAAGGATGGATATAACGCGTTTATCTTTCAATAATGTCACGCTATTTTGGGGATAGCGGGCAGAACATGGTGGTAGGAATAAATATGGAGGGAGTATTTGCAATCGCTAGTGCAGCCGCTTCCCCTTCTACATTGTGACCGCTGTCAGTTTGATGTTACAAGGTTGTTGCTGTCATCTGTCATTGAGCATTGTTTGTTTTGAAACGTGTACGTGTTTTGGAGAAGTGTTTACCGTTTATGACTTTTTAATATATGTATATGGTGTTTTATATTGACTTTTCTTTAAGTGCTTCGTAACATTTGGTGAAAATTAAGATTTTTTATTCATGTGAGTTATGAAATATTGTTTTATTTTAAAACTGTAATTCAACGTGTATTTTGTGTTTATAGCAATTTAACAGAACAAACATTATTTGGACTAGTTGACTCTTGCACTGCAATATGTAAGTTTTCTTGCAATAATATTATAGTAGTTCATAGTGGAAAAAACCACAATTTAATACAAAACATTAAACTAATTACAAAAAGGCTATTAAAATTTAGTGACAGACTAAATAATGCAAAATTATAATAAATTCGAAACAATTGATCAAATTATCCATAGCTTACGTTGTTAATAATAACATGATACAAAAATATCGTTCAACGAATAAAGGTAAATAACTTCTTAATTTATAATTTTAGACCCCTTATTATTTAATACTTTTTTAAAGGAAATCTAATTTACTATCAAAATAAATAAATATATATAGGGTGTTCCATTAAGAAATATAAAGTTACATATTGTTGCGCTTCAACGGAGCACCCTGTATACAAGTGCATATAGTACGTAGGTAGACAATAATATATCATATAAATTTTATTTGAAGAGTTTTTCTATCTGACTTAAAATAAAAGAGTTATAAAGAGAGGACAGACCGATGAATCACCCTGTATACGAATATATTATTTTAATTTCTTTGAAAATTGAAATTGCTTGACAAAAAAGGTTTCATGATTAATGATGAAATTTAGCAAGTATTTTATTTTAGCGTACAGCAGATGCGCTACAAATATCTGAAACCACAGTAAACAGGGTATTAAAACGTGTTAATAATATCGAAAATGAAGAACATAGGTAATTATTTGCAGATTGTTTGTAACTTGGTGACTTGTTGTGTTGTGGGGTACTCCAATAAGTCAGGAGGAAAGTTTTTTTTTATATTATTTAACAATAAACAATTACAAAATTTAATAAGTGTATTAAACAATTGTAATTTCGTATAAATACCTAGCCTAGATCTATCGATTTAAATAAATCTTGTAAAAGATAACCGTATCGGTAACAGGTAAGTGGAATTTTAATTATTTATAATTTTTCTATATTGTAATTTCATCTAAGTACATATTTGCTAAAAAATATTTATGTTTATTGATATTACTAGAAATAAGAAATCTTAATTTCAAATATTTAATTTTATATTTGCCGCGTGAATTACCACCACAATGTGACTGCAGCAGTACCTGCGTCCGTCCCCACAGGCCTACATTCCCCTTGTCCTAAGTTCAAGTTTATGCTCCCTCCATATTTATTCTTACCTCCATGGGGCAGAAAATTGGCGTGAGATTGCTCGGGCGCCAACGGTTGCATATTAGGTTTGGAGTTGAAAAAATATGAACAACACAATTAAGGGCGCGTGTAAAAGCCTTAGTATTCATAACATCCGTTGGATGCTTTCTGAAGGCGCCACTAGTACTTTTATAGTCATAGAATCCGAAATCCTTTGCCAAACTTTACTTCTCATCTGCCCCCACTAAGGTATTTTCGAGCTGGGCGGTAATTTCAAGTTTTACGTCGCTCGGCGGTATGACTTAACAACCGACAAAGAATTATAATGCTTACAACGGTGTCCTGTTGTTTTCACTATAGAGAACACAATTATCATAAAATTTGTGTAAGCATTATAACATCTTATTTTTGGTTAGCGGTATTTCAAATGTCTTTTAATCTGGTTAGTTTTTACCTCGTACTTATAGATAACAGTAATAATATTTTTCTTGATACATGATGAATATGCAATTAGTAAATTGAATTTATTGTTAGAGAATATAGCAAAACCTCAAAATCTTGTAATCGGATTAATTTTTGTTTGTATCTTCTATCTGTAATTATAGTATTTATAAACCATAAACCTTACCTGTTTTATGTTTTCTCATTGTTTTACGATATTGTAGCGAAAAAAAAAAAAACATCTGTAGTAAATAGTGTTTATTATTTCACGATGTGAGAGCCCGTATTACGAGCGCATTTTTATAATAAAAGTGCTTTAACGGAGCATATTGAAGCAAGAAAATATTTGCCGAATTGCAAATTGCACATTGATTTGCTTTTATAAATACGTACCTGTACTATTTAAAGGATTCCAAATAGGTACGTTTGTTGTAAACTTTATGGCCGGGCCTCGTATGCAGTATATTAGATTTTTTGGTAGCTTCTCAACATCATTAAACGCGACTCCTAAACAACCTGGACATTTGTCTTTGTTTAGTTCATGCTCCATAGCTAGTTCGGTTTTGAAACCACCTGTAACAATAAATTTCTTGTTTGAAATATGAATTTACAAGTATACAGATATCCCATCGTAAGTGGTATGTCGGAAACTGTAAGAACTACGACGTTGATTAAATAAATGGGCAGTTTTGAGACCTCATTCAGATTTCCCTGAGAAAAAATTAAAATTCCGAACAGTTTGAAAGTTATGTAAAAAAAATATAATGTGGCCAGCACAATACCTTCCGTCAATTCTACGTATTTTGTACAAAAACCACACAGAATTTTTTTTGCAAACTATTCTATGGGCGTTTTCTTATTAGGGGGGAAATGAACTGATCTTACCTCGTACTGTACTGAACTGAACTACTCCTAAAAAGAACAGTATGTTTTTCTTAAAAATAGGAAGTAGAAAATAAAAACATATATAGCATTATATTTATAACATAATAATCTGTTGTATTACCTTATATGTGATTTGTTTTTGCCATCTTATATTATTTTACATTTTTGTATTTCCAGTAAATCATTTCATAAAGATATGCAAATTTTATTTGACACTGACATCTGTCAATTAATAATATTTGAGTATTATGTTTCCATGGTGCAGCTTTTAGCAGCATCAGGTTGTAAGATATTTCTTTATATTTCTAAATTCATTGAATATAAAGAGTAAAATATAATTAAATCGAATAGAGAATAACATATACTTTTATTTATAATAACATAGAAGGTCAAAAATTGATATTTAACAACGTTTTATCAAGAAAAACTGTTAAAATCTTCAAATTAGGGTACTTCCGATTACCAATCATAACCAAAATCTATTCAACTCTTCATGTGGACGTACGAAAAAGGCATATGAAAGTATTATAATTTTTGGAATTGTAGTATTCGCGTTATCGAAGGAGAATTTTCTGTCTCTGTCTCTCTCTCTCTCTCTGACACACACACACACACACACACACACACACACACACACACACACACACACACACACACACAGACACACACACACACACACACACACACACACACACACACATACAGACATCATCGGAAAAGCAATAAATTCGTATTGTAGGGACTCTTAAACGTGCTTATTCATTAAAAACTCACCATCGAATTTTTTGGCCAAAGACAATACCTTCATTACCTATAGATGATGAAAATCGTGATTTTAAAAAAATGTCAAATAACACCTTAATTGTAAAAGATTTAAAAAAAAAATCATATAAAAGTTGCATGATTTGATAAGGCAAACTTAAAAGTGATATGAAAATAACATTAAAGATGGCGGTTTCCAAGGTATTAGTAGCAGCTTTTTACCTCTCGCTAAGAGAGGTATTGCATTCATGCTAAAAATCGCATATCTAGATTTTAATGATTAAGCACGTCTTAAAGTCTCTACAATCCGATTTTAATATTTTTACGAAGATGTCTGTGTGTGTGTGTGTGTGTGTGTGTGTGTGTGTGTGTATGTGTATGTATATGTGTGGGATGTTGGAAGCACGATTTCTCAAAAACTATCTGTTTAATTACGTATTTCTCAATCGGACATTATGTGAAAAGGTTTTGGTAATAATTGGACAATCGGATGTAGTAAATTCTTAGAAAAAATATTTTTTTCTATTTTGTATCTGTAACATTTATTACCACACCCAAAGGAGTTCGTTTATATCTCGTTTGAGTGTTGTAACAGCCTAGTACAATTTATTTTTATAAAGTTGGTAGCATAGCTGAAATATTATGTCAAAAAATATCAAATGTTTAACCTCACTGAATAAACGATACTAACGATTGTTAAGGTTTTTATTTTTGTTTAATTTTTGAACTTAAAAGTAGTAATAATAAGAAGAAAATAAATTGAGTAGTAAAGTTTTAGAAAGATAGTAAAATAGAGAATATAGAATGTCGTATCATAGATAGTTCGTACAATGTAGATAGAGTTGTTGATGTTTTGTAGTGAAAAGTAAAAGGCAAAAAAAATAATTGTATTACGAGTTGTAAGAAATGAAACTTGTGTTTTTATTACATCACATAGTGGTTTAAAGAGCGCGCCACGGAGGAGAACAAGGGTGTTGGGCGTGGCAGAGAGAGTGTTTGAGAAATAATAAATTTCTATAATAATTCCTAAAATGTAGAAATAAAGATCTAGAAGCAAAAATAATTGAGATATATATGTTGTGTCAACCACATGTAAAAAGTAAAAATATCTGTCACGAATTATAAATTAAAACTAATTAAGACCATATGACTGCGTGTACGTTTGTGTAGACAAGTAAAGAATTAAAAACTAAAATCTGAACAGGTTATGGGCCCAGGAAGCTCGGTATAAAAATAAAAAAAGTAACAATGGCATCTTCAGATGATATTTCAGCTATTGAAAAATTAAAAGATAGTGAAACATTCCAAATCTGGAAGTTTCAAATAACTGTTATATGCAAAGCACACGGACTATGGGAAATAGTGAATGGAGATAAAGAGTTCTTGTCAATTATGAAACCTCAAGAAAAGGCAGAATGGACAAGTAAGGACGCCAAAGCACAAAAGACTATAGTAACTAGTATAGATAAAAAAATTAATATCACATATCTTAAATTGCGAATATTCAAAATCTATGTTCGATAAGCTGTGTAGTATCTTTCAGCAAGGAACTGAAGAACAGAAATATAATTTGAAGCAAGAATTTTTCAACTACAGTTATAAGAAAGGTTCAGACATCTCACTACACATCAGCAAATTGGAAAATATTGCATATCGATTGCAAACTTTACACCATAAAATTGATGTTACCTGAACAATACAAATATTTTAGTACGGCGTGGGAATCGACTCCTTCAACTGAAAGAACTAAGAAATCTCACAGCCAGGTTGTTAGCAGAACAAATAAGGCATAAGAATAGAAATGAAAATGAAAGTGCAGTTGCATTTAAGACAAGCGAAAAATATATTAGAAAAAGTAACGATAATATAAGATGCTTTAAATGTGGCAAGATTGGTCATATGGCTAAGTCGTGTTATAAAAAGGATCAAATAAATAACAAATCATGCTCAATTTGTAAAAAGACAAACCACGAAGAAAGAACTTGTTATTTTAGAAAAAAAAGGTAATATGTCAAAATCTGTCAGTAAAAACAAAGTAGCATTCATTGCAGAGAAGGATGAAGAAATAAAACAAATAACATTCTTCGTAGTAGATTCTGGAGCTATATCTCATATGGTGAATAATAAAAGCATTTTGAACAACGTACAAGATATAAAAGTAGAAATAGGAATTGCAAAAAAGGACCAACAAATAGAAAATGAAGCTATCGGGACAGTTAATACAGATGAATGTATTTTAAAAGATGTTCTTTATGTGCCAGAATTAAATAATTTTTTTAAGAAGAATGAAATTATTGTTTTTAAAAATGGTATAAATATATTAGAAGGCAAGAAGCTTGACAATGGACTTTATGTATTAAATCTAAATCATATTAAGAAAGACAAAGAACAATCCATATTAATATAGATAGAATGCAGTTAGTAGAAGATTAGCACAGAAAATTAGGACTTTTGAGCAAAGGTAATATGAAAAAGTTAATAAAATTATCTACAGGCATGAATATAACTGAAAAAGAATGTGAATGCTTACATAAAGTGTGTGAAATATGCTTGAAAGCTAAGCAAACAAGATTTCCGTTTAATACAACAAGATATAAAGCAAGTAGACCGCTTGAAATTATACATACGGACATTTGTGGACCCATTGAGCCAAACACATGGCATGATAATATATGCTCACTTTTTTAGATGATTATACTCACTACAGTATGATTTATTTGTTAAATGCAAAACATGAAGTAACAGAGTATGTTAAAAGTTATATTCTTGAAGTAGAACCATACATGAATCAGAGAGTATCAAAATTTCGCTCTGATAATGGTCGTGAATTCATAGACCGAGAATTACAATTATGGTGTAAAAATAGAGGCATAGTAATAAATTCGACAATTCCATATACACCGCAGTTAAATGGATAGGCCGAACGTCTTAATAGAACCATTATGGAGAAGGCAAGATCACTCATTTTTGATTCAGGATTAGAAAAACATTTTTGGGGCGAAGCTGCTCGTATGCCAACATATTTATTAAACAGAAGTCCTACTGAAAGTGTGGAACTTAGGCCTGCAGAAAAATGGTTTTAAAAAAAAACAGATTTGACTCGACTGCAGACATTTGGAAGTATCGCATATGCCAAAGTTTTGGGATATCTTAAAAAGCTAAACGAAAGAAATAAAAAATACATCTTCATAGGTTATGCTATAAATGGTTATAGATTATGGGATGAAGAAAAGAGAAAAATAGAAATACGTCGAGATGTAATTTTCAAGAAACCTGATAAAAATACTTACAAAGAAGTAAAAGAGAACATGCAAGAAAGAGTTGAACAAATGCCTGAAAAACTAAGAAAAGAAGAAAATCAAAACGAAAAGAAAAACCAAAGAGAAGAAGAAAACCAAGACAAAGAGAAAAACCAAAGAGAGGAAGAAATCCAAGATGAAGCACAATACCAAGAAGAATAAGAAAACCAAGACAGAAGAAGAAAAAAGAAAAAATACAAGACCTAGAAGAATAATAAGAAGACCATTACGGTATGATGACTACATAATGTTAACATATCACGAAGAATTAAACACTGAAGAAAAGAAGAAATGGTTAAAAGCTATTGAAGAAGAAAAGGCATCATTAAGTCAGAACAATACATGGGTATATATCAATAAAAGTGATGTAGAAGGAAAAAAGATTTTATCAAGATGGGTATTTCGTGTAAAGGCTGATGTAAGATATAAGGCTGGACTAGTAATAAGAGGATTTGAACAGCAGTATGGTACATATTACCAAGAAACATTTAGTCCTGTGGTAAATGTAAGCTCTTTACGAATTTTATTTGCACTTGCAGCGAATCAAAATTACTACATTAAGAAATTTGACATAAAGACCGCCTTTTTATACGGAGAATTAGAAGAAGAGATCTTTTTGGAGGTTACAAAGGGCTACGAAGAAGAAGACAAGGTATGTTTACTCAAGAAATAATTATATGGTTTAAAGCAAGCCCCATTATGTTGGAACAAACGTTTTACTGATTTTTTGAAATTAAAAGGTCTCGTTGCATTAAAAACTGAACAATGCACATTTAAAAGTAAAATTAAAACATTATTCTTAGCAATATATGTTAATGATGGTATATTATTTGGATCTAATGATCAAGAAATGATAGAGTTATTAAATGAATTAAAAACAGAATTTGAAATGGTATAAAATTATCTTACAAACAAAACTCGTCCTGATATATCATTTTCAGTGAATGTCTGCAGTAGGAAAAATTGAAAATCCAACACTTATAGATGTAATTAAGGTAAAAAGGATTCTACGTTACTTAAATGGAATGGAAAATTAAGGGATCTGTTACAAACGAAAATCAAACTGTAAGGAACTTATAGCTTATTGCGATAGTGATTTTGCTGGAAATATAGCTACGAGGAAAAGTACAACAGGTTATATAATTTTCTTTTGTGGAGGACCTATAGTTTGGGCATCAAGAAAACAACCTATGTATCCCTTTCTGCAACTGAGTCCGAATACATAGCTGTAGCGGAATGAACCAAAGAAATATTCTACGTGAAGTCAATAATTGATGAACTTATTGATAGCAATGTTAAAGTTAAATTGAAAGTTGATAATCAGGCGCATTCAAGTTAATAAAACACGGTCAATTCAGCAATAGAAGTAAACATGTAGACGTCCGATATCATTATATTAACGAGAAAGTAAAAGATAATTTGTTAACTGTAGATTATTGTCAAACTGATGAACAGTTAGCAGACATCTTGACAAAACCTTTGGCTAAAATAAAATTTGAAAAATTTAAAACAAACATAATGATCAAAGTTATATATTTTTCTAAAATCTTTATTGTGTTTTTAAGTGTTCATTAGTAAAATAAAAAACTTGTTAACATATTAAAAATTAAAATTAATACCCATTTTAGGAATTAGGAGAAGGTGTTGAGAAATAATAAATTTCTATAATAATTCCTAAAATGTGGAAATAAAAGATCTAGATGTAAAAACAATTGAGATATATATGTTGTGTCAATCATATACCGTGAGTATTTTTTAACATGAAACATGGGATATGTCATATCCATGGTTACGATTTGATTGACAGCAATGTATTTGCCTGTCTCATTTAAAATGAAACATAGGGGACAATTTTGACATTTGGTGGTATTATTCGAAATTTAATCCAAGTTTAAGGCAAATGTCGGACTTGTTCCGCGCATCATTTCTTGACAGGCCTACACTAAGTGCAGAAACAATTTTAAGAATAGTGAATACCTTTAGAGGAAATGGTTGCGTCCAGCCTGCAGATAACAGAAGGAATAGATCCTGTATATTAAATGCGCAGAAAAACATGAAATTCTGACTATTACAAAATAACAACAGATTAACATTAAGAGAGATTGGACAAACTACTGCTGTAAACAAAGCTACTGCACAGACTATTTGAAAAGGGGCATTACATATCATACCATTTCAAAAATCACCAGGACTTAGTTATGGACGACACGAGACGAAGAATAAATTTTTGTGAAAGAATTTTTGAAAACGTTAATAACAATTCAGATTTGCTTCAAAATATATTTTTTACGGACGA
The DNA here is from genome assembly GCA_951394225.1 of Harpalus rufipes. NCBI lineage: Eukaryota > Metazoa > Arthropoda > Insecta > Coleoptera > Carabidae > Harpalus > Harpalus rufipes. The sequence goes on from OX596292.1 coordinate 6,084,244, forward strand.
AGAAACTTTTTATTTACATGGCGAGGTAAATTCACAAAATTATCGATGGACCAGGGAAAATCTATATTTGTATCAAAGTACGAGGACTCAACGACCCGAGAAAGTTAACGTTTGGGCTGGCATAATAGGAACCCACATTATTGGGCCATTTTTTATTAACGGGAATATTACTGCTCAATATTTAAATATTATACTTCTGTCAAATTCATCCCCTATGTTTTATTTTAAATGAGACAGGTAAATACATTGCTGTCAATCAAATTTCAAGTCTTAACCATGGATATGACAAATCCCATGTTTCATGTTAAAAAATACTCACGGTATGTAAAAAAATAAAAATATCTGTCACGAATTATAAATTAAAAACTAATTAAAACCATATGACTGCGTGTACGTTTTTGTAGACAAATAAAGAATTAAAACCTAAAATCAGAACAAATATAATTGCCATAAACTTAAAATTGTTCAAATCGGTTGAGCCGTTTTTGAGACTCGTTGGACAAAGTCTTCCGGGGCAATTTGTACACAACCTTCAGTTTAACCAGAGATGAAAATAAATGTCAAATCAACTTATTGTTATTTGTTTGAAAGTCATTTAAAAAGGAACTTACGTAGTTCTTTAGCACCAGAAGTAGATTTAGCGTTGTTCATTATTCCATTTATTATCGTATTGTCATCAGGCCAGTAATATAATTTACTAATTGTAGTATTCATTTTTTCTATATTAAAAATGACCGTCTCTTCGTTAACTCTTGGTTTGAATAATGAATACATATATCCACAAAATGATATCAATAGAGCAAGAAAAATTATTTCCGTTATAGTTTGCAACATTCCATGATATCGCCTTAACGCACTGTTCCATAATAATATTGTGATACTTCTAATTATATTCATTTTGTAAGTTCATATTAAAAAAAAAATTAAAAAGCATCAGTACTAATTTATTTTGTCACATTTCTAATTCATTTCAAATATGATTACATGTCTGTCAAAAACACAAATGAATAGTTGTAAATAAAAGAATAAAATGCAGTCGATACTTCTAGATTAAATATAAAAATCTCAGGTGACCAGCACATTACCTTCCGTCAATCCTGCGTATTATGTACAAATCTCACACATACATTTTCTTGCAAAAGATTCTAAATTTCCAGTAAAATAATTTCATAAACATACTATTCAAATTGCACTTGACACTGACATCTCCGTCAATCCTGTGTATTATGTACAAATTCTATAAGGCACGAGCAGTCACGTGAATCATATATGGAGGCCCGTCCATAACTGACAAATGTCATAATTTTTCATTCAAAATTTCATTTTTTGATATTTTATTGTGACATGGCATTATGCGTAGTTTCTATGGCATGATGCATTTGAATATAGACCAGAGGGGACAGACGACTAAATTTAGCTAAGTTAGCATAAATGCATAGCTAGAAGTTCTGTACCGATGGTAGGATAAGTCAGTCAGAGAAAATCTGTCTCAACGTCATGGCACGCAGAGTGACACGCTTACGCGAATAAAGCCTGGTTTATAGATTGCACAGAATAGAATAGAATAGGAATAGAAATTTTTAAGACCATTTATAGATTGCATAGAATAGAATAGTTTGGAATAGAATGACGTCACTTTTGTGTTACTTTTACACTAAATTAACTGATTTATTGGTTATTTTTTTCTTTCACTAATTACATTTAGAATCGAGTAAATGATATCATTGTTTGTTTTTACTAAAAAAGAAAGAATTTCTGCAGAAAAACTGTTGTTCACAGTAAGTTTTTAGGTTAGGGGATGGGCCAAAAGCAGTGGCGTATATAAGGAGGGAGAGGCCGAAGAGAAATTATAAATATTTTTGCAAGGAAAAAACGAATACTACATTTTGTTATGTAATTAAATATTACCTATACTTAATTAATTTGATGTACTTTTAGTTATATATTAAGGGTATATTCCAAAAATAACAAATTTTAACCATGGTTAACCGAAAGTGTTCCAAAAATATCAAAAGATGTAAATTGTGGATTAATGAAACATGGTAACGGTTAAAGCGGTTGCAACCAGCGTAACCATTCTTTTAGCTCGGTTACGCCGGTTACGTATATCTATCCTTTTCTAAAACATAAATGAATGTTGGGTTATATTTACGTATTTACCCAAAACTTCTGTCACACGTGATAGTCTTTTTTGTGTTTGTACACTTTAATGCAATTGTTAGTTTATAAGGAACTTGATTTTCGTTATATAAATAGTATATTTTTATTTTACATACATTTTATATGTATACAATATACAGAATTTATATTATTTTTGTATTAAATACCAAATTGCAAGTAGAAGCTGTAATTCGGCTTCTTTTTTGGGCGACCTCTTAAGAAAACGGGAGATGTTAAATTGCCTCCATTGAAATGTAATAAAAAATGAAAAGTGTTTCTATTCATCCGGAAATGTGATCGAAATACCTCGTCACTATAATTATTTCAACATATTCTTCTATTCTAGGTCTCTTCCCTAACAAAAAAAAAATTCAATAATATAATAGGTATTTCGCAAAATTAATGATTTTTAACTTGCTTTTTATAGACGGCAATAACTGTGTAACTATTTGCTTAAGTATTCGCACGTTTAGAGTTTGCGAACAATAGTTAGACGTCAAACTACGCTTATAACTTTGTTATATTCACCCCGCGTTTAAGCTACACACGCGTTTGTATAAGCATTATTTATATTTTGTGTGTTCACATTACCACTATATGTTACTTTAATATATTTATTAATTTAAAATAATCGGCATTGGTATTTTAAATTAAATCTGTGAAGTGCTGTGAAGTGGAATCCACAAGATTCCAGTCGTTTAGCCCAGCAGTTCCGTGACGTACGTCTGGTACGGGGTAAGTACCCTTATTCCACATTTCTCCTGCTCCCATTTTCGATCCAACCTGCCCGCAACGCAATAGGTGGTTCCACAACCCTTCGCTAACCACCGCAACAGGTTGTAATAATACTCCCCATCACCTAGGCTACATTGTGAAGTCCGACCTAAATTATTGTAAACTGTTACATTTGGCGGTAGTAGCCGGGACGACATATATAACAAGTAAAGCCTGTTGGGCATGGTAGAATTATCCTACAAATGGGAGGAATATTACTGTCGACCTTGTTACATTATGATTCCTTTTCTTGGCAACTGAATTCCACACTCCTGATTACAACTAAACCACGTGAAATAAGAAAATTGTAAAATTTTGAATGAAAATTTATGACATTTTTTAGTTATGGACGTAATTAATAGCTGTCATTTTGATACGGGCCCTCATATCTGCTTGCCAAAGTCAGCAAAGTCACGTCACTGCACGCGCCTTATACATAAATTTTCTTGCAAAAGATCCTATATTTCCAGTAAAATTATTTCATAAACAATCTATGCAAATTGCATTTGACACTGACAGCTTCTTCTTCTTTACCTTTTCCCATTCGTTAGGGATCGCTATTCTTCTTCCAATATATACGTCATCTCTCCTCATGACATGTTCAAACCTATGTAATCGTGTCTCTTATATCTTTCTAGAAACTTTTAACACTAGAGCTATTTCTTTTATTCTTTCATTCCTTACCGTATCTTTCTGTCTTCCGTAACATCTATCTCAACATCCTCATCTCTGTCACATTCATTTACTTTTTTCATTGATACTGACATCTGTCAATTTGAATTATCTGAATATATTAGCAGCTTCCAAGGTTAGCATAGCTAGCTGATTTATGAAATTTAATATCTTATTAATTCTTTTACTCTATATCTATTGAATAAAATACTATCAAATCGTATAGAGAATAATATATTCTTAAAGATATAATAACGTTAAATGTCGATAAATTATATTTAACTGAATTTTTTCAAGAAAAACTGTTAAAATTTTCAAATGAGGGTACTTCCGGTTGACCAATTATAACCAAAATCGAATCACCTCTTCTTTTGGATGTAAACTTGAGGAATACGAAAATAGTATATTGTGTATCTAGTAGGAAAAGTGATATATTCCCGGACGATGGTGGATATTGCGGGGCGAGCCGTAGGCCCAGGAGTCCGGAAAGTCACTTTTCCTACGTGGTACACATACATTTTTTTTTCGATCGGTTTATATTCAATAATTTGTCATTTTATATTTCATTTATAAATGTCAAACAACAAACAAGACATAAGATTATTGAGTTGTTTTGATAAAAATATCTGAGGATAGCGTAACTATGGTTTGTTTATTTATTTTCATAAAAGTCAAAATATATTTGAAAGTTATCAGATTTTGTGTACAAATTACGAGATATGGCTAGTATGATAGTGATTTATCTATATCTTGCACACCACCCGATGTACTGGAGGCAGCTAATTTGGTGACAGTGAATTTGCTTCCACAAAAATCAATTGAGAAATATTAAAAGGCATATAAACGGTTCATGGATTTTCGTGAAGCGAAACACATAGAACCATTTTCTGATAATATTTTCATTGCATACTTCGCGGAATTATCTATGAAAGTGAAATCTTCGACATTATGGTCTAATTACTCAATGTTGAGATCGACATTAAGTATTAAACATAATATTGACATAACGAAATATTTAAAACTTTTAATATTCTGGTTTTATTAAAAGATATATTCACAAAATATTTATTTGAACAATACAAAATTATGACATTATATTGTACGAAAAACTAAACATGTCAATCATCTATATTCAACAACTCTATGGAGACATCATGACTAACTTGTATTGTAACACTCCTCCTCGATTTGAAGTCTAGATGACGAAAATCGCTGTAGTAAGCTGAAATAAATATAACATTTTATAAAACATTTATTTGTTTTCTCAGTCTGCTAAAATGTTCATTGGATAAAACTTTTGTAAACATGTCTGCTAAATTATTTTCTGATTCCACATATTTTATTACCACTTTTCCACTTATCACTAAATCTTTAATGAAGTGATATCGGGTGTCTACATGTTTCGTCCTTTTGCTGTTTTCAAAAGTTTGTGTCATGTCTATTGCACCTTTGTTATCAACATACAGAATGCTTTTGTTAATCTGGCAACTGGGGAATAAACATTGTTTAAGTTATCGGTTTCCTGAAATCCTCTGGCAACTAAACATGCTTTTTTAACTCCATCCTCTTTAGTTCTGAATATCCATTTTCCATCTATAGCTTTCTTCCCTTTTGGTAGATTGGTAACTGTCCACGTATTCATTTTATTATGAGCTTCTTATTCATTTTCTATTGCTTTTCTCCATTCTTCGTCTCTTTTGATCGATTCTTCATACGTTTTTGGATCATCTGTTACTAAACGATACGCTGTGTATAATTCGTAATCATTCAAATATTGTGGTTTTCTTATTGTTCTACGAGTATTATTTCTTGCAATGGTTTTTCTCTCTGATCTATTTACTTCCTCTACGCTTATACTTTCTTCTCTTTCATTTTATTCATTTAAAATATTTTTTCTTTCAGCTTCTTTCTTATTCACTTTATATTTTATTTGTGTTTCATCAAATTTAACGTCTCTGGAAATTATAATTTCGTCATTTATTGGATTCCATAATCTGTATCCATTTGTTGAATATCCCACCATTCTGGTTTCTTGAGCTCTTGCTTCCAATTGAGGATTTCTTGGTAATGTTATTGACCAAGCTTTTGCTCCGAATACTTTTAGTTTATATAAATCCAATTTTCCAATGTATATATTTGCAGGAATTTCATTATTGACAGCTACTGATGGACAACGGTTAAGTTGATATGCTGCACACATTATTGCTTCACACCACAAATATTTTGGCATTTCTGTTTCAGTCATCATCGTTCTAGCTTTATTATATAGTGTACGGTTAAGTCTCTCTGATACGCCATTCTGTTGAGGAGAATATGGTTGTGTATACTGAATACTTATACCTTTCTTCTGACAAAATTCTTTAAAGTCTTTTGATGAGAATTCACCACCATTATCGCATCTTATATTTTGTACTTTTACCTTTTTCTGAGTATTTATCTCTCTTATATAATTCTTCAAATTCTCTGCTGCTTCTGATTTTCGTTTTAATAAATATATCTTTACAAAATGTGAATAATCATCTGTAACAGTTTGAAAATATTTATATCCTTCTTTTGAAATAGGTGTGATAAGTCCTGCAATGTGAGTGTATATTAGTTCACCTATTGTATGACTTCTAGGTTTTGTTTGTAATTTAAATGGTAATCTAGTTAACTTACTTTTCATGCAAGATTCACATACTTCTTCAGACGTTGGTAGTTTCATTATTTTCAAACCTTTTCGGTTTAGATGTCCTAAACGTTGGTGCCATATATTTTTATTGCTGCAAATGTTTGAATATACTTCTTCATATAATATATATATATATATATATATATATATATATATATATATATCCTTGAAAAGTAAACAGTCCATTTCTTTGATTGCAATTCCACACTTGATTATGGTACCTATCAAATATTATTTTATAATTTCTTTTTATTAATTTCTTGACGGACAATATATTATGGTACAATCTTGGCACTATCAATGCTTCTATATATACTTTTCTTCCTTCACTGTATACTGTAATTATTCCCTTTTTATTTGCTTGTAAGGTCTCTCCATTTGCAATTTTTATTTTTATTTCGTGTTCTAATTCATCAATTCTATTCATATATTTTTCTGCATCTTCTTTTATTAAATTTTCTGTTGCTCCTGAGTCAACTATGAATTCTATAATATTTTCTTTAGTTTCAGCATTATGACATATTTCTTTTTCTTTCTGTGCAATAAAATTGAACTTTTCATCTTGCGTTATGTAGGCATTACGTTCATTTTGATTTCCTCGATGAAAACCTCGCCCTCGTCCTCGATAATAATTTGGTTTTCTTGGTCGGCATTCTGGTGCTTTGTGGCCCTTCTTATGACATTTATAGCATTCTATCTGTTTTATTGTACTGAATGCCACTTCATCTGTTGTAGTTTTGTTACTTTTATCTTCCTGTTTAATTTCAGCATCCAGAAGACATGATTTTACAAAGTCTAAATTTATTTCTTTTTCTGCACTCATGGTCTCTATTGCTGTTACAACATTTTCATAGCATTCTGGCAATGTCAATAGAAGATGACATACCTTGTCAGTTTCTTCAATTCTACATCCACCACCTTCTAAATTATTTATTATTGTATCAAATTTAAGAAAATGTTCTTGCAATTTCTCGTTACTTTTGCATTTTAGTGTTAATAATTGTCTTCGTAAATATAATTTGTTGAATGTACTTTTTCTTTCAAATACATTTTCCAGACACTCAATCATTTCCTTTGCCGTTTTTCCTTTCTTTACATATTCTAAATATTTATCTTGTAGACATTGAACTATAATTGATCTCGCCTTTGCATCAAGTTTTTTATTAACTTCTGTTGTATTATTTATTTCTAAAATTGACGCAACACCTTTTTCTTCCAATATTAATTTAATTCTAAATTTCCAATTTATAAAGTTTGTACCATCTTTTAATTGAGGTAACAATGCATATTCGCTCGAAGTCATTTTTCTGTTATAATATTTTATTAATTATTTTTTTTTTTAAATATTTTTGACTTTCTATCTTTATCCGTTCTATTTAATACTTGGGCATTACTGGGCCCATAACCTTTTAATATTCTGGTTTTATTAAAAGATATATTCACAAAATAAGACCTTTTTATTTATTTGAACAATACAAAATTATGGCATTATATTGTACGAAAAACTAAACATGTCAATCATCTATATTCAACACCCTATGGAGACAGCATGCCTAACTTGTATTCTAACAAAAACTACGTGCTTTCCTGAAACATAAATCAGACGGTTACAAACCAAACAAATCAAAGATTTTATCCAAGGAACATATCCAGAAATTCATTATGGAAGCTCCAGACGACATTTTTCTGACGACTAAAGTAAGTTTTAAAATGTTATCTAAAAGGTGCAAAATTAACAGATAAATGATGTTTTTATAGGTTGCCTTAGTTTTTGGAATTGCTGGTGCATGTCGTCAAGAAGAGCTAACACGTATGGAAATTAATGATATTGAAGATATGGGATCCAAGCTTTTAGTACGAATTCCAAATAATAAGACAAATAATCCACGATCATTTATCATAAACGAAACATATTTAAAAATATATTGAAAATATACTGCTTTTCGTCCGAAAGATTACAACAATACCTTTCTTTTCAAATTTGCAAATGGTAAAGGTAGAAAACAAGTAATTGGTTTGCGTCAGTTTGGTAAAATGCCGGAAATTGTTGCCACGTTTCTAAAATTACCGAATACAACAGAATACACAGGCCATTGTTTCCGGCGATCTAGGGGGTGTGGTCCAGTTAAAATTCGACTTGCCCCCTTTTAAGGTCCACCATAATACATATACTATAAATAGTTTGTTAATTCATATATACTTTCAAATCTTTTTTTTTTAATTTTTAAATTTGAATGTATGATTAATTTTTATGAATAAAAGGTATATTATTGATATTGTTATAAAACATAAGGAACTATATGAGACTGGAATGTTGTCTTGAAGAACTTTTTCTGGTAACTAAAAATATAATTACTTGATTTTTTTTACATTTTTATTTTCCTTTCAATAACTTTTTGCGCAGCTGATTTCGTCCCAGTACGATTAATGCAGCCCAACACAGAGCACACTGGCATATTTATTAATAAAATTTACTAAATATACACAAAAAAATTAAAGAACAAATTTGAAATAGCATCCGTTAACACAATCAAAAGGAAACAACGAATCAGAAATGGAGCTGTACAAAATGGCGGACCATTTCCCCGCACGGCTCCACGATTTCAGGCTTACGTTCCGTAAGCCTTAAATCTTGTAGTACGTGTCGTGCAGTCGACAACCACGCCATCGAATAGCCGTAGCATCGAAAAACCGTGCCGTCGAAAGTCGCCACGTGGACACCTACCCCCCACCGCAAGCCATAGCTACGAAAACCGTCACGTTGAAAGTCGCCACGTCGACATCACCCCCCACCACTGACCGTAGCTACGATAGCCGTCACATCGAAAGTCGCCACGTCGATATCACCCCCCACCACTGAGTGTTTCAAAACGTTAATTCAGCTGACTCGCTATAACATAGTTTGTACTTCATATTATTTACGTTAGATGACACCGCCATGTACGAGTATGTCATGGCATTTACTCAAATTATTAAATGGAATAAAATATTTATTTTTGTAAACACTTTAATGTTACAAAATAAATAACAGTTAAACATTATATGATAGACAACAAATATGTATACCGTGTGTCTGTCGTAAAGGTGTACACAGGAGATTAACATGGGAAATTAGTTTTTTGCAATTCCCTGCTCAACTACTTATTTTAAGCAAAAACGCGTCAAATAAAAGTTTTAGGGCATAAAATTATGAATCTAATTCAATAAACAGAATTAACTTTACATGCTTTATAATGACAGAAATTAAATATGAAAATGTCGAAAATTACGTTGAAAATATCGATAGCCATGGAATTAAACAAAAAATAAATAAAAGCTTGACGTTTTATTTGTCAAATAAGTTATTTGACGTTTCTGACAATTTGATTTTGTCTGGTTTTGTTTTCAGATATTATTAAAAAAATAATATTTATACTGTTTTCATAATAAAATGTTTTTATGGAGGTAATATTTACCGCAAAGTGCGTGATTTATTTTCCGTTAAGTTTATGGATCGGCCGATTCCCAGTGCAACTGCAATTGCTAAATTGGTGACAAAATTTGAAAAGACTGCTAGTGTGTCTTCAAAAAATTCACGTGAGCCGCGTTATCAGAATGTAGGACGAGCAGAAGAACGTGCCTTGCTGGAAGAAAGAGTGTTAGGAGTGATAAGTGTAAACCCCTCCTGTAGTACTAGATGTATTTGAAATGAGTTGGGAGTTCATCACAGCATCATACATAATATTTAAAAAAAATTCGTACTATTCGTATAAAATGCAGTGTCACCAAGAACTTTTCCCATATGATGAAGAAAGTAGAAGAGTGTTTTGCGAAGATATGCAGAACCGGGCTAATAATGATCAAACTTTTTTATCGTCCATTTGTGTTACCGACGAATGCACTTTCACGTTAAATAATGAACCCAATACCTAAAATACACGATGTTGGGCAATAGAAAATCCTAGAATTAGTATTTCAACAAGGACACAATATCCCCAGAAAGTTAATATGTGGGCTGGAATTTTAGGTCACCACATAATTGGTCCTTTTGAAATACGTGGCAATCTAAATACGGAAAATTATATGGAGATGCTACAAAACGAAATTGGTCCTGCAATAGACGATGTTTTGCGCCCAGATCGAGAGGTCTGGTTCCAATACGATGGATGATGGATGTCCCGCACACTATGGCAGAAACGTTAGGGAATATTTGGATCTGGCATTTCCTGGGCGCTGGATTGGAAGAGGGGGCATTGTTAACTGGCCTGCTAGATCTCCATGTGACTTTTTTTATGGGGTCACTTAAAAAATCAAATTTATAAACAAAGCCACGAAAATATAAATGATCTGAGAGATGCCATATTTAATGAATGTCATCGTATAACTCAGCGGCAACTATTTAATGTACAAAGGTTGTTTTACAATAGATTAGGTTATTGTCTTGTCCAAAATGGTGCTGCTTTTGAATATTTATTGTAAGTATTATCTTTAAATTATAATTACTTGTTATTCGTCTACTAATTATAAAACTTTTCTTGCTTGAAAATATTATGTTACAAAATATTGAATTTTTAATAAATTCATATTATTTAAACAAAACTGTATTTTTTAACTTTATTTATTAATCTAATATGTCTGTTATTGTCATACTTAACGATATTTGTCCAAATCAAATTGTTAGAAATGTCAAATAAGTTAACTTACGTTGTGACAGATAAAACGTCAAGCATTTATTTATTTTTTGTTCAATTCCATGACTATCGATATTTTCAACGTAATTTTCATTTTCATATTTAATTTCTGTCGTTAAAAAGCATGTAAAAGTAATTCTGTTTATTGATTTAGATGCATAATTTTATGCCCTAAAACTTTTATTTGACGCATTTTTGCTTAAAATAAGTAGTTGAGCAGGGAATTGCAAAAAACTGATTTCCCATGTTAATCTCCTATGTACACCTTTAAGATAGACACACGGTATGTGTGTATTTTAAAATAGTGTAGGTATATAATATTGTACGTTCAAATATGTTTTAAAATAGGTGAAATATTTACCATTTTATTTTGTAATGCAGATTTATAAATTTGTTTTAAATGTTAGAGAAACATGCTATTAGAATTGTATTAAAATTTAAACACTCAATACTAAAAATTAGAATAAAATACTTATAGAGATTAATTGTTTATACAAAATATTTTATTAGCTGTTAGGTATATCTAGAAAATGTACCGGTATAGTATGCCCTTTTCGTACATTGCTAAATAGAAGATAAAAATCTATATGGAGGTATAATTTGGCGGTTGATAGCTGCCACTGACCGAAGTAGGGATTGCGTCAAATTATCTGAAAATAAATATGTTGCTAAATTTAAAAGATACGCATATTTTTATTTAAAACAATAGCTAAATTTGTGAATAAAATTTAAAATAAATAAGAAAAAATATATATTTGAATATGCATAGTATTTTTTTCTCTCATCGTCAATACGATGGGCATAACATTCTGCATTCTATTACGAAATTAACTCTAACTAAATCAAAATTCAGTATTAGGTACATTTGCATCAAGTGCGGTACCTGAATTTAATGAGTGAACTAAAATTGTAAAAATTAAAATAAATAACAATTGGAAGATAAGTATATAGTAAAATCTAAACGCATTTTACGTATTATTATACTTCATGAATTTACAATTGCACCTCAAAGATACACAAATTAAATAAAAAATGTAAATTGTAGACGTCGATTCATACATCAATTACACTCACCAGGTAAATTTAGTGATGGAACTGCAACTAAGGTACGTGGAGACGTTAGTTGTGTGGGCTTATTGTTGCATACGACGTATAAAATTTAAAAGTTCATGTTTAATACTTCCAACAAATAAATTTCGATATATTTTAGAATTAGGAACCCCATGCTATGTTTTTTCTAGAATACGATTTTGTAATATGTTTTGCTCGTATGTAATTATATAAGAATATATTTTCACTTACCGGTAGCAGTAGGTACAATTCGGTACACAACAATTTAATCACCTCATCTTAAATATTAAAATGTTTTTTCACATATAATCGTTTCAATTTAAAATGACAAATGTCACAATTCGCGCGAGCAAGTGAAAAAAAAATGACAAACTAACGATACTGGTGTCGCCATCTCGTGCATGGAATCAAAACTAAAAAATGCTATCCCGGTATCTGCCATTTGCGTTTCCCGGGCCTGACGTAACGTTTTTCATTACTTTTGAAAATAAATAAAAATTTGTTTTCTCCATGACAACCATTTTGGAACGATCTTGAATTATGATTTAATTTTTTAAAATAACAATGACAGATGTCAAATATCGGTTTTATTAAATAAAAGTTCACGACCGTAGAGAAAATAGAAGTTATTTCATTTCTACGAGTAGAAATGAAATAACTTCTTTGATAAAAACATTTTATGACAATGACAAATTTTAAATGAATTATTTTTTTCTACGTTCCGTCGCCTTTAGATAAGAAAGATATTGTCTTGGTCAAAAAATTCATAGTCAGTTTTTAACGAATAAGCACATTAGGTAAAAATCGAAGACGATCCAAAACACGTGCAAGCAAAGCAGCTGTCAACAAGTAAGTGAACATTCAAAATGGCCGAGCTTGTCGACATAAGTGAGAGACATGAGTACCAACATAAAGCCACAAAAAGATCGAAATTCGAATATACGTAACCCGCGAAAATTCAAAATTCGCGATAGTTTTTGAACACACCTCGTATACGTGCGACGAGGGCCACGGCAAAATTTGTATGATTAGAACACTCGCAAGCGCTAGTGTCCCAACTTTCATACTCATTTTGTAATGAAGGCCTTGCCACACTTGTATTACAATATACTATTAAAGATGTTCGATCAAGGTCATCTTTATTATGAACGAATTAACAAACTGGCATACATTTATCTTTCTTATTTGCAAAGATTTCGAGCGTGTAGGAGAAGGATGTTAGGACATTCCATTTTAAAACAATGCTCGTTGTTGACAATATTTTCGCTGTATTGTATGTTTATTTAAAAATTAAAATATATCATCTTGATTCATTCTCGTACGGATGTTATTTTCTGTCAGTGTTACTGACATTGTGTCAGTATAGGCGATTTCGGGCGACATGCCTGTTCACTTGCTTGGATTAGTTACAGTCAGTTACGGTATGATTTATGATATGGTCAGTAGTGGCGCCAATAATCGTCTGGTTCACTTGTTGACACTGTGCTTGGAGGTTATGTATATTCTGCGACACATAGATTAAGAAAAATATATAGTAGAAGATTGGGTATCTCCCTTATAAACCGTGATAACAAGTTTTAGTGCCGTCTATGAAAAGGTCAGAGAACTAAATTTGACAGCCGAGAAAGTCGCGGGAAATATGAACTCATTTTGAATTATTTGAAACTTTAAATTTTATTTCTATCGAAAATAGATAATTTATTAAAGACATTATCAATAAATGTGAAATATATGTTGAACTATAAAAAAAAAGTACAGAACGTAATATGTTAATGTCTTTATTTTAAAATATATACATTACATTATTTAAATCAAATAATAAATAACTACAAATCTCAAACTACACGGCAACAACTATTAAAATTTAAAAACATACTACTCAAGGAATCAAAAATTTGAATTATTATTACAAGAGGTAATGTTATTTCAAAAAAGGGATGTTACTTTAAATGTCTGCCAGAAATGCACTGCTTCATTGACCTGGTTATCGATGTTCGTCCACTTTTTAACAAATCTACCCTCTTCTATACTCATTTTTTTTTTAAAACTGACACCATACTATTTCAACATTCTTTGATGAATCTTATGAAGCTTCACGTCCTTCGCCTAATAATGTAATATTTTACGGTGTAAATATCTAAGAGCACCACCATGATGTAAATTCTCCTGGTCCACTTACATAAACCATTTCTTCTATTGGGCACTGTCAACTTCTGCAAGAATGTGTCTTCACTATGCGGGAGTTACAAATATTTCATGTGATTTTTTTCTGAAATATTATTAATTTGTTGTTATATTTTATATCACCCCCGTATAATAATGCTAGTATGAAAACTAATATACTTACCGAAAATATATTGAATGATAAAGTAATATATTGCAATAAAGATACAAATTCACAAATAACAGTTTTAAATGTCAAATAATTTCGAACGATGCTATAGAGAATTGTGGGAAATTTACAGCAGTTCTCAAACGTATGTTACCTTTTTAACATTAAAGTTTGAGAATCCCTGTAAAATCTGCACTACTAAAGCCATCTATGAAAGGGTCAGGAAGTATTTCCAAACGCTACTAGATTCAAAACTTGTTATCACGTTTCTGCATGCAGTTTCACCCCCCTGCTGCGACATTTAAAACTGTCAAAAATGGTGTCTGACAGTTAAAATGCATATCAATAAGAAAATTAAATTGTGTTTATATTTAGCACTGGAGGACGAATAAATACTTCAGTGTTGAATAATAGTTGATTATTTATATTCTTTATTAAAAAGAACGATACTGTTCTGTAATGTATCTAATTTACTGAAGAATAAACATAATAGAATACGAGACTTTTACGAAAAGTGGATATCTAATTATTTAAATTGTGATTTTTTTACATACAAGCAAAACATTGCTAAAAGAACCAGGAATATTAATACACATTCAAAAAACTAGTGGAGCTTTATTTCGGTTCCTTTAGAAAAAGCGATATTATCTGGCTAAAGGCGTGTTGTTAATATCAACAAGCGATGGATTTAAATTGATGAATTTGTAACATTCTTCATAATTCCTACAGGTTTTCTATAATACATTTTATAGCATACGTATCATCTACAAACAAATCATTATTATTTTAATTCATTTTTTAAACTTTATTCTGTACTTACATTTTCGTA
Source organism: Harpalus rufipes (assembly GCA_951394225.1). Classification (NCBI taxonomy): domain Eukaryota; kingdom Metazoa; phylum Arthropoda; class Insecta; order Coleoptera; family Carabidae; genus Harpalus; species Harpalus rufipes. The sequence goes on from OX596292.1 coordinate 6,099,423, forward strand.
ATAAATTCAATACTGCCACAGTATCGCATATTTCTACAATATCTCAACAGAGAAAGATAATTTATCCATATTTGAAATGTCCCAAAAGAAAAAATCAATCCTTTTTTGACATAAAGACCGACTGTTCTGACCACCCCGGTGCAACTTGTATTGGGAAACTGGCAGCAAACAGTAGGCAGTGAGAGTAGTGTACCCAATGTAACAGAGATGTCACTAAACGGTTCATGTCGCTGCTATAGTTTGAAATTAATTAAGTAATCTATGAAATAAAAAATAAAAATTTATAAAATTATTTGTCAACAGTAAAAAATATTGTTCGAAGATATTGTCATTGCTGCATTGTCAAATATAAGTCGCTGCTTTAATGGCTTATGATAAGTAAATAATTTAATAATTTTATTTTAGTTTATTTCTTCTAATCTAACATTTTCAGCTTTAATCGTCGTTATAAATTTAAATGTCGGCATCCCAACTGCGAGAATAAATATATGAATGTTGTAAGTGATTCACAGAATAAACACTTCTATAGATTTCCTTTAAAAAATACGGCGCGATGTGATATATGGATTTTTTTTTGTAATATTAACTCAGATGAAAATTTGTCATATTCCTTCATTTGCGAAGATCATTTGTATATAATCTTCCTTTAAATAGTAATCATGGTTGCGTTAATTTTGTTAGCTTACTATAAATTCGTTAACCTTTATATTTAATTAATGTTATTGTAGGATGTTCATCATAATATGCATACTCAACAAACTTATTTTACAAATGAAGAATATTTTTTTTATTAGTTTTCTTTGACTTTCTTCATTTTTATAATGTTAATGGTTTTAAACGGTTCATGTAATTTACATTTTTTATGAATAAGTATATAAAAGTTAAAATTGAGGAGTTTTTGGGCACAAACAACCATACTCCAAATATTGTAAATTTGAATTATCTAGAGCTACATCTACATTCGAGGACGCCAAACAGTTTGGTAAAACTGTTTCTCGCAAAAAGTAGCTTAGTTTCAAATAATTTACATTTAGGTTTAAGTGTTTCTACAAAAATGTACTATAAAAATGACATGTAATTGCTGGCCAACGTTTATTTTTCTATTACTTAACACCTAGTAATAATTTTTGAATATTTAAACATGATCTTGAGTTAAATTAAAATACAGAAATTTTAAACAGTAAGAAAGGTAGAATTTTTTTATTTGATTATCTCAAATTCAAGAAAATGGAATATGGTTGCTTTTGCAAAAGCTTCTCAATTGTAAATATCCGTTTATGTTGGCCTAAAAGTTTCAAGAATCGTAATAGAACTTAAACAGACTGAGAGTTCGCCAGAATTAATTATTGGTGCCCCATTATGTATTAGACGATGTTTTATTTGTTATTTAAAGAACTTGGCAAAATAATATTCACTTATTAGAGTATGATGATTTTTATCTCTATTAATATTATGATTTTTCCCCCGAATACATTGAGCGCAATGTCTTTAAGGAATCTATAAATGCATTTATCTTTGTGATGTATGTTTCTGTGCGTATTTGTATGTGTATGTATGGTCGCAGTTGGGTTTTGCTATTTTGTTTGATTTTAATTGTTAAAAAAATCAACAAAAAGGCCATTTTTTACCAATTAGACCTACGGCCGTTATGGAAAAGACAAGCTTACGTTAAAGGATTCTTTCAAGGAATCTCTTCACGGACATAGACAACAGGAAGAATACAAAATTTCAAGGATTTATCCTAATGTTCTTGTGAATAATATTGGAACAACAGGTATAGATCTGATGTGATTGTGTTAGTCCCTATGATCTTCGTCCAAATAATGGGAAAACCGAGAACTTCGAAACTAATTTCAACGTCGACTTTTGATGGTGAACATGTGTGATATAAAATGATGGTCAATCACTAAATTTGCTGAGCGTCGCTTCCACGGGGTCATCTTCTTGCTAACTATAAGCAACAACATGATCAATGAAAAAACGTGAGAAAAGCAACTCGAGTGGTACAGTACGTATTGCATCTGTCTTAGAAGTCAACGTCACGGCGGAAGACCAAAGTACTGCTGGCAAGGCAAAATCAGAGCAGGTAGAAAATAGAAGGACCTACATCCCGAAAATGCATACGATCATTTGAAAAATCCACGCAGAACAACGTTCATAAGGAGACCAAGTTGAAATAATGGGTAATCAATATGAACAAGAACTCACCCGGCTATTCCAAGTAATCAAGAATGAGAAGAAAATGTTTTTATTATAAAATATTGAATTTAAATAATGTAATTTTTACATATAATAAAAATAGTGAAAATAAATATTTTTTTATTTGAATATACCGAAATTATAAAAATTAAGTAATCACTGTATATTAAACAAATGAACGTTGACAGGTTCATATGACATATAATTGACATTTACTTGACATGTATTTGACATATGTCAAAAGTAGTGTACCCAATGACACCCAGGGGGCAATAGTTCCGTGCTGCCCACTTGATACATTGACTTGCACTTCTCGTTTACCTTATTGTTTTGTGGTTCTGACTTTTGACATTTCAAAATAAAATGACAATAAAAAGAGATAGAAATGGTGAATCGGGAGCTGACCCGGCTCGCAATCCGTTCAGCTGTGAACACTGATCTAAGCATACCGGGTAAGCCGGTCCTAGCGCCCGAATGTGTGAACGCACCTGAACGTAACATACCGCAAGTGAACTGTTGCGCCCGAAATCGCCGTATCTTATTTTCCACATATTTGGTTTTACAGTTGTTAATAAATTTACCAGTTGACAGTTGACTTAGTTTCAAATTTTAATTAATATTAAGTAAACGATACTATTGAATTTCACAGAATGGGCGGAGTTAAAATCTTAATTCATACAAAAAAAAATACTGTAACAACGACAATATATAAAATAGAGAAAACGTTTTATTTTGAAATATTATCTACACGGAGTATTTAAAAAACGGTAAAAAAATGGATGGTATACATTTCGATATATTGATTCTCAATGCAAAAGAATTTTTCCAAAATTCGGAGAATTATTTATTTTATTCTTCGTGTTCAATTCTAATTTTAGTGTCGCTGGCCGACACAAATTTTTTATTGAAAATCACGTAACAGACGTTGAATAAGAAATAAATAAATTCCTAATTATTTTTATTAAAGATTTCATGTCGGCAGTTTCACTAAAAATGTACATTAAGAATTACCCTCTTTTAACATCTTTATGCATATGCACCAAATAATAAGTTAAATAATATTACTTAAATGGTTTCTTATTTCTTATTCAATTTTGATTTACTTATTTGAGTATTGTTTCGATTAGGCATAAAAATAAATTTTAGATTTATTCTATAACTAATATTTTTTGTATTATTTAGGCCCGGTATTTTCACTTTCGAATAAAGTTTCGAATAAGTATTCGTTAAATAAATTTATTCTATATATTTATCTAACGAATAACTCCATTGAGTCTTTTCACACATTTGACAAAATGACAAAAACAAATAGCTATCTGCCGAATAATTTTATCATTCGTGAATTGGTAACCTTGTAGAGTGAATTTATGTCAGTGGAGAAGGATGGAGTTTTGCGTAGTCACGTTAAGCAGACAAGGATGAAATGTGTCAAAAAAAAATTGAATTCGTACATGTCAAAATTTTGTTTGACATCCTTAATGTCATCTATATCTTTCTGCATTTTTAGCCCCGGGAGAGTGTAGTTTAACAAGTAATCTATTGCAGTAATCATACGCGGTAAACGAAATATATGTATATTGTAAAATTGTCTTTATAATTTTTGTATATTCCTTTCAGTTCGAATATTGTATAAAAGTATTCAAAATCCGAAAATATTTTACTAGCATCAAAATATCAGACGAAGTCACAATTTTTCGTCTCACTATGGGCCTCCACGTTTGCGGTTCATGTCTCATGGCAAGGTCGCCAGCCAGTTGTCATAGCCAAGCGGTCTGCAGGTCACGATGTTTTCAGCGATCCACGGCCTCATAGGCATTCTGAAAGGGGCCATGCACCAGACATCACGAGGGTGTCTAAAGAAACGGGGCGTAAAAATGTAATTTGTTCCGCCAACACATGTTTAGAACCTACCAGTCACACGTGGGGAGCATCGCCGTCTGCCGAGCGATGTTACCACAAGCCTTAGGCCGTATGCACCCCTCTGATGGACGTTGAGAACATCACCGCCACAAATCCACCTCCAGGGCTCAGAGAAATCCACCACAGGAAACCATTTGACAACTACGAAGCCAGCTGCATAGATTAAGAAATATATAGTAGAAGATTGGGTATCTCCCGTATAAACCGTGATAACAAGTTTTAGTGCCGTCTATGAAAAGGTCAGAGAACTAAATTTGACAGCTGAGAAAGTGGCGGGAAATATGAATTCATTTTGAATTATTCGTAATTTTAAATTTTATTTCTTGAAAATGTAATTAATAAATAATCTATCGAAAATAGATTATTTATTAAAGACATTGTCAAGAAATGTGAAATATATGTTGAACTATAAAAAAATAATTAAAATACTTAATATGTTAATGTTTTTATTTAAAAATATATACATTTCATTATTTAAATCAAATAATAAGTAACTACAAATCTCAAACTACACGGCAACAACTATTAAAATTTAAGCACATACTACTCAAGGAATCAAAAATTTGAAAATTATTATTATTACAGGAGGTAATTTTATTTCAAAAAAGGGATGTTACTTTAAATGTCTGCCAGAAATGCACTGCTTCATTGACCTCGTTATCGATGTTCGTCCACTTTTTAACAAATCTACCCTCGTCTATACTCCTGTTTTCTTTAAATTGACACCATACTATTTCAACATTCTTTGATGAATCTTATGAAGCTTCACGTCCTTTCGCCTAATAATGTTATATTTTGCTCCACTTACATAAACCATTTCTTCTATTGGGCACTGTCAACTTCTGCAAGAACGTGTCTTCACTATACAGGAGTTACAAATATTTTATGTGATTTTTTTCTGAAATATTATTAATTTGTTGTTCTATTTGATATCACCTCCGTATAATAATGCTAGTATGAAAACTAATATACTTACCGAAAATATATTGATTGATAAAGTAATACAAAGATATAAATTCACAAATAACAGTTTTATATGTCAAAGAATATCGAACGATGCAATAGAGAATTGTGGGAAATTTACAGCAGTTCTCAAACATATGTTACCTTTTTATAGTAATTTGACATAAAAGTTTGAGAATCCCTGTAAAATCTGTATTACTAAAGCCATCTATGAAAGGGTCAGGAAGTATTTCCAAACGCTACTAGATTGAAAACTTGTTATCACGTTTCAGAATGCAGATTCACCCTCCTGGCCATCTGATCACCACTAGCGCTACGTCGGTGAAAAAACGAACTAGGGAAAATAAAATGTATTTATTTTGTCAATGTTATTATTTTATATATTATACCTGATTATGTTTAACGTAGAAAAGCTGGAAAATTATATTTTCGTAACATGTAAAAGTCACAAAAAAATAGGACAAATAATGATTGACCCAAGGAGGGATTTACCTACATATGCACTGTTTGAGATCAAATACGAACCCCAATTTTTAGTAATAAAATAAGAACAGCTTGTTTTCATAATCGGAATCTGTCAAAAAATTCCTTGATGTGTGTGGTTAGGTCGCTGTCTGATCGTGCGTTTTCGATTTCTCGCATTATTTATTCATTCATAGTTCAAACAATCATCAGAATCATTAAAAATATTTAATATATCCACTTTGTTAATAAATCTGCACTATGTAGAAATGTAATGTACTTACGAATAAACCCTTTATTCGCTACCCAACTAGCGAATAACTTTTTCCGCGAATAACAGCTGTTATTCTTTCGAATAAATTTATTTGCAAGTGAAAAGACAACAAAAATATTTATCCGAAAGTTAAATTTATCTATAGCTTTATTCGCAAGTGAAAATACCGGCCCTTAAACAACAATAAATAATTTTAAGTAAAATATAAGTTGCTTGATTCATATTTTCAAAGTTTCATTGGAATAACGTTGAACTTAATTTTAGAAAAATAGATTATAAAATTTCTATTTTATTTATTTATTTATTTACAAGCTAAAAAAGAAAATATACTTTTCAAACTCCCAAAAACGCGCAATTGAAATTGAAAGGCTTACAAAACAGAAACAAAGGCGATGAGAAATTTCACCTATACAACGGCCCGCCGGCTCAGTGCTCACCACCTGTCCTAGTTACGCGCCTGCGTTCGCACAAGTGGAAATGGTTTTTATGAAACATCATATTAGAAGTTAATCCCAAAAGTTTATTCATGTTGTCTCTTCGCTTTCTCCGGAACATGCGTCTGAAGTCCGTGACATAATTCTTGAACCTCCTAAAGAAAATCAGTATGACATTCTTAAAACAACTTTGATTCAACGTACCTACTACTGACTCAGATAAATCTAAACTTAACAATCTACTTACATTTTCTGAATTCAGTGGATTAAAACCATCTCAAATTCTTCGAAAAATGAAGCAACTATTAGGAGATAAAATTATCGATCAGACTATTTTAGAAGAACTTTTTTTGCAATTGTTAAACGATCAGGTGCTAATCTCCTTGGCGGTGAAAATACATTTGTTATAATAGTATGTGACACATTGGCTGGTACCACAAGCCTTGTTTTAACTAAAACGATGTTTTAAGAAATGTCAAATTTCATTATTTTTTTAATATTAATAATAAATAATATTAAATTCATCAAAATATGATTTTAAAGCAGAACATAGTATATGATCAAACTAATATTTTTTATAAAATCGCTCTTCAAACGTAAGGGTCAAATTAAATATTGAAATTTGAATTTGACATTTGTTAAAACAGCGTTTTAGTTAAAACCAGGCTTGTGGTACCAGCCATTGGCCCGTACTACGATCACGGTTTTAACTAAAACGCTGTTTTAAGAAGTGTCAGATATCATTATTTAATAACAATAATAAATAATATCGAATTTATCAAAATATGTTTTAAAAGCAGAACATAGTTTGTATTCAAACAAATATTTTTAAAAAAAATCGATCTTCAAACATACGTCCAAAATAAAATGTTGAAATTTGAATTTGACATTTTTTAAAACAGCGTTTTAGTAAAAACCGTGATCGTAGTACGGGCCATGTGTTTAATTTGACGTTTAGGGTCAAGAGGACTAGTTAGTGAAGGATAATTGTTTAGTATCTGACGAAAGCGGCAAGAAATGTTCGCTTTGTTTGTAAGATACAAGCGCTTGGCGCTCTTACACAATTAGTCGTTTGCCTCTCGCTGTTGTAATGAAATAGACAGGATACGTATAGTTTATATAAGTAACTTTATTGAATATATCTTATACATATGACTGGTGTCAGGTCCAGCGCTCAACTGTCTTTTTACATGGCCCGCTGGCCACACAAATACGCATTCGTGAGAGGGCGCATGTGGTTCGACAGTCTCACGACAGATGGCGACACTAATATCTTTCATGACATCTCCTTTTTTCTGAATATAAAAACATTTCTAACAATGAACATTTATAGATATGATAATAATCAACAATTATAATTTATTAGCAAACATAGTTTTTTAAGTAGTTAGGCCTTTTCACTACTCTTCCACTTCTAGTTACAGGGCGATCCCCGATACCCTGATTCTGACCACTAGATATTTGGTGACCAGGTGCCAAATTATCAGCTGGAATTTCAATCAACTCTGATGATTCAGTGGTATCAGAGGATAGACCTGCATCTACAAGCCCATGGTCTAGTTCTACGTCATAGGTTATTTTTGGTTCAATTTTAACTGGTTTTGATCCGCCTTGACTTAGATGTACTCTGTTTCGCGTGACAATGTTACCTTTATCATTAAGGATTTTATACGATCTATCGATTCCGGAAGTGTCTACAACTATCGCGGGATCCCAAGTGCCTTTTTTATTTTGTACATAGACATTTTGATCTAAATCTAATTTCGCTAAATCTTTTGCTTTCCTATCATGAAATTCTTTTTGTTTGATTTGTCTGTCTACTAATAGGTCTCTTGTTTTGCGAAATCTGATTTTGTTTTGTTCCATAAATTCTGGCATGATGCCGCGTACATTTCTACCTTGTATTATTTGATTTGGCGACGGTAATTTATCACTAATTGGAGTGTTCATCAGCTCAATCAAAGCTAAATGTTGATCTTTCTTATCTTCCGCCGCTTTTTTTAATGTTCTTTTTATTGTTTGTATGTGTCGCTCAACCATTCCATTACTCCTCGGATAGCCAGGACTCGAGGTAACATGCCTGAAATCCCACTTTTCTGCAAAATCTTTAAACTTTTGACTACTAAATTGAGGTCCATTGTCCGAACGGACAACTTTTGGAATTCCCCAACGAACAAAACAAGATTTAAACGCTTTGATTGTCGTCTCGGAGGTTTCATCCTTCAGGTGTATCACTTCTGCGTACTTTGAAAAGTAATCAACAATTATCAGATACACACGTTGCTGAAGGAAAAAAAGATCCGCACCGACTTCTTCCCAAACATTGTTTGGTACTTCAGTGGGTCTCAGCGTTTCAGACATTTGACTTTTCTGAAATTTTAAGCATGTTTTACAATTCTTTATCGCGCTTTCAATAGCGCCGTTCATGCCTGGCCAAAAAACAATATTCCTGGCTCTAAATTTGGTCTTTTCAATTCCCAAATGTGAATAATGTAACTTACTGATAATGTCTTTCCTGAGAGTCTGAGGAACTATTAAGCAATTGCCTTTGAAAACTAAACCTTTATATTCAAAAATCTCATGGTGATAAGTATGGTATGCTTTGATTTCATTCGGGACGTCTTTAATTTCTTTTGGCCAGGAATGGCGAATGAATCTCAACAGAGTCTGAAGCTCGTTGTCCATTTCGGTTTCTCGCACAAATTCTTCTCGTTTTTTATTGGTCATGTTATCAGACAGTTTGATTTCTAATACATGCAAGTTATTGTCTATGTCATCTTCCGCGAACTTCAAATGAGCTCTAGAGAGTGTGTCGGCGATCACAAGTTCTTTTCCTGGCTTAAATTCTACTTTAAGATCAAATCGTTGAAGTCTCAACTTCATTTTTTGTAATCTAACCGGAATTTCAGACATGTTTTTTTTCATTATAGGAATGAGAGGCTTGTGATCGCTTTGTACTGTGAAAGGTTTACCAATGATAAACTGTTCGAATCGTTCGCATCCGAATACTATTGCATAAAGTTCTTTTTCGATTTGAGCCCAATTTTTCTGTGTAGGTGTGAGTGATTTTGACGCGTATGCTACCGGTAAATTATTTTGCATTAATACCGCACCCACACCTGTACTACTGGCATCCACACTAATAACACAATCTTTGTTTACATCGAAATATTGTAAAATTGGAGTCTTGGCTAATTTTTCTTTTACATTCTTAAATGCTTTGACTTGTTCTTTAGCCCACTCAAATTTGGTTTCAGACTTTGTCAATTCTCGAAGTGGCATTGTCAGGTCTGTCAAGTTTGGTATGAATTTCGCGAGGTAAGTCGTCATACCCAAAAATCTCTCCAACGCCTTGACATCTTTAGGTATTTCCATTTCCAGGACGGCCTGGACTTTGCTATCATCTACTTCAATACCAACATCGGAAAAAACGTGTCCCAAAAAGTTTATTCGCTTGACTCCAAATTTACATTTTTTTTATTGAACTTAATTCCGTTTTCTTTAGCTTTTTCAAAAACTTTTTCCAAATTTTTTTTGTGCTCGACTTCGTTTTCCGCCCAAACAATGATATCATCGATATAAATTGCGACGTTTGGTATATCTTTAAAAATTTCCGCATATAACCTATGAAAGACTTCTGGTGCCGTCTTAATGCCGTAAGGCATTCTAAGAAAACGGTAACGTCCAAAAGGCGTCTGAAATGTAGTTTTCTTGGAACTATCTTCACCCAGTTCAACCTGCCAAAAAGCCTTCATCGCGTCTAGTCTACTAAAAATCTTGGCGTTACCAACGCGTCCAGCTATCTCCTCAAAAGTGGGGAGCTTGTAATGTTCTCGCAATAAACAAGAGTTTAAATACTGTGGGTCCAAACAAACCCTCAATGTGTTGTCCGGCTTTTTAACTAAGATGACTGGGTTCACAAATTCAGTAGGTTCGTCAATTTTCACGATAATCCCGGTTTTTTCCATTTCAATCAATTCTTTTTTATATGTTTCCAACAGTTTAAAAGGGATTTTGCGACAGGGTTCTACTTTACCCACCGAGTCGGGTGTCATTTTGAAATCGTACTTATAGCGAAGTTTTCCGATCCCTTCGAACAAATCTTGGTTAGCTTTTATCAACTCATCTAAACCACCTTTCTGAGCCTCGATCGCTCCGATTTTCTTAGCTAACTGCAACTCTTCCATAGTGTCTAAACCGATGACCGGAATTGCGCCGGTATGATCAACCACATAAATTTCTAAAATTTGAAACTTTCCTCTAATCTCAGTTAACAAGTCTACTTTTCCCAAAACTTTGATCAGACTATCACAATAGTTTAACAATTTCAGTTTCGGTTTTTGTAATTTCGCGTTCAATTTTAAATTTGTATAATCGTGTTTTCCCATCACGTTGCAATCTGCACCCGAATCTAGCTTAAAATTTAACGTTTTTCTAGCGTCAACTATCTTAACTTTTTCAATCCAACGTTTTTTAATAGTAAATATTTTGTTCTCACTATTAGTTGTTTTTATTTCACCTAACATAAATTCGTCATAACTGTCGTCCGTATTTTCAATCACGTTAACATTACCTCTATTCCTACATACCTTTGCAAAATGGTTCAGCTTATTACAAATATTACACATCTTTTGGTAAGCAGGACATTTTCTCGGCGCATGTTTGTAACCACATCTGCTGCACGATGACTTCGCCGAAACTCCGCTTTGACTGCTTTGCTGTTGCATCGGTTGAACGTAGCCCTGGTAGTTCGCTGCCATCGATGTTGAACTCTGCCTGGCTGCTGTCGGATGCTGCTGCTTCTTCGATTTTGATTGGATAACGTCGACTCTATCATTGGGTTGGAGTGTTTGGAGTTGCTGATTCGCCAATTCTGCTGCCTTACACAACCGGAGACATTTTTCTAGATTGAGGTCTTCTTCGCGTAATAAACGGTCTTTCAAATGTGTGTTCTCGATGCCGCTCACTATTTTATCTCTAATCAGACTATCTTTGAGGTCTCCAAACTGGCAGTCGACACTTAGTTTTTTCAAGTCAGTTAAAAATTCGTCGAACGACTCGCCGGGTCTTTGATTTCGTTGAAAGAAAACGTGCCTGCACACGCTTTCATTCTTGCGTGGCACGCAGTAATTCTGGAACGCTTTTACAACAGTCTCGAAGACTGACGATTGCTCTGCTGTCAATCCAAAAGTGTCGAACTTTTCCTGGCCTTCCTCGCCCACAGTATGCAACAAGATGGCGATCTTGATAGCGTCTCCTCTGTTTTGACATTCCGTTGCCCTCATATAAATGTCAAATTTTTTGTACCACTTCGCCCAGTTTTCTGCGATGTTGCCTTCGAACGAAAGTGGTGGCGGTGGTTGCAAATTTAGTTGAAAGGGTGTATTTTGGACAGCCGCTATGTTTTGCTGCTCGGGATTAGCCATGTTCGAGATGGTTCTGCCGAATTCACTGGATTCAATCCAATCTATTTTCTTTCGATTTGTTGACTACAAATTCGTCGTTATATTTGACTGCGCCATGTAATGAAATAGACAGGATACGTATAGTTTATATAAGTAACTTTATTGAATATATCTTATACATATGACTGGTGTCAGGTCCAGCGCTCAACTGTCTTTTTACATGGCCCGCTGGCCACACAAATACGCATTCGTGAGAGGGCGCATATGGTTCGACAGTCTCACGACAGATGGCGACACTAATATCTTTCATGACAGCTGTAACGTCACGAAGTAAACACATACGAGCCTATACAATATGAAATGAATAATTCATAAAATTTTATATTTTAATGAAAATGATTATTGCGAATTATTCATATTTTTTTTGTATTCGTAGTAACAATTACAGTGCATTGATAAAGAATGTAATTTCTCATGTTTAAAACGTATAAAAAAATCTCAGATATTCAATGCTGTACTAATAAACATTTTATTTTTTTAAGTATGTTCCCTAAGTTTAATTTTCGATTTTTTTTTATATGATATGTATAACATTATTCTTCAAAACATATTCATGTTTAAACAAAATTGTTCGTTTAGTATAGAAGAAAAACATTAAAATGTATGAAAAAAGTAGGTTTTTTTATTTTTAAAATTGTTCTCCAAGTTCATTTTTTTAATTTTCACATATTTTATTTCCTATCCTGCTGTAAATATTTCAATCAAGTTAATTAAAAACGTTCGTTTGGAACTGAAGATATATTAAAAATATTATTTAAATTATTGTTTTGAGTGAATAAATAGACGCACATATTATTGAAACTATTTTATTTTCATAACAAATTGTTTCCTTTTTATTATTATATACAAAGAAATTATATTACATTACACAATTTTAAATAAAATATGAAAAACCTTTTCACTAATTTTGAATTTCGTGCGCTAAGGTATCATTTCACCTTAAACTATCTACCCTTTAAAGGCAAACAAGAATGTCCGGAACATTTTGCACTCTTCAAGCGTGGACATGGTCCCTTGCGCGTATGCACCAACTGCGTTTGTTTCGTTCGTGGTTCGTTATTAGCCTACCGACTGTGCTAGATCTAGAGATATTTGACTGCATTTCATTCTTTTCTTTATAGTTGTTTATTTGTGTTTCAAACTGACATATTTTATATCTGGAATTGTATTTTAAATTAATTACGTACGTGTCAAAAGAAATCGGCATTGGTGTTTTTTATTATAACAATTATTTCGTAATATTTACAGAATGCAGCTGATTCGATATTTCACATTGTTGGTATGGGTCAGTGCGTTAAGGCGATATACTGGTTATTATATTACGTTATTCGAAATAATTACTATTCCTATATTAGCGTCAATGTTTGGAATTACGGGTAACGTATTCCCAGATGCTGTTAATAAAAACTTAACAAACTTTGAAGTACAAAAGTTAAGTACCACTATTAATAAATTATATTACTGGCCTGATGACAATGAAATAATTAAAGAAATAATGAACAACATTAAAACTACAGCTGGTGCCCAGGAAATACGTAAGTTAATTTTAAAATGATTTTTCAATAAATCAAAATTGCAACTCTGTCGGACATTAATTTGGACTGCTCGAGTTCGAATCCGACTTGAAAAATGTATGTACACTATGTTGAAGACACAGGGCTGGGTATGAATCGTCCTAATGTCCCTACATCGCCCCGTTCAATTCTCGTTCAGTTTCATAACATTCAAATCTTGACCATGAAGTTGGCGCGCACCAAAACGTTCATTTCTTGCCCTGTTCAAATACCTACTTCGCGCGCTCCCAAATTTAAACAGTACACTCCAAAAAACAAATTGCAAAGAAATATGTTTTATTCAGTAGAAATACATTTATACTTCTTGAGAATGTTAATAGGTGTCGTAAAAATTGTGGAAATGTCAAAAAATTTAAATAAATTTATTATGTACTGTCAAAGTACACAGTAATGATATTACAAATGTATGGATCTTTATATATAGTAAAGTTTATAAATATATTTTATATCAATACAGGATATTGCGTGCGTCATTAGAAATGGTTATAAAAAGCATTCTAACCATTATTTTATTGCTAAGGAAAGGACGGGAAGATGATATTTCTATTAATAAATTAAACGAAGAAACTGTACTATAATATTTACAAATTATTTAAAGGTATAAATTTGTTATAACTTTTATAATACACTGTACATTTTATTACAGTGACGATATTTGTACAGGTTTTGTTAAAGATAAAAGAATATGAAATAAAATAGTTTCAAAATATGTAATTTAACATGATATTTAACTAATTCTTTATGTAAAATAGTAAATAACAAGGAAATCAAATAATTTTATATCAATTAATAGAATTTTGGAATAAAATAACGCTTCAAGCGATGTAAAAATAAATATAGTGGAAAATAGAAGCATAAAGTGTTATTTTATACTAAAACAATGACGAACGACGAACATCACCTGAGTTGTGACACATATATAAAATGGTGTGAAGAGAAGAAAATTGATCAAACAAAAAGGCTTTGTTTGTTACTTTAAATATGTTTCAAAAATCATAATCTCTGTGGTACTATTATTTCATGTTAAAAACATTTTTTATTAACAAAATCATTGATAGAAAATATGTATACGAATTTAAATCAGCTGGAGTGGTCAAAAGTACCAATCAAAGAGAATATAACATTTTTGAAGCAGGCGGATAAATGAATTGAGATACTGTATGTTTAGATAGTGACATTTTATTAATTATTGTATTGTTTTTACACAGGAATGTGATAGAATAAATTAGATGTAAGAATAATACATAGTTATTTACGTAACAAGTCAGGAAAGTGTTCCATTGTAGGATGAGTAGGTAATATTCCTGAAAATATTAGAGAAGCTGCGAACGTTGCTCTTTCAGAAATCGTACCGCCCAAGTCAAAATAAATACCGCTATGAGAGAGAATATAACATTTTCGAAAATTGTTGCAAGGAAAAGGCTGTTACTGAGTCTACAGAAGAAGTACTATTAGCCTATTTTTCGGAAAAATCTTACAAATATGAACTAAACCGAATAATTTATAAAAGAGGCTCAAGATGAAATTCTTATGATGAATGTAAACACCAATTTTAATTAGTTTATGTGTTGTACTCGTATAATAGACTTATCCAATTTTATATTGTAGATTGTTTTTATATTGGCCTTGGCAGGAGCATGTCGTTGCGACAAATTAAATAAAATGTCTTTAGATGATATTAATGAAACTCCTAAAATGTTAATTATCAAGATTATAAATACAAAACTAAATAATTTAAGACGTTTTGTATTTGATGAAGGTAACCCACGCTATACTGGTGTTAAAAAAGTACAATATTTTAATATATTTATTATATATAGTACTGACCAAAATGTGTAAAAAAAAGCTAAATCAACATGGGTCCAATCTTCAAAAGTTTCCGATATATAAGGCAGTGAAAAATGAGTTTTACGGGGTTCGTAAACTATAAGAGTTACGAATTCGATGTTATGCCGACCTTGGCCAATATTTAATTTTCAAATAACTTTGTAACTATTAGAAATTGAGAAAAATGTTTCATATAAAATTTTATTGTTTTTTAGTCTATTTACCGACAGACGAAATTTTGTTCGATCACTATCTTTGTCAGTTTTTCTTCGATTTTTCGTTTTGCTTTGAAACAGTTGAAGATCAGGCCTTTGTTGATTAAGCATTTTTAAAATTCATTTTGGTCAGTACTATATACCCTCATAAAATTTTACCCTATTTTTTTATATTTTATATTTATAATTAAACAGTATCATTATATTATAATATTTTTGTTTTTATGCTTGTACGAAAAATTGAAATAATATTCGTGTTCAATAATTTGTTAATAATTGGTAATACGTTTCATTTCCTGACAAAGCTTTCATGAGGCTTATTATTATAACACAAACCTTTCCAAAATATAGAGGTGTACGGGAGCAAAAAATAACTATTTCATTTAAAATCGGACAAAGTGGCTCAATAATTATTTTTTCGAAAGAGAAGAAGTACACAACTAAATTTATGAAGTAAACTAAAGTACATAAGATTTCTGAATAAACTATACACTGAAATAAACCAATTTTTATAAACAAGAATTATTGTAATCGCCGCCAAAAATGACAGTTTTTGTGATCCTAACCTCTTTTTCTTTACAAATGTCATATTAGATGAGAAGTTAGGTGCATGTCTAAAAGTTTCCACAAAACCTCTTCTTCTTTATGCCTAGTGCACACGGAGAAATTTTTAGCTAAGTTTCCTGAAATTTGTTTCCTAAAGAAGAAGTACGAAAAGTTGCCCGAAAGTTAACGGTGCCGTTAAAACTCGAGACGTTTTGCGGAAACTTTTTGATATGCACCTAACTTCTCATCTATTATGACATTTGTAAAGAAAAAGAGGTTAGGATCACAAAAACTGTCATTTTTGGCGGCGATTACAATAATTCTTGTTTATAAAAATTGGTTTATTTCAGTGTAGTTTATTCAGTTTACTTCATAAATTTAGTTTGGTTAGAATTCTTAATTATTTTAATTATAAGCACATATAGTTTAGTTTATTTCTCCATTTAATTTTAGTTAAATTTAATTCCTACATGTAATTTTGTGTACTTCTTGTTCTTTGGAAAATATAATTCTCCAAGAGCCTACAGATTTCGAAAAAAAAATACCAGTTTTGAGGAAACTTTTATTTTTCTCGTGCGAACACACGGTAGAGTTCCCGTCAGTTAAGAAAAAGCCATTTACGTCATCAGCGCAGAAACCAATTACGCCAGTGTCGTTCTTGTCTTATTCTGACATTTAATTCTAATGAAAATGTATGGCACGCCACTGCCTACAAAATGTGATGCAAAACTTTCTCCAAAACTTCTTCTTCTTCGGGGAACAAATTTCAGGAAACTTTACTAAAACTTTCTCCGTGTGCACTATGCATAAATGTCATGTATTCATAAATTGGGTTGTAGAGCTAGTTTGCCTCTTTATGGTAACGATAATTTAGAACAAATCTGCGATCAGACTATAGTGGCCAGGAGACCCCAAATAAGGGTTATTTGGGGTCTCCTGGTCACTATAGCCGTCACAAATGTCTCAAACACAGTAGTAGCGTCACAACGATCCAGAGTGGGCAAACAAAACAGTAGTACATTTTCAACGGCGCCTTCCATCAACTCGACCAACTTAGTCTCTTCAAGTGTAAGCACGGTGCTCGGAGTCCTCGGTACCCCCATTGCATTCGCAACAAGCGCCAATTTCATCTGTGACCACACCCATCAAATGATTTTACCTGAGACTTGCATGGAAATGAACAGTTGCCTGCCTATTAAGACTCATGAAAGCTTTATCAGGAAATGAAACGTATTACCAATTATTATCATATTATTGAGCACGAATTTTATTTCAATTTTCCGTACAAACATTAAGCTTTTTTTACTCATTTTGGTCAGTACTATATACCCTTAAAATATTGTACTTTTTTAACACCAGTATAGCGTGGGTTACCTTCATCAAATACAAAACGTCTTAAATTATTTAGTTTTGTATTTATAATCTTGATAATTAACATTTTAGGAGTTTCATTAATATCATCTAAAGACATTTTATTTAATTTGTCGCAACGACATGCTCCTGCCAAGGCCAATATAAAAACAATCTACAATATAAAATTGGATAAGTCTATTATACGAGTACAACACATAAACTAATTAAAATTGGTGTTTACATTCATCATAAGAATTTCATCTTGAGCCTCTTTTATAAATTATTCGGTTTAGTTCATATTTGTAAGATTTTTCCGAAAAATAGGCTAATAGTACTTCTTCTGTAGACTCAGTAACAGCCTTTTCCTTGCAACAATTTTCGAAAATGTTATATTCTCTCTCATAGCGGTATTTATTTTGACTTGGGCGGTACGATTTCTGAAAGAGCAACGTTCGCAGCTTCTCTAATATTTTCAGGAATATTACCTACTCATCTTGCAATGGAACACTTTCCTGACTTGTTACGTAAATAACTATGTATTATTCTTACATCTAATTTATTCTATCACATTCCTGTGTAAAAACAATACAATAATTAATAAAATGTCACTATCTAAACATACAGCATCTCAATTCATTTATCCGCCTGCTTCAAAAATGTTATATTCTCTTTGATTGGTACTTTTGACCACTCCAGCTGATTTAAATTCGTATACATATTTTCTATCAATGATTTTGTTAATAAAAAATGTTTTTAACATGAAATAATAGTACCACAGAGATTATGATTTTTGAAACATATTTAAAGTAACAAACAAAGCCTTTTTGTTTGATCAATTTTCTTCTCTTCACACCATTTTATATATGTGTCACAACTCAGGTGATGTTCGTCGTTCGTCATTGTTTTAGTATAAAATAACACTTTATGCTTCTATTTTCCACTATATTTATTTTTACATCGCTTGAAGCGTTATTTTATTCCAAAATTCTATTAATTGATATAAAATTATTTGATTTCCTTGTTATTTACTATTTTACATAAAGAATTAGTTAAATATCATGTTAAATTACATATTTTGAAACTATTTTATTTCATATTCTTTTATCTTTAACAAAACCTGTACAAATATCGTCACTGTAATAAAATGTACAGTGTATTATAAAAGTTATAACAAATTTATACCTTTAAATAATTTGTAAATATTATAGTACAGTTTCTTCGTTTAATTTATTAATAGAAATATCATCTTCCTGTCCTTTCCTTAGCAATAAAATAATGGTTAGAATGCTTTTTATAACCATTTCTAATGACGCACGCAATATCCTGTATTGATATAAAATATATTTATAAACTTTACTATATATAAAGATCCATACATTTGTAATATCATTACTGTGTACTTTGACAGTACATAATAAATTTATTTAAATTTTTTGACATTTCCACAATTTTTACGACACCTATTAACATTCTCAAGAAGTATAAATGTATTTCTACTGAATAAAACATATTTCTTTGCAATTTGTTTTTTGGAGTGTACTGTTTAAATTTGGGAGCGCGCGCGCGAAGTAGGTATTTGAACAGGGCAAGAAATGTACGTTTTGGTGCGCGCCAACTTCATGGTCAAGATTTGAACGTTATGAAACTGAACGAAGCGAGAATTGAACGGGGCGATGCAGGGACATTAGGACGGTTCGCGTGTTCCCGAATAGGGCTACGAATCTACTGTTAGCATATCATATTAAATGAATTTATTTTAACATATCTAAAATATTTTATTTTTCATTTATATACACTAAACTGAATTAAGGAACGTACACTTTTTATTTAAATAATACTCTTTATTATAAGAAAAATGAAACACTTTATGTTAACGATTAACACATATATTTACGATACTCCAAAAAAATCGATTGATATGAATTTTCATGTTAGTCATATATTTTTATATTGATAACAAATAAACAATTCAAATTTAATAATAATAAAAATAATAATAAAATTTATTTAGCATGATGCTATACAATAATAAACAAAAATAGTATAAATACGTATAAAAACGTTTCATTACCTTACTAATTTACATCTTTTAAATTCTGAGTTTTATTTAAATAAATATCCTTAGCCTTTAATCTAAATTCTTAAGATTATTAGGTAATTTATTATATATTTGTATTCCTTTGAACTGCATTTGTCCCTGTGCAGTTTTATTTTTCTTGATATAGTACTGATTTTTGTTACGAGTATTTAATAATAATAATAATAATAATATAGTGATTTAAATATTTAAGTATACGTAATGTATGTAAAGTAAAATTATAAGGCTTACGAAAGTTCTTTTCTCCTATTTTTCTTCAGTCAAGGACGAGCCTGGTAGGCTGCTTTGACTTCTTTTTTACCAAAATAATCCGTTTTTCTTTTTTTTTCTAACATTTCTTCTATTTTATATAAATGAAGAATAAATGGAGAATGTATGATGAGTGTAAGTTAGGGACGTGGAATGTTAGAATTATGAATGGGAAAGAGAATGAGTTGATGAATGCAGTGCGAATCTACAGTGTAGATGTTTTGTGTGTGAGACAATGTGGAAAGGACGTAGTGAGGAAGAAGTAGATGGCATATTGTTTGTGGACGGGCTTTCGAGAGAATAAGCATGTAAAGCATGGCGTAGGTATACTTGTGAGTGAAAGAATGAAGCCGTTTTTACGAAGTTAAGCTGTACTTCTTCGCGAGTTTCTTGGATGAGATTCAAGGTAGGCTATACACGAATCTTCGATGTGTCCTCTTATGGTCCAACAGAGTCTGAAAGTGACGTTAAAAAAGGATCAGTTTTGGAATTCGGTAAATAGTGTAAATGAATTGTGTGATCCGGGTAAGAAAGTGATAGTGCGTGTGATTTAAATGGATGGGTGGGTGTTAAACGAAGTATATCTGAGAATGTATTGAGACGTTTTGGTGATTGTCGAGTGAATGGCAATGGTGAGAGAATTGTTTCATTTTGTTTGGAGAGAAATCTCTTCATTTCGAATTCCATTTTTAAACATAAGTTAGCTCACATATACACCTGAGAGAATGTGGTTCAGAATAAACGTAGTGTGATGGACTTCGTCATATATGATGAGCGATTGACGAGTATGGTAGTAGATACGCGTGTGAAACGAGGCGCAGAACGCAGAATTGGGTACGAATAATCATTATTTGGTTGTATCGCGAACGCGATTGAATAAATTTTGGAAAATGAAGGTCTAAAGTTCCGGGAAAATGTTTCGCATAAAATCCTTTACTCGTTTGAATGAAGATGTAAGAATGCAATATGTTGAAAGGTTGAATAAGTCTTTGTCAGGATGTGAGTCTAATTTTGATTGCAATATAAATGGAGTTTCGATGAAATTTAAGGATTCCCTCCTCAAATGCGCAAAAGAAGTTTGTGGTGAAAGCAGATTAATCTCTT
This sequence comes from Harpalus rufipes, assembly GCA_951394225.1. NCBI lineage: Eukaryota > Metazoa > Arthropoda > Insecta > Coleoptera > Carabidae > Harpalus > Harpalus rufipes. The sequence goes on from OX596292.1 coordinate 6,120,106, forward strand.
GTCCGAAAAATTCATGGTGGAATGATCTGGTGAAAGACGCGATTGCTGAGAAAAGAGAGCATATTTGAAGTTTTTAAATGTTAAGAATTCGCGTGGGCGTTTGCGTGAAGAATATTAGAGTTTAAAAGGAAGAATAAATGGGTGAAACAAGTGGTGAGAGAAAGTAAAAAGCAATTTGATGACTTGTTGATTGAACGGTTGACAAATGATTTTAGTACGAACAAGTGACTGTTTTGCATGAGTGTGAAGAGACTGCGGGGTGGAAGTGGTCGAGTTGTAAAAGCTGTGAGAAGTGCGAATGGAGAGTTATTGTGGAATGAATCACGTGAGGAATAGATGGTGCGAGTATTTTAAAGGTTTGTATGGAGGTGAGATTGAGAGGGATGATGGCAGCAACGCCAAAATACAATAAAGAATCTTTTAAATTTTGTGAAACCTACCGAGTATGTAATTTTTTTTCCTTATTTCGATCTAGTTTTTGGTATTAATAGTGTTAAATTTTAATACAATTCTAGTAGCATGTTTCTGTTTTTCACTAATATTTAAAACAAATTTATAAATCTGCATCCAAATAAAATGGTAAATATTTCACCTATTTTGAAACATAGGATAAACGTACCTACACTATTTTATAATACACATATATATTTGTTTAGTCTATCATATAATGTTTAACTGTTTTATATTTGGTAACATGAAAGTGTTTACAAAAATAGATATTTTATTCCATTGAATCATTTGAGTAAATGCCATGACAAACTCGTACAGGCGGTGCCATCTAACGTAAATAATATGAAGTACAAACTATGTTATAGCTAGTTAAATGAATTAACGTTTTGAAAGACTCAGTGGCGATTAGGTGGGGGATGATGTCGACGTGGCGACTTTCGATGTGACAGCTATCGTAGCTACGGCCTGCGGTGGGGGGTAGATGTCGACGTGGCGACTTTCGATGGCACGGTTTTTCGATGCTACGGCTATTCGATGGCGTGGTTGCCGACTGCGCGACACGTACTCTATTACATATACCCTTCAAAAATACTGCCAATCCCGACAATGAATTGGAAACATTTCGAAAAATTAGAAGAGTAGGACAAAATTTCTTCATAGAATGAATTTAATTAAAATTAAAAAATGTAATTAAAAAGAATAGATATATTTAGAATTTTTAGTGTTGAGTGTAGGTATACAAGAAATGTCGAATGTAATAGTATGCGGGCAGTCATGTGACTTTGATAGCCTTGACAAGCAAATATGGGGGCCAGTGTCAGAATGATAGCTAGTAATTATGTACATAGATATTAAATATAATTTTTCATTCTAAATTTAGTGATTTTCATATTCCATGCGGTTATGTTCCTCGAGAAGTAAATTCCACACTCCTGGTAACAAATTAACAACGTGAATTTAGAAAATCTTGAATTTTTTAATGAAAAATTGTAACATTTGACATCTATGTACATAATTACTAATTGTTGTTCTGACACGGGCCCTCATATCTGCTCGTCAAGGCCAATAATGTCACATAACTGCTCGCGCCCTATTCTTATGTAAGCAAAAACGGATGAGGCAAGATGTATTGTGCTGCAATTTTTTTTCTTCGAACAAGTGATATGTCGTGAATTTGATTATAGTTGTAAACTTATTTTAAAATTGGTTGCAGGTGGTTTTAAAACTGAGAAGGACATGGAACATACACTAAATCAAGTGAATTGTTCGCGTTGTTTAGGAGTCGCGTTTAATGATATAGATAAGCTACCAAAACATCTAATATATAGTTTACGAGGCCCTGCTATAGATCTTAATAATAAGATGATCGATAATCCCATAAACGAAATCGGTACGTATTTTTAACAGTAAATCATTGTGCAATTCATACAGCTTTTCTTTAAACCATCACAAAAATCTACTAATGCAATCGAATGCAATTTTTTTTCGAAATTGTCCTCTTAATTTTTAACCTAACTTTCACTCTTACAAGAAATTCATAGTATACTGTAATATACTTCCTATAAGTCCGTACTCTTGCATGTTTTTTTAAAATATAGTACTTCCAAGTGCTATCATAAGCTTTTTCAATATATATAAATACGGTTATAAGATGTTTTGTTTAATAGTGAATGCGTATTATATTTCTGAAGTTAAGGTTGTTATTTGATCTTGAGTTGATCTATTTTGTCTAAATCCACATTGGTCTTTATGCAGTATGTTTTTTGATTCTAGGTACCATATAAGTCTTTTATTTATATTTTTTTGTAGGATTTTACTTAATGTATTAGAAAGGGATATTGGTTTGGTCTATAATTGTTTGGATTCGAAGTATCTTTATTGGGTTTCGGGATCGGGACGGTAATTACTTCTCTCCACGAGTCCGGATAACAGTTTTCGTTCCATATTTTGTTGTAAATTTGTAGTAATTGGTTGACTGTATTTGGTGGGAAGTGTTTTATTATGTTGTATGTAATACTGTCAGGTCCTGGGCTATTGCTGTTTTTTTTTTAAATTTTCTATAGCTTTTACTAGTTCCATTTTGTCTATTGATTTGTTGATATCTAGTTCGTCTTCATTATTTGTGGTTATAGGGGTCTGTTCCTCCTCTTCTTTATGTTTTAAAAATTCTCTAATATAGGTATATTTTGTTACTAGAGTTGTATTCGTATGTTTCTGCGAGTATGTTTGCTATTTCTTTTGGTGTTGTGTATATAATTTCATTTACTTTTAGGTTTGGTGTTTGTTGATAGCTCCGAGTTCCTCTAGTTTTTTTAAAATTTTGTCCCAAATTTCTTTTGGGTTCGTTGATTCGGTAATTGTAGAAATATAATTTTTTTATGATTGTTTTTTGGCTTTTAAAATAGTTCTTCTTGCTACTGCTCTAGATTTCTTTAGGTGTATAAGATTTTCTGTAGTTCTGTATTTTTTATATTTATATACTGCTCTTTTGTTATTTTTGACTGCTGTTTTATATTCTTCGTCCCACCATGGAACTGATCTCTTTTTTGTTTTTGCTTTGATTTGTCCTATTGTGTTTTCCGCTGTACTTGTTATCATTTGTGTAAAATTTGTTACTGTGATGTTAATGTCGTTGTTTAGTGTAAACTGAGTATTTTCGAGAGATTGTGAAAATGATTTCCAATCTGCATTTTCTTCATTCCATTAGTTGTATATGGGGTGCGTTTCTTGTGACTCATTGTGATGTGGTAGTGGTTTTGATATTATAATCGGGAAGTGTCCAGTGGTGTGTGGTGGTATAATGACTTGCCAGGATAATGTGGGAGTTAGTCTTGGGTGACAGAAGGTGAGGTCTATACTGGTAAATGTTCCTGATCAAAGAGATAAATGAGACCCATCACTGAGTAGCGTTATGTCGTCTTCCAGTAATTCTTCTACGACTCTTCCGCGTTGGTTTGTGTATTCACTTCCCCAAATAGGGTTGTGGCTATTGAAGTCTTCGGTTATTATGAACGGTGTTGGTAATTGTTGTATTATGATTATGTGGTCCAAGTTTGCTTTGATTATTTTTTGATTTGGAGCGATATAAATATTACAGATTGTTAGTTTGATTGGAAAGTATGTACTGATGGCTATGACTTCCAATTCGGTTAGGATATTGATTTCTTGTGCTATTTGCGTGTTGCTTATAAGTATAGCAACTCCTACGCTTGCATTTCTTTCATTTATTCGATCTTTTCTTATAGTTGTAAAATTTTTAAGCTTAAAGGGTTGGTGCGGATTTAGCCTTGTTTCTTGTATGCAGAGTTATGTTGGGTTATTGTCTGAGATTAGTTTCTGAACTTCGGGAAGGTGTGAGTAAAGTCCATTGCAGTTCCACTGTATTATTGACATGCTGAGTCCTGGTCTTCGTCTACAAAGGATGATTCTGAAAGAGATAATAGTTGAGAAAGGTTTTCTAATGAATCTTTGAACTTAGATTTGAATTCTTGTTTTCCAAGTTTTTTTTTTATTATTTTGGACAATCTGTATTTCATCCTACGTCCTTGTATTTTACCATGTATATCTCTGAGCATTTCGATTACTTTTGATGTTTCTTCAGTGTGTTTTGATGTTTTGAATAAAGTTTTGTGTTTGTATTGCATTTGTCCCGTGTGAATTGATTAAAATGTCTTTCAATTGTTCACAATTTAGTACATATTTTGTTGGTTCTTCTTTCATTATTTTTCCTACAGTTCGTAGTGATGCTGTATATTCATCTTCGTTTTATTGCTTTTTCTTTGGTGTTATGAATTCTTGATTTAATTATTGTCCATTGCCGTCTTCGTTTTCTGAACTAGCAGGAGGAAGTCTTTTCTGAAGTATCTTTAGGTTTGGGTATGTGGATGTAGACAGGCAGCTGGAGTGTTATTTTGTGTGTGTTGGTTGTTTATTTTTTTATGTGGAAAAGTTGCTGTAGATTGTGGCGTGTGTGTGTGTGTGTTAAGTTGCGCTTGGCTTTGGATATTTGGTTGGGTAGTTAATGATGGGATAAGTTGTATGGTGTCGATATTTGTAAATATTTATGTCATTATTACCTTGGGTAGTTTGTGTTGTCTCAGAGGTTGAATTGTAGTTTTCTGAGTTAATTTGGATATCAGATATTTTTTTGTTATTTGTTTCTGGAATATTCCTTGCTTTTACACTTGTTTTCTGTGTGTCCTATATTGTTGCATTTTTTACATGTTGGAATATCAGTTGAGAAATATATTCTATGATACGTGTTTTCAAATGATACAACTATGGAATTAGGTACCTTTTGTTTATAGTTTTCTTGAATATAAACATGCCTTTTGAAACTAAGAATATGGGCATACTTTGGATCTCCAAAACCTGCTATTGTTATTTATTTAAAATAAGAAAATTGAGATATATGTGAAATAATTTTTATTCAAATATTCTAGGTAGATATGTGAAAATAAATAAATATATAAATAAGTAAATAATAAGTAATAATAATAACTAACAAACAATTGTATACTGTTAAGAATAATACATTATTCTTAATATTCAAACTATGCCCGTGCATTGTTGTAATGCTACCTAGGCAACCGTAAAATAACCATACTTGTGTTATGTAAAAAATATAGATGTCATGTCATTTTTGTATGTTTATTGCGGTCTAAAATAAAGTGTATTTTGGTTAATTCAGCGTAGTTAATTGACTGTTGGATCTACATAGCCTCTTAACCGGTGTGACGGTATTTCTTTTTGTCAATAAACGTCCCTGTTCGGGCGCCAATTTTGTGACGCTATTTCGCTCGGACGCGAAATTGTAGCGTGTGGTATGACGTCCTTCTATTGTCTCTGTGCTGTAGAACGGTTTGCTTGGGCGCCAATCGGTCGGTCGGAAACACAGCACTAGGAGAGATGGGACAACGCCAAAAGGATTTGGATAGCTCAATGGAGATAGAGTTCGGTTTTATTTTCCACAAAAAGAAATCATAATAAATTCTAACATTTTTATTAAAATATGTGAATAAAACGTATTTACACACGGTGATAACAAAAACATCGAAAATAGAAATACAGAAATAAATTATATTCGACCGGGCAACAATGGCACACACCAAGGTCGCGGGGTAACGGTACGGACGGGCAACAATGGCACACACCAAAGTTGCAGGAACACGAACGGGTAACGATAGCACACACCAAAGTTACGGAAACACGGTACGGACGGTCAACAATGGCACACATCAAAGTTGATAACGGACCGGAAACGGTCAACAATCGCGATTTCGGAACGGAACGGGATCGTGTTGGCACACACCAACACTAATCGACAATCGCGATTACGGTACACAGTGGCAGACCCCACTGTACGGAAACAACCGGTTACGAACACCGGTTCGGTACACCTTCTGCACTCTCTCACAAGCTGCCAGCACACACCAACAGCGCTGAGTCAGAGGCAGCCAAGGTCATAATCAACTTGCTTACCCGGCACTCACCAGGTTCGCAGTAGACGGCACACGCCGTCTAGGCTCGACGGAGAGCTGACGCTCACTTGAGAGAGTACACACTCTCTCCCCTAAACTGTCGTTTAGGCCCGTATTTATACCCCGAAAAACCGTTAAAAACTACAAAATAAGTTTAAACATGATTTTAACTATCTTGCAAATACTTGCCATGTTCGAAACATTTTATAAAAAAAAATCATACTTTATGAGGAATCGAACCAGCGATCCTCAGCGCGCTGGTCAAGCACTCTAGCCGCTCGACCACGCCTCACCTGGCATGTACAGACAACAATCATAAATATTAACAGTGCACATATATTTATTAATACATCAAAAAAATATTTGTTTACAACAATAGAAGCATAATACAATATATTCATTATATTGTTTGTGTATTTTCCCTATTTGCAGAACAAATAAAAAAATATTTTGATAGTGAAATTCGAACCACTGAACCCTACAATCACATGCTAACGCGCTAGCCATTGGGCTATGGCGCACACATTACCCCAAGCTTAGTGAGCATCGTCACACCGGTTATGGTGCCCAGGAGCGATTCCAGTATATAAGTCATAAACGATAAAACGCGATTGACAAGTGATATAAGTAAAAAGAAGAAGTAAAAAAATGGCTTCGAACGCAATAGCGCACATCCTAATGTCTAAGGACAATTTCGATACTTGGAAAATACACATGCGGGCACTCTTAATAAAAAATGACGCCTGGTCATATGTAAATGGCGTGAAAGTAAAACCTGAACCTGGTGAAGGCAAAGCGGCGGAAATCGCAACATAGGATGATCGCGACGCAAAAGCGATGTATGATATAATTTTCACAATACATCCTTCAGAGGTAAAGTAGATAAAAGATTGCAAAACGTCAAATGAAAACATATCGTGCTAAAACAACGGATGCATAAAAATGATGACGTGCGTGATCATCTGAGAAGATTATTCGACACGATAGACCAACTAAAGGATATGGACGTCACCGTGAATGATGATCTTCTGTCGATACTTATCCTTTACAGTTTATCATCGATATTTGAAAATTTCAGATGTGCGATAGAGTCTCGCAACGAGCTCCCAAGTCCCGAAACGCTGCGAATAAAGATTGTCGAGTAGTACAATGCCAGGCATGGCGATCACCTTACTGCTCCACAAAACGCGATGATCGCGAAACATAGATGGCAGTCAAGGAGAAGGACAAGTGAGAAATCAGAGAAGACCGAACAAAACGATGAAAAAGGAAAGTGTTCCGCTGTTTTAAATGTAAAAACGGACGGATTATTCTACGTTGAAGAGTGGATCAAGTGCGAAGAGAGCAATGCAACAATTGAAGCACAATGTCACAAAGCACCGGTAGTTGGAGCATCTCAACGTGAAAGATCTATGCGAAGCAGCGAAGAAAGGAACCAGAGAAGGACTGCAGATTAGTGACATCGACGAAGAAATTGACTGCGAGATCCAGGTGAATTGATACACACCCACCGACCTGTGCAGCCCTATGCCAATTTTACTGGCATAGGGGAAAGCACTATATATCATCACTTTAATCGACGACGCAACCAGGTGGTGTGAAGTGAGATTCTTGCATCACAAGAACAAAGCTTATGAAGAATTCGTCGGAATCAAGAAATTATTCGAAAATGTGTACAACAGAAAAATGAAGTGAGTCCAATCAAATAACGGGACAGAGTACGTTAACACTCGGTTCGAAACCCTGTTCAAGGAGTAAGGAATTCAACGACGTCTTATATTTCCTAACAATCCGGAACAGAACAGCGTCGCAGAACGTAAAAATAGGTCACTGGTAGAGACCGCCAGATGTTTATTATTACAATCAAAACTTTCTTTGTCGTTTTCGATAGAAGCCGTATCAACTCAAGAATTCGGTTGTACAGTCTTTTGTTTAAATAAAATAAAACCATCAGGAAAGTTCAAGCCCCGAGCGAAAAAGGGAATTTTCCTTGGATTTGTCGAGCATTCAAAAGGGTATGGCATTTGAATAGCTGAAGTGCGAAAAGTGAAAGTATCAAGAGATATCAAAGTCGTGAAGATGCCAATCAAGTCAATCGAACGAGAATCGAATTCATAACTCGAAAAGTATTCATCTCATTTAAGTCAAGGGCAAGCAATTAAACAAAATTCATCGTTACCACATTCTTTCGACTTAGTACTCACGAATCCCAAGTACGATCGACAGGGATGGGAACATTAAGATAATAATACTGGCGGCGTCGAACTTGACGCCGAACTTGAAGATTCCGAAGAGGAATTTAAGAGATTTGACATCCAACTCCCTAACCAAAAAAGGCGGACATGCCGCCTATTATCAAGCGAAGCTGTGGAAGACCCAGAAAGGTGCTCACTAAATATCCAGGACGAAAGCAATATAATACGGTTCTGGCAGAGATACCACTTAAAACGGCAATGAAGAGCTCCGAAGCAGACGAATAGTTGCGGGCCATGGCTGAAGAGTTCTCGTCAATAATCAAAAATAATACTTGGAGTATAGTCGACCGACCCGAAAATAGGAAGGTCGTCGGGAGTAGAGTGGTCTTGCGGAACAAGCATGGGGCTCAAAGCGAAATTCTGAAAAGAAAGGCAAGAGTTGTCACAAGAGGGTTCTCCCAACGACTGGGCGCAGACTACAATGAGATATTTGCGCCTGTAGCAAGACTTAGTTCTTTCCGTGTCGCCATAGCCATTGCAGCACACATGAAGATGGAGATTCGTCAGCTAGACATTTCTACGGCATATTTAAATGGATACCTCAACGAGGAAATTTATATGGAGATCCCAGACTACACGATAAATGCATTTAATTATATTGTTGAAAGAAAATATGCATCACCAGAGGTAATCAAGAAAGCTGAGAAAATGCTCAAAGAAATGACGTCCGGAAACAAAGTCTATAAAATTGAAAAAGCATTTTACGGACTCGAGCAAGCGAGGCGCTGCTGGTACCATGGATAGAGAGCCGAACTGCTGAAAGTTGGAGCGAAACCATTTCAGGATGACCCGAGGCAAAGGAACTGATCTAGTCATCGTTGTGATCTACGTCGACGACATTCTCATGTCATGCTGTAACCACCCCCTAAGACAGGTTATTGTAAACTAATGCAACCATTTTGTAACCCGCCTTAAGGGATGAGTTAACAAATAATATTTAATGTGAGTTCTTGCTAGACGGGAGGTACAATTAAGTATTGTTCTAATAATAAGCATAATAATAAAAGTATTACTTACTGCTGACGCTGATTGGCTGAAATACTTGACTATGGTAGAAGAATAAAGATAGTTGTTTACGAAGATATAAAATAATAAATATATTTAATAATAACATGTAAATAATGTTACAATACCCATTATAGGGTTTCCGTCTTCACTAGACAGTTGTTTATACACTATACAGTTACGACACCAGAAGCTATTGTTTGGTTAAACAACCTTGACTTGGACCTATAAAAAATATTTATTTCAAACTTTTATTAATTTTATTATAATATTTATTGTGTATGTAATGCCATAAGCTAATAATAATAATAATACGACCCACGTACCCACTAACTACAATATTGTAGATAGGTCTTTTATATTACCATAAAGCTAAGTCAGCAAATAATTGAGATATCAACTAATTATGAAAAAAAAATATTACTATTGCTTCCTGGAACATTTGGAAATACTAATACAAACTATGATGAACTCAATTGTGTGGTGACCTTGGTTTACAATGCAATCAAGCGAAGATGGACGAGATTTGCGAATTTCTTCGAAAATCCTTGTAACCTGCCGCTCACTGAGCAATGGTCTGGGTTCCGTGACACCACAATTACTTCAAATATGATATAATTTAATAACTAATAACAACACTTACGTCATCAAAATATTGTTACATTTAAAGTTACAATTATAATTCAGTGTGTGTGGCAAAGTAAACTAAAAATGGCCACCGGTTAATCACCTCCTCCACAATTTTTCTTCCTCGTTCGTTTTGAAGGCTGGATTCCTTCGCCGGAATTTGGCGTCTTCCAGCACCAATATAGTGGACTTCTAGGAGTCCGGTCCACTTCTAGGTTGACTGTTTGGTCTACTTTTTTCGAAACGTCTGGGACGTTCTTCAGCTTTCGATCTTAGATGTTTCCTCACCAACCGTCAGCTTCTCCCTGCTCACCATCCGGTTCACGCCCTTCCAATGAACCATCACGGCCCGTCGTTTGCGCCATCTCTATGCAGCCCACTATCTTGCCGACACACTGACATACAATATTTAATTTTACAAATAACTACTGGAGGGACCTGTCACATTCTTTGAAGTTAAAGACTTAAGACCACTGAAATATTGTTTTGGGATTGAATTTTCTCGAGACAAGAAAGGAATCTACACATATATGAGCCAGAGGGGCTACACCCTGGATATATTGAAACGTTTTGGGATGTCCGAGTGCAAACCCGTATCAACGCCATTAGAATCGGGTGTGAAGTTATTAAAGGTGGTAGACAAAAATCCAGATGATAGCCCTGATCCAGACAATGACGAAAAATATCCATACAGGGAACTTGTGGGTTGCCTGGCTGTTGCAACTCGCCTAGATGTTGCCCACGCACCCAGCGTGTTGGGGCAATTTAACAAGTGCGTCCGAAAAATTCACTGGCAAGCGTCGAAACGAGTACTTTGATACTTGCGTGGAACTCTTGAGTTGGAGTTCATTTTACCACCATAGGAACTGAACCCACTGGATACGTCAACACAAACTGGGTCTCCGACACCGATGACACCGGGTTTGTTTTCACTATGAACAATGGGCCTGTTACATGGGAGTCCAGGAAGCAACGCACCGTAGCCTTATCATCGACTGAGGCAGAGTACATGGCTCTCCAAAGAAGTCATTTACCTTAGTAAACTAGTCGCGAATTTAGGTGCTGGAAGACAATTCCCCATTTAACTATACACCGATAGTCAAGGAGCTAAAAGTTTAGCGAAGAATCCCATCTACCACTCTCGAACGAAACACATCCAAGTGCGACACCACTTTGATCGGGAAGCGCTGAATGATGGAGAGATTAAATTGGACTACATGCCCACTGAGGAAATGCCAGCGGATGTTCTCACCAAGGGATTGATTATCCAGAATAAAGCACTGGAAGTGTTTGAAGAATATTGGCATCAACGAACACTAGAACTACTAGGAATTTCTACGCGGTCTACTTTATGGGGAGTATGTTGAGAATAATACATTATTCTTAATATTCAAACTGCCCCTGCATTGTTGTAATGCTACTTAGGCAACCGTAAAATAACTGTAGTTACTTGCGTTATATAAAAAATGTAGATGTTCTGTCATTTTTGTATGTTTATTGCGTTCTAAAATAAAATGTATTTTGGTTAATTCGGCGTAGTTATTTGACTGATGGATCTACATAATAGCCTCTTAACATATACTTTGTTGATATTAATAATTGTTACATTTTGTTTATTTTCACATAGTCACCTATAATATTTGAATAAAAATTATCCCATATTTCTCAATTATCTTATTTTTCTCGATTTTTTTAAATACATTAATAGAAACTAATGCAACGTTGAAAAGAAAAAAATGTTTACGTTTTTGTAAAATAATTATAGACTGCTATTTAAAAAAATAAAGTAGATAGTAGTCGTATCTTGTAAATCTGACTTTGTAAAAAATATCTACATCTGCTATAATATAGTATATTAGAAATAATAACACTTTTTTTTATATTATAATAAAAAAGTTAAAGGGGGGGAAGCGTCTTCCCAAGCTCATCCTGTATTAATAAAAAATAAAAATGGATTCTAGGGACCTTAAAACGTACTTAAATAAGTACGTTTTAAAAAATCGTATATCGAGATTTTCATAAATATCAAAATCTCGATTTGCGATTTTTTGCCCGTCAGTGTATGTTTGGTCAGGACTCTCGGTCACTACCCCGTATATTATTTATACACGCATCTTTATTTGAATACTGAAAATATCATTTTTAATTTGCAGATTTTGAATATTATTTCAAATCTGGCTTTCTCGCGGCTCAGTTTATTGTGGACAAATCTTTTATAAAACATGTATCTGGAACAAAACCCTCTACCGAAGTTTATGCCCAAAGAATGCCATATCCTCCATATCATTGGAGGAATACTCTACTAACGATCGTTACTACGCTCAGGAATAGCATGTTTCTTGTTATGGGTCTTATGATTATGTACTATTTCTATATACTTGATATGATGCATCAAAAAACATCCGGAATGCGAGTATGTAGAATTATTTTTTATTCAAATTGAAATTATAGATTTTTAATTTTGTATGCTTTATAACGGTAGAATTAGGTATGAAGATGTGTCGAAAATAAATAATATAAATAAATAAATATTTCATCACGGCATATTACCCATTGCTGGGTGTGCCAATCTGCTTTGTACAGATATCGGTAATGATGGAATTTTTGTACCGTGCGGGCGCTTACCAGGCGTCACCTCACGGGCACCCATAGCTGTCGTGGAGAGTGCACTACAAGGATCAATTTTGTGCCATTAAAATTCGATGTAATTTTTGGCGTCGGTCGGGATCGAACCTGGGTCCCCAGATTCGCGACCAGACACTCAGGCACACGGCACCTCAGAAATATCAATGAAGCCATGGAATGACGTGTTACACGATTTATTTATTTTTTCATTGCTTTAATCGGAAAAAAATATTATACCTGTATTTTTACCTTCTTTCATATTACTTTTCATTCATGAGAAAATTGTGCCTGAAAATACAAAATTTAAATTGCCACCTTTTCTGTAGCCTGATGATTTAAACGAGTAACAGCTGTCAATTAGCTACTAGTTCTATTCATATTACTGATTTTTATATTTTGTATTATAGACGCAAACATAGTTGTAGAAAATATTATTGTGCTTGTGTGTCCAAATAGAAGTAATAACAAAAAAATAGTTGTGGTAGTGCCATAAAACGAATAAAGAATAATGACATGGTTCTCTCAAATAAACCTAAAGTCGTTTACGAAATCAAAGTTTCAGTCCATACACACTATACGTACCTTACAAACCTTACATACCTTACATACCTTTCAAACCTTACAAATCTTACATAGTTTACATACCTTACATACCTTACACACACTACAAACCTTACATAACTTACATACCTTACATACCTTACACACTTTACACACCTTACATACCTTCACACCTTACACACCTTACACACCTTACATAACTTACATACCTTACATAACTTACATATCTTACACACCGTACATATCTTAGACACCTTACAAACCTTACATACTTTACATACCTTACAAACCTTACACAACTTATATAACTTACATATCTTACATACCTTTCACACCTTACACACCTTACATAACTTACATACCTTACATACCTTACACACCGTACACACCTTACATAACTTACATACCTTACACACCTTACATATCTTACACACCGTAAATACCTTACACACCTTACAAACCTTACATACTTTACATACCTTTCAAACCTTGCAAACCTTCCATACCTTTGTTATTAGTTTACGCAGAGTTTTATGGATTTATAAAATAAACGCAATATTTCACAACATACACAAACGTTTTTAATATCTTTTTATATTACAGGTTATCTTATTTTTAAGCGCGCGAACATATCATGTGCAACAGTGTCACCATTGTGTGTGACTTACAACCAACTAACATTTCACAAGAAGAAGAACTAAAGTTCCCGTTACACAAGATATTGGCGCACTATATAAAATATTCATACAAAACAATAAATACTGATAACCTTACATACCTTACATTCCTTACACACCTTACACACCTTACATAACTTACATACCTTACACACACTACACACCTTACATAACTTACATAACTTACATACCTTACATACCTTACGTACCTTACATACCTTACATACCTTACACACCTTACACACCTTACATAACTTACATACCTTACACACCTTACAAACCTTACATACTTTACATACCTTTCATACCTTGCAAACCTTACATACCTTTCATACCTTGCAAACCTTACATACCTTACATACCTTACCTTACATACCTTACACACCTTACAAACCTTACATACTTTACATACCTTTCATACCTTGCAAACCTTACACACCTAACACACCTTACATAACTTACATATCTGTTGGGACCCCTATAGCCATCTATGTAGCTGAGTTGGTTTCATCGCTCATCGGCCACGAACCGGACATAAGTATTTTTCTGTGTTGTTCTCGTACAACAGTGTTTGAGTTCGCACGTCTTGTACACACAGCTCTCGGCATTTTTGCCAGCTGTTCTTTTTATAAGTTTTGTATTTTTTCTGAGCCAGTACATAACTAGTTTAGTGGTTTTCTTATATATCAAATCTTTCACAGTGAAGTTTACATTATTTAAACTTATATACATTCAGTTAAACGTTAATTATATTAATACAACGTGCACATGTGCTCAGCACATTGTAAAACACAGTGTTTGACACTCATTTCGTTTTTAAGCTACACTCTGGAACACGGAACACATTTACACTTGATACCACAGTGGACCAGGAATACACATTCACCATTCACAACACATACATGTACCACATTGATGCACGAGGACCCAATTCCTGCTTACATCGACTTTATTGCTTTGCTTGCACGCCACAGGTACCTTTTAAGTATTTCCCACGCTTCCTGAACGCAGTGAGTACAATTTGTGTTACATTTATTTGCTACCAGTACTTCACACTTGTTCGTATAACATTTAACCTAGAATTTGACAACCCATGTGTTACATTTTTATTACTATTGGTGTCACGTTGTACAGCCAGTTTCAATGATTTCATTCGTGTATATTTTGTTAATTTAAGAATAGTTTACACCAGATATTTATTATGTAATCTAGATTTATACTTATTTAATGGTGATCTGTTTCATTATTTTTTTGGTGAGAATTCTGTGGTTTTTGAATACGTAAATGCATATTATATTTATTGTTTATTTAATTGATATTTATTCGTTACACCTGTGCATGAATCTCCCATATTCATCCACTCACTTTACACACATTTATTCGACCTTAATTTACACTTGTATACAACACATTAGTATTAAAGATTGTTTGTATACTAAAATTTTTATATAGTAGATAAGAAAATTTGTATTACGATAATTGTATAGCAACTGAGCTAAATAAAGTTATTATTATTATTATTATTATTATTCACATCATATTACTTAAATTATATTTTATCATTCTTTTGAATTCTCGCGCATTCGCTTTATGTGTATTTACTCCTATCTTTGCTGTTGTTAGGTTGAAGGGTACTAGCTTCGATTTCCTACACACTATTTGTGGGCCACCCTTTGATCCTTTCACTCCTAGAGCACCCTTCTTGTGAAGTCCTGTAGAGAGCTCTTGCAGGTGAAGCGTGTCTAACCAGACCATTCCTGTTGTATATTTTCTATTTCGTGGAATATTTAAGATTACGTCACAGCGCATCTTCCCCTTTCTACTGCGTCAAATTGCCCTGCCAGGACGTTCAGTCAACTCGCAAATACAGCCACTCACATCCATAAAACGCAACGCAATCTTGGCGCTCTATTTCACAATTATTTCAAATTCGAGATTGGAATAGTGACCTGCGCCGCAACACCGTACATACCTTACACACCTTACAAACCTTACATACTTTACATACCTTTCAAACCTTGCAAATCTTACATACCTTACATATCTTACACACCTTACAAACCTTACATACTTTACATACCTTACAAACCTTACACCCCTTATATAACTTACATATCTTACATACCTTACACACCTTACACACCTTACATAACTTACATACCTTACACACCTTACATAACTTACATATCTTACACACCGTACATACCTTACACACCTTACAAACCCTACATACTTTACATACCTTTCAAACCTTGCAAACCTTACATACCTTACATAACTTAAATACCTTACACACCTTACATAACTTACATACGTTACATACCTTACACACCTTACATAACATATACCTTACATACCTTACACACCTTACAAACCTTACACCCCTTATATAACTTACATATCTTACACACCTTACATAACTTAAATACCTTACACACCTTACACACCTTACATACCTTACACACCTTACACACCTTACATAACTTACATACCTTACATTCCTTACACACCTTACACACCTTACATAACTTACATACCTTACATACCTTACACACCTTACAAACCTTACATACTTTACATACCTTTCAAACCTTGCAAACCTTACATACCTTACATACCTTACACACCTTACATAACTTACATATCTTACACACCGTACATACCTTACACACCTTACAAACCTTACATACTTTACATACCTTACAAACCTTACACCCCTTATATAACTTACATATCTTACATACCTTACACACCTTACATAACTTACATACCTTACACCCCTTACATAACTTACATACCTTACACACCTTACATAACTTACATACCTTTCAAACCTTGCAAACCTTACATACCTTACATACCTTACACACCTTACATAACTTACATATCTTACACACCGTACATACCTTACACACCTTACAAACCTTACATACTTTACATACCTTACAAACCTTACACCCCTTATATAACTTACATATCTTACATACCTTACACACCTTACACACCTTACATAACTTACATATCTTACACACCTTACATAACTTACATACCTTACACACCTTACACACCTTACATAACTTACATACCTTACACACCTTACATAACTTACATACCTTACATTCCTTACACACCTTACACACCTTACATAACTTACATACCTTACATACCTTACACACCTTACAAACCTTACATACTTTACATACCTTTCAAACCTTGCAAACCTTACATACCTTACATACCTTACACACCTTACATAACTTACATATCTTACACACCGTACATACCTTACACAACTTACAAACCTTACATACTTTACATACCTTACAAACCTTACACCCCTTATATAACTTACATATCTTACATACCTTACACACCTTACACACCTTACATAACTTACATACCTTACACACCTTACATAACTTACATACCTTACACACCTTACACACCTTACATAACTTACATACCTTACACACCTTACATAACTTACATACCTTACATTCCTTACACACCTTACACACCTTACATAACTTACATACCTTACATACCTTACATACCTTACACACCTTACAAACCTTACATACTTTACATACCTTTCAAACCTTGCAAACCTTACATACCTTACATACCTTACACACCTTACATAACTTACATATCTTACACACCGTACATACCTTACAAACCTTACATACTTTACATACCTTACAAACCTTACACCCCTTATATAACTTACATATCTTACATACCTTACACACCTTACACACCTTACATAACTTACATACCTTACACACCTTACATAACTTACATACCTTACACACCTTACACACCTTACATAACTTACATACCTTACACACCTTACATAACTTACATACCTTACACACCTTACACACCTTACATAACTTACATACCTTACACACCTTACATACCTTACATAACTTACATACCTTACACACCTTACATAACTTACATACCTTACACACCTTCCACACCTTACATACTTTACATACCTTTCAAACCTTGCAAACCTTACATACCTTACATAACTTAAATACCTTACACACCTTACATAACTTACATACGTTACATACCTTACACACCTTACATTACATATACCTTACATACCTTACATACCTTACACACCTTACAAACCTTACACCCCTTATATAACTTACATATCTTACACACCTTATACACCTTACATAACTTAAATACCTTACACACCTTACACACCTTACATAACTTACATTCCTTACACACCTTACACACCTTACATAACTTACATACCTTACATACCTTACACACCTTACAAACCTTACATACTTTACATACCTTTCAAACCTTGCAAACCTTACATACCTTACATAACTTAAATACCTTACACACCTTACATAACTTACATACGTTACATACCTTACACACCTTACATTACATATACCTTACATACCTTACATACCTTACACACCTTACAAACCTTACACCCCTTATATAACTTACATATCTTACACACCTTACAAACCTTACATAACTTACATACCTTACACACCTTACATAACTTACATACCTTACACACCTTACATAACTTACATATCTTACACACCTTACACACCTTACATAACTTACATACCTTACACACCTTACATAACTTACATACCTTACACACCTTACATAACTTACATATCTTACACACCTTACACACCTTACATAACTTACATACCTTACACACCTTACATAACTTAAATATCTTACACACCTTACATAACTTACATTCCTTACACACCTTACACACCTTACATAACTTACATACCTTACATACCTTACACACCTTACAAACCCTACATACTTTACATACCTTTCAAACCTTGCAAACCTTACATACCTAACATAACTTAAATACCTTACACACCTTACATAACTTACATACGTTACATACCTTACACACCTTACATTACATATACCCTACATACCTTACATACCTTACACACCTTACAAACCTTACACTCCTTATATAACTTACATATCTTACATACCTTACACACCTTACATAACTTACATACCTTACACACCTTACATAACTTACATACCTTACATACCTTACACACCTTACAAACCTTACATACTTTACATACCTTTCAAACCTTGCAAACCTTACATACCTAACATAACTTAAATACCTTACACACCTTACATAACTTACATACGTTACATACCTTACACACCTTACATTCATATACCTTACATACCTTACATACCTTACACACCTTACAAACCTTACACCCCTTATATAACTTACATATCTTACACACCTTACACACCTTACATAACTTACATACCTTACACACCTTACATAACTTACATACTTTACATACCTTTCAAACCTTTCAAACCTTGCAAACCTTACATACCTTACATACCTTACACACCTTACAAACCTTACATATCTTACACACCGTACATACCTTACACACCTTACAAACCTTACACCCCTTATATAACTTACATATCTTACACACCTTACACACCTTACATAACTTACATACCTTACACACCTTACATAACTTACATTCCTTACACACCTTACACACCTTACATACCTTACATACCTTACATACCTTACATACCTTACACACCTTACAAACCTTACATACTTTACATACCTTTCAAACCTTGCAAACCTTACATACCTTACATACCTTACACACCTTACATAACTTACATACTTTACATACCTTTCAAACCTTTCAAACCTTGCAAACCTTACATACCTTACATACCTTACACACCTTACAAACCTTACATATCTTACACACCGTACATACCTTACACACCTTACAAACCTTACACCCCTTATATAACTTACATATCTTACACACCTTACATAACTTAAATACCTTACACACCTTACATAACTTACATACGTTACATACCTTACACACCTTATATTACATATACCTTACATACCTTACATACCTTACACACCTTACAAACCTTACACCCCTTATATAACTTACATATCTTACACACCTTACACACCTTACATAACTTACATACCTTACACACCTTATATAACTTACATACCTTACACACCTTACATAACTTACATACCTTACATACCTTACACACCTTACACACCTTTACATAACTTACATATCTTACACACCGTACATACCTTACACACCTTACATACTTTACATACCTTTCAAACCTTTCAAACCTGGCAAACCTTACATACCTTACATACCCTACATACCTTATACACCTTACACACCTTACATATCTTACACACCGTACATACCTTACACACCTTACATAACTTACATACCTTACACACCGTACATACCTTGCACACCTTACAAACCTTACATAACTTACATACCTTACATACCTTACACACCTTACAAACCTTACATAACTTACATACCTTACACACCTTACAAACCTTACACATTGTACATACCTTACATACCTTTCAAATCTTACAAACCTTTCATACCTTACACACCTTACACACCATACATAACTTACATACCTTACACACCGTACATACCTTGCACACCTTACAAACCGTACATAACTTACATACCTTACATACCTTACATACCTTACATACCTTACATACCTTACACACCTTACAAACCTTACATACTTTACATACCTTACACACTTTACAAACCTTACATACTTTACATACCTTACAAACCTTGCAAACCTTACATACCTTACATACCTTACACATCTTACACACCATACGTAACTTACATACCTTACACATCTTACAAACCGTACATAACTTACATACCTTACATACCTTACACACCTTACATACTTTACATTAATATTTAATTTGTTATATTTATATATAAAAAAATATTTTACAATTTACATATTAATATCATATATTTCAATACAATTTTCATTTTAATTTATTTAATTTCATTAGTACTTTTATATTTATAATTTTGGAATTTAAAATATATTAACAAAACCAACTTTGTATTTTATACACTTTATTGATATTTTGTTTTATGTCAAATATGTTTAGTTATATTTATTACTTTATAATTTATTCTTAAAACTCTGATGATGGTTTTCTAAATAAACCGAAATCAATAAGATAATAAATTAGTGTTTTTATTTATTTATATAATTTAAAATAGAGGTATAACATCATTTATATATTTATAATTCTTTTTTATTTTTTATTCTCTTGATGTTATACCTCTATTTTAAATTATATAAATAAATAAAATCACTAATTTATTGTCTTATTGATTTCGGTTTATTTAGAAAACCACCATCAGAGTTTTAAGAATAAATTATAAAGTAATAAATATAAATAAACATATTTGACATAAAACAAAATATCAATAAAGTGTATAAAATACAAAGTTGGTTTTGTTAATATATTTTAAATTCTAAAATTATAAATATAAAAGTACTAATGAAATTAAATAAATTAAAATGAAAATTGTATTGAAATATATGATATTAATATGTAAATTGTAAAATATTTTTTTATATATAAATATAACAAATTAAATATTAATGTAAAGTATGTAAGGTTTGTAAGGTGTGCAAGGTATGTAAGTTATGTAAGGTTTGTAAGGTGTGTAAGGTATGTAAGGTATGTAAGTTATGTACGGTTTGTAAGGTGTGTAAGGTATGTAAGTTATGTATGGTGTGTAAGATGTGTAAGGTATGTAAGGTTTGTAAGGTTTGAAAGGTATGTAAGGTATGTACAATATGTAAGGTTTGTAAGGTGTGTAAGGTATGTAACTTATGTAAGGTTTGTAAGGTGTGTAAGGTATGTAAGCTATGTAAGTTATGTAAGGTTTGTAAGGTGTGTAAGATATGTAAGGTATGTAATACATATATAAAATAATAAAGAATACGTTTATTAAACTATAAATAATTAGTTTAAATATTTAAAAAATATTAAAAATAACTAACACTATGATTAAATAATTATTAATACTAATTTAAGACTAAACACTAAGATTATTTATTTAAACAATATTTATATAACTATATTTATTTGTATAACTACATTTACTTATGTTAACCACTCGTAGACAGTTTATTTATGTCACGAACTTCATTGCTCGTTGCTTCTATATATCAGATTATTTTGCCGCTGTTCTCCCGACGGTATTTATACCCCATATCCTTCTAGAACCCTCTGACGCGACAGTGACATTGCATACAAAAGAATTAGGTCAACGGCGTAATTAACATGTACGGGTTATTCCGTCGTCGGGGATTACGTTGTCGCTCGAAATATACAACCAATGGCGGCGCAACAATTCGGGCAAGTTGGGTCTGTGATGCCCTTAGATGTTCTGGAACGCACGTGCGCTACAGTAGGAATACAAGAAATGTTAAATAAAGTAGGGCGCGAGCAATCACGTGACTTTGTTGGCCTTGACAAGCAGAAATGGGAGCCCGTGTTAGAATGATAGGTAGTAATTATGTCAAATATAATTTTTCATTCCAAATTTAGTGATTTCCAATTCCATGTGGTTTATTTTCCTCGACAAGTAAATTCCACATTCCTGGTGACAAATTGACTACGTGAATTTAGAAAATATTGAAATTTTTAATGAAAAATTCTGACATTTGACATCAATGTACATAATTACTAATTGTCATTCTAACACGGGCCCTCATATTTACTTGTCAAGGCCAAAAATGTCACATGACTGCTCGCGTCCTATACTTATTACCAAAAACGGAGTGACGAGAGGTAGTGCTGGCCACTATACATTTTTTTCTTTTTCTTTCATCTTTCCAAGCATATTTTAATGTATACACGAACTTTTTGTTTACGCGGGAATTCATCACAACATAATTTATTGCTTTTCTAAAGTGACAATGTGCACACAAACAAGCAGAATGATTATTACTCATATTACAATATATATGTCAATTTAGATACAAAAATACGTACAATTTTTAAAATTTCTAATATTACATACTCTAGTAACAAATACAATACCGACAGCAAAACCAAAAAGTTACTGTTTTAAATAATATAAATTTTGCAGTTGTAAATTCGAAATTACAGTTTCGAAAAAAAATTAACATCTCCATAAATGTCGCTAGCGTTCTGTATAAAACTCAAGACAGGTCGCGGTAGGCATTTTTCTAATTCTATACATTACCACGTCGTTTGTCCCTTTAACTACCCCATAAGAACCTTTCCAATTTCTTTTCAGCTTTGGTGATAAACTGCGACGTATTTGTGGATTGTAAAGACACACTAAATTCCTAGGTTGATATTCTACCTTGATGTCATACTGGTCCTTTATTCGGCCGCTGGTAGCTTAAATGTTCGTATGGATTTGTTCATGAACGTCATCTATTCTTTTCTGTAAGTCCGTAACGTAATCTTCCCCGGCCAGGTCTTCCCCAGGTTCACTACCGAACACCAAGTCGCATGGTAAGCGTATCTCACGCTCGAATGACATTATGAACAGATGAAGATGTCGGTCCCAGTCTTTTTGGTGTTTGGAGACTATCTTCGACGAATATCGGTTGATCGTTCTATTCATTCGTTCAACTATGCCATCGGACTGCGGATGTACTGCAGTTGTCCTCGTTTTATTAATTCCTAATATCTTACTGATATTTTGGTAAAATAAATTTCTTTCTGTTCGGAGTGGAGTTCACGTAGTACACCAAACCGGCATTACGTTCCTTGAATAATGTTTCAGTGACTGTGGTAGCTGCCTGGTTGGGTAATGGATAGGATTCAACTCACTTGGTGAAGTAGTCCATGACAACCATGATGTATTTATTTCCGTCGTCACTTTCCTGCAATGGTCCGGCCACCTCAATCGCAATGCGCACAAATAGATCGTCAACGTTAGAGCTCTTCGTTGTTTATGCGGACCGTTGCTTCCAGCGCAAAGTACACATTTCTTGTACCAGTCTAATACAGGCCACATTCCCTCTGTTACTCCGGCGTCGCCTCATAAGTACCCGAGCGTCATTTTGTACAAACAATAATGTAAGGCTACTATTGATGCACTTTGAGAACGGTCTTGTAACGTTAGCCGAATATGATGACGGGCCTCTCTCGCTGATGTCCTCCGGCGGACTCCAGATCCTATCTGTCGCCTCTCTGTACCTGTGTGTATCCATTATCGCCTTATGCGAGTTTCACGAGCCGCTATATCATGCAGTAACTATCCGCTTTCACACATACCGACGATACGGCCCCTTTCAAAATGATCCAATTGCTTAAATGGACGTTGCTGTGTCGGTAATGCAAAATGACCGATCTTTCTTGGTTTTGGTATCAATAAGTGGAACGACCATAACCAATTTTCAATCATCAACATTAAAAACTTCTAAGGTGTACAATTCATCTGTCCGATACGCCCCATATAAACCCATTATAGCAACAACATGTAATTATAAGTTAATTTCGTCAGCAGTGTGATCAATTTGCTGTATCTGTAAATATCCGATCATGTTATTTGAGAGCGCATTAATTAGGCCTAATTACTTTGAAATGTCACATTTTTCATTCGCTAACAACGAGTAATGGGACCATAATGTTGATGGCTTGACTTTCTTTGACTTCTCAGAAAAATATGCAAGAAGCACCTTTTCATTCATGCCATTGATATACTCTTCACGCTTTTCCATTTTTGAATGCACTCGTATGCTTTTTCATAAGTTTTTCGTGATTTTTGAGGCAATAATTTATCTAATGCATCTGAGGCCTCTTCTTCGACATCAGATAGAAGTTTTTCGTCTTAAAATTCCATTTCTTACCTTTTTTGTACACAAAATCACGCAAAAACAGTATGACAGACAGTCAGGATAAAATGAAATTGTTATCAAACAAATTCAATAAAAACCCACGCTACTGAGATTTTAAAATTGTTCTTAAATAATTTAATTTGTCATAATTGTTTCTAAAGCAGCAGTTTTTGAACGATTTATAATACAAAAAGTGTAACATTAAAGTCCTAGAACAGGGATGGCGAACCAATGGCACGCGACAGAATATTTTGGGCACTCAGTTCAAAGAATTATCGGAAATACTCAAGTTTATTATGTACCCTGATGTGACGTCATTTGAAAAAACTGAATTTGTCCCAATTTGATTGGTTAGAAATTAAAGAATTTGAAATGCAGCTGATTGATTTCCAGTCTAGTTCAATATGGATTCAAAAATTTATTGAACCAAGGAAAGAGTTAGAATTAATTGAAACAGAAAGATTGACAAGTAATATTAGTGAAAATGCTAATAACAAAATTTTGGAAACATGGAATGCGTTACCAGACACATTTAATTGTTTGAAGAAGCTGGCTCATGCTATTTTAACAATATTTTCATCAACCTATGCCTGCGAGTCATTATTTTCAGAGATAAATAACATTAAAGACTCGGTTAGAAACCGTTTGACAGATGACTCCAGTTCAGCATGTATTCTGCTAAAAGTAACATCTTACAACCCAAACATATGTTATTTGTCATCTAATCTGCAACAACAGATTTAAGGCTCTCCCTAATGAACGCGAAAGATTCGCAACGGTGACGACGACGACGACGACGATAATAATTTTGCATTCATTGCGAAAACGAAATTTGCCTGTGTTTCTACAGTAAACCGACAGTTTTGCGGTAGAATTTGCGACAAAAAGTGAATAAAGTGAATCATTAAGGTATGAGCAAGTTGTAATTACTTGTGAGTACCTTAAAGACACTTTACATCTGAGGTACACACATAATTTTATGTCATACTGGTTTCTAGTTATTAAATTATTAAAAGAAATATGCAGCAATTTGTAGCAGCATGAGTTTTAAATAAGTAGGCAAAGTAGCAATTGTTCGTAAAGCCCAGCAAAATTTTGACGGATTGACAGATTAAAATTTTATTTTTCTGGTTTCGTTAACATTCTTATTCACTTAATTGCTGAAAATTACATTACTCGAGATAATTTGGATGATGCTGTTGAAGTAAAAATAATTTAATGCCGCTTAAATTGTTTTTTACTTCAACAGCATCATCCAAATTATCTCGAGTAATGTAATTTTCAACAATTAAGTGAATAATAATGTTAACGAAACCAGAAATGTTAAAATTTAGATTTGCATTTTTTTACTCAAACCTTGCTTAAAACTTAAGCCTTGTTGGTAATTTGCAGTTCAGAAACTTTAATTAAAAAACTAGTTTAATGATGTGGTCAATCCTATGTATTATGTACAAATTCCATACTTAAATTTTCTTGCAAAAGATTCTAAATTTCTAGTAAAATTATTTTATAAACAAACTAAGTAAATGGCACTTGACACTGACATCTTCTTCTTCTTCTTTAGCTTTTCCCATTCGTTAGGGGTCACTATTTTTTTTTCTTTCATTCATATCTGTTCTGCGGGTCGTCTTCATTCGGTTGCTTTTCTCTTAAATCTTCCGCAATACAGTCTTTCCATCTTATTTTAGTCTTCCTCTGTTTCTTCCACATTCTATTACTAAGCTATTCATTCTTCTTCCAATATATTATGTATCTCTCCTCATGACATGTTTAAATTTAAACCAATGTAATCGTCTCTTTTGTAGCTTTCTAGAAACTTCTAATACTCAAATTATTTCCCTTATTCTTTCATTCTTTACCGTATCCTTCCGTGTCTTCCCAACATCTATCTCAATATCCTCATCTCTGCCACATTCATTTTCTTTTCATTGACACTGACATCTGTCAGAATTTTCTTAATATTGTAGCGCGCGTGCGGCCCAGAACATCTAGGGGCATCACAGACCCAACGCATCCGCATACTTGCGCCTCCACTGGTGATCTATTTTCGGGCGATGACGTAATCCCCTCGGCGATTAAACTGGCTTAATTTCATCCGGTGGTGTGACCAGAGCTGGGACCAGTACTAAAAAAAAGTATTTAAGTACTAAATATTAAATACTCACAAGAAAAGTATTTAAATACTAAGTAAAGTAATACTTTAAGTACATTTTTTTACCTACTTACAGTACCAGTACTAAGTATTTTTTAATGAAATCAGTTAAAACAATATGACAAAAATTATCGAGTTTAGGTACATGTTGGTATATCTCATCCAATAAGACAGTTAATAATGCATACCTATTAAGAAAAAGTATATAAAATGTTTTAAAATAAACTCCATAAGAAATGCATTGCATTTTACGCATCTCTATTATAAGTCAAACTTCACGTACTGTGATTAATGTTTGTAGCTACTACTTCACGCCTTGGAGTAAAAGAAATGTTTACTTATTTAGTTCTATAATATTGATGAGCACGCAAATAAGTTGTTCAAAATTACTTCTTGATTTATCTTTATTTACGTCTTCAACTATTCGATTAAAACTGTAGATAGCGAAAACTTTAATAACTATCAATACTTGCTCAAACCTATGTTGACAGTAGTGCACGAAACACACAGAAATCTGTTCTTGCGCATGCGTGAAGTGTTTAGTATTTAAACTACTTAAGTTACTTTAAATACTTTTGGATACTGTAAGTACCAAAAAGTATTTGAAGTACTTTTTATGAAAAAAAGTATTTTAAGTACAGTACTAAGTATTAATTTTCAAAAGTATTTTAAGTAAAGTATTGTAAATACTAGATGTATTTAAAGTAATACTTCCAGTACTTTTACTTTAAGTAGTTCCCAGCTCTGGGTGTGACCCTTTGTAGTGGATGGAAACATTGAGAAGATTCGAGAGACATTACGCCGCATATAGAAGCACGTCGGAAAGGCCAACGGATATAGTCTAATATATAGAAGCAACGAGCAATGAAGCTGGTGATATAAATAAACAGTCTACGAGTTGTTAACATAAATAAATGTAGTTATATAAATGTATGTAGTGATATAAATATTGGTTAAATAAATAATCTTAGTATTTAAGTATTTAATAATATTTTTAGTCTTAAATTAGTGTTTATAAGTATTTAATCATAGTGTTAATCATTTTTATTATTTATCCTAAATTAATCATCGTTTAATAAACGTATTCTTTCAACTAATATCTCTTATTTTTACACTTCACCCAAATAAATAAAACGTTACAATATAGTAGCTGTTACCATGGTTTGCATAGATGGCTGATTTATAAAATTTAATTTCTTTAGATACAAAAAATCCTATTATAATCGGTTTTTCTAATTTTTTCTTTTTAAAATGTGCTATAGAAAAAAAATACAATTTTATACTTCTGCTGGTGCTGTAACCCTTTAAGGGTTTTGACCTTCGCTAGTTTCCGCCTCCATGCTTCTCTGTCCCTTGCCACTGCTCTCCAATTGGGCATGTTAATTTTCTTCACATCCTTTTCAACGTCATCAATCCATCTGCCCTTCGGCCTTCCTCTTGGTCTTACCCTTTGTACCTTTTTGTTCAGCATCTTTTTGACTGTTCTGTCCTCTTCCATTCTGGTTACATGGCCAACCCACCTTAGTCTTTATGTTTTTATGAACCCAACAATATCTTGTTCATTGTACAGTGTCTCCAGTTCATGGTTCATACGGATTCTCCAGCCCATCCCCTTGTTTGACACCCATGTTTGTGCTGAACTCGTCAGAGACGTATCCTCCGATTTTAAC
Organism: Harpalus rufipes; assembly: GCA_951394225.1. Classification (NCBI taxonomy): domain Eukaryota; kingdom Metazoa; phylum Arthropoda; class Insecta; order Coleoptera; family Carabidae; genus Harpalus; species Harpalus rufipes. The sequence goes on from OX596292.1 coordinate 6,148,372, forward strand.
CGCGTTTTTGGTGTTCTTCAATATCATTTTGCATAAATTGATGTATTTTTTTGGAATATCGAAGTACTCCATAGCCTCCCAGATGCTATTTCTGAGGACGCTGTCATACGCTGTTTTAAAGTCGATGAACAGGTGGTAGGTTTTGATGTCAAATTCCCACTCTTTCTCTAGAATTTGTCTTCGGGAGAATATTTGGTCGTTGGTAGATCTCCCTCCTTTAAATTCCCCTTGATATTCTCCGATAATTCCATTGCTTTCGGTGATTGCTGCTAGTCTCAAATATATTATGCGGCTTAGGATCTTGTATGCTGTGTTCAATAGGCTTATGCCTCTATAGTTGTTGCACTTCGTTATATCGCCCTTTTTGTGTATCGGACAGAGGAGGGATGTATTCCATTCTTTAGGCATATCTTCGGCATCCCATATCTTTTGTATCAATCTGTGTAAGCTCTCCGCGACTTGTTCACCTCCAGCTTTGTATAGTTCTGACGGTATCTGATTAGATCCAGGTGATTTGTTGTTCTTTGTGTGACTTATAGCTTCAATTATTTCCTGTAGAGACGGCGGCTCGATGTTGTTGGCCAGTCGCTCTTCTTCAAATGTACTGCATTCGGGATAGTTTCTTGGTCTGTATTTAGTAGTTTTTGAAAATGTGTGACCCAGGTTCGGAGAATGTCTTCTTGATTCGTGCATGTGAGTCCTTCTTCGTTCCTGATTAGCAATGATTTCTATTTGAATTCTTTAAATTCTGTAGTTCTTCTATAGAACAATCTGGAACGGTTAAGAGATTTTAGGGTTTCTACATGTTCTAATCTTGCTTTCATCCAGTCTCTTTTCTTACACCTGCATAATCTGTATGCCTCAATTCTTTTTCTGCGGTATTCTCCTTCCGTTGTCCTTGTCCTCCTATGCAGAGCTTTCTTCCAGGTCTAATTTTTTTCCTCGACTGATCTTTTACAGTCTTCATCGTACCATTCCTTGTGCTTGATCATGTTCTCCTCATTGCATAGGACGGAACTTGCTGTTTCTTTAAGTAGTTCCTTTAGTGAGTTCCAGATATCTTCTATACTCGAGTCCGAACTTGCTTGTGCTTTATTCGTTAACTGTTCGCGTAGACTTTCTTGGAATGCTTCTCTAGGTTCCATTTGGTAGCTTTCTCGGGTGGCTTGATTTTCGTTACGGCTATCTTTGATCGAACAGTGGTTTTGACTAGGTAGTGGTCAGAGTCAATATTCGACCCCCTCATTGTTCTGACATTTAGTACGCTTGAGGCATGTCGTCCACTCACCAGTACATGATCGATTTGATTTATGGTTACTCCATTCGGTGAGACCCACGTGCCTTTATGTATTTCCTTCCTAGGGAATTTTGTGCTGCTAATCCCCATATTCCTCCTCATGGCTAGTGATATTTATTACTCTTATTCCGTTATCATTACTAATTGCTGTGTTCCCTGTTACTGCCCTGTATTGTGTCTCTCTTCCGATCTTTGCATTCAGGTTCCCGATCAGAACCACCCTACTGTATCTCGGTACTGCATCAAGAGATCTGTCAAGTTCCTCGTAGACGATAAAATTAAATTACCGACTCGTGAATTAAACTTTCCGCTCGTCGATAAAATATAATTTTATCATCTTGTATAAAAAATAACTAAAGTTTAAACCTGCATATTTTCTGAAGGAATGTCCTTGGCGATTTCAAATTTTAATCTTTTATTCTCCTATTAATGAATAATCTTTGGGCTTTCGTCCGTTTATTCCTATTGTTTTTTTTTTGTGTTCCAATTTCACCGATCGCTACTGTATAATATTAATATATCGATTTGAATTACTTTTATACTGTTAAACTTTTTATGTTTAGCTAAAAATTTTATTTAAAATTACGTTAATCTTAAAAATCTTTTTAAATAAAAAGTAATGGAACATAAATTTTAAAATATTAAGAACCGGTATTACAGTTTTGATTTCATTTTTTGTGCCTTTACGTGATTTTTTCACTTTGCAAGATTCTCGGTAGTATGAACTAATGGGCGATTCCACCAGTTTTTTTTTTATAATTTTATCTGATAGTATAAGTAAAAGTAAGTATTGCAAATCCGGTTAAAAATTCCTATTAATAAGCGAATTATGATCCCCCAAATTTGGAGAAAATATATGTGACGTCACGAATATTAGTATTCATGTCAAAATGTTTTCTGCGTGGACCTAAATGTTCTAGAAGAATATGATATTTCAAAATTACATTTATAAAATACTTTATTGTGTTATTAGGAGTAAATGTGATTTTTAGCAAGTATTCTAAATGAAAATCAGCTTTGTACCATTTACTATGCTTGTGTAGAATCACGACTCAGATATGCTATATGTTCCTGGGGCTCCTCACCTGTTGCTAAAGAAGTCCTTATTGCCCAGAAACGTAATTCGCATTATAGCGAAAGTGTCTAGAACGTATTCATGCAAAACTCAATTTAAGAAATGTAAATTTTTAACTTTAATCTGCATTTGCATTTTAGAAATAGCAAATTACATAATACACAAACAAAAAATTCCACTACACTTTAACTCCCATAATTACAATACGAGACAAATAGTGATTTTAATATACCAATATCAAATTGTAACATCGTTAAATACTCTCCGAATTGAGTAGGTTTAAATATATTTAACAAATTACCCTCATATATTAAGAACAAAAGTACTCCTGTTGGTTTCAGAACTGCTTTAAAGAAATACTTAATAGAAAATTGTTTTTATACATTATAGGAATTTCTAAATCATTAATTTTAACCATGTATGTATACAATTGACTATTTCTTTACACACTTATGTATGTCCAAATAAATAAATAATTATTTCGTAGGTTAGGTTAGGTTTTTATACATTATAGGAATTTCTAAATCATTAATTTTAACAATGTATGTATACAATTGACTATTTCTTTACACACTATGTATGTCCAAATAAATAAATAATTATTTCGTAGGTTGAGCGTAAAAATTTTGACAGTTGCATGCGAGGCACGCAAAAACAATAATACTCCGAAAGACGCATTATATATTTTCTTCAAACGTAAATAATAATTTACTACTTGACGTTACAATCATGAATAGTTTATTAAAGAACGAATGTCAATTGTCATTTTATTTTATGAGAAGGAAGTTTGGGTCACATGCGAAGTGAAAATTTTCACGCTTTTACGTTTAAATAAAAACTGAACACCCTGCATTTTTTTCTAGGAATTACTCAAAATAATGGGTTTCCCTGGATACCTTCTTTTAATCAACTGGTACATATATATGCTAATGACTGTGATTCCAATGGCCCTACTAACTTCGTTCATAATGACAACCTCTTATGTGTGGTGGAAATATTTTTTACCAACTACAGCCTTCTCCGTCATTACAATTTACTTAATATTGTCTGCTGTGTATGGACTGAGCTTCGTCATTCTTTTAGTAGCAATATTTAAATCTGGTATTGTTTCACTGACTAGGTTTATCTCGACTGTTCAAGCCAATTGTAAAGAATAAATCTTGTATCGATTACCGGGATAAGTTAAGTATATACAGTGTGTTTGAAAAAGTGGACACATCCTTTTTTTCTAGCATATTATTACAGATACACATATTACTTATAGGACATGATTTAATCAGTGCAAGATTTGTGATTGAAATGTGTAAAAATTGTAATTGTAGAACTTTCGGTACAACCGGAAGTGACATCAACTTTATTTTTTTATAAATTTGGATTGCATTTTTGGCCTCTTTCAAACAATACTAAATTTATTAGTGTTAACGTTATTCATTTGTTAAAAATAATTATTTTCTTTTGCACGATTTTTATTGTTGAGATGTAATTGAATACTTTGTGAGAGGGCTATGACAGTAATTGTTTTCATGATATGATATTAATAAATTCATTTATTTTTAATTTAATGTTAGTATGAAATAATAAATTAACAAGTCACAAAACATTTATTCAAAATGTCTCCCATTTACATTAATACATTTTAAAGTACGTTTTCTTAATTCACTCATAACATTATTAAGCTCGAGTCTGTCAATTCCTTGCACAGCATTATGTATTCTGTTCTTCAGTTCTTTAATATAAACCAATATTAAAAATATGCCCCCAAAAATAAAAATCGAGCGGCGTAAGATCTGGCGACCTGGCTGGTCAATGTATTGGGCCGTGGCGATCTATCCATTTTTGTAGACTCCGTGCACGTTAAGATCAAGCCGGCTACATCTCGACATCTCGACTGAGTTCTGCCCACCACGCCTCCAACAAATTGTCCAGTGCCGTGCACAATATTAGTTCGAGCGCCAATCGAATAAATAAATAAAATATTATTCTTGGTATAATTCATGGAGCCAGAAAAGTACTCTATTACTAAATCACGTGCTTTTAGGAATTTTATAGTACATACATTGGAAGAAATGTAAATAAAGGTCCAAAATTATTTTTAATGAAAAAATCAATTCAATATTTTGTTTGTCACGAATTATAAACAATTTATTATACGAAAGAACGCAACGTCCGTCGCTCGGCGCGTGACCGTGGGTACCATAAAATTGCTAATAGGACGAGTACTTTTCTGATCTACAATTAAATTACAAAAATCGAAGACAAAGATACTTTACTACTTTTTTGAAAAATAATACTATAAATGAGGATTCGGTAGCAAGTAGTGATGTGTTGTACATGTTTCAACTTGGATCTTGCTTCTCGATATTTAGTAAATTCACTCAGTCATTTTACTCGAAGTGGTGTTCAGGGAAAAAGAATTGAGAGTTAGGGATGTGAGATTATAAATAATGTCATAGCTTTTATACAACAAGATAATAGTGAAATGACGATTTACCGTTGCCATTAACATTAATGTCATTGTTGACAACGCTCCGCCTCGCAAATGTAAAATTTACTCGTTAAAAAAAGTGATGTGTTTTACTCTAATAAAACAATTTACCTATTATACTATTTTATACGTTTTTCTTTATTAGTAGTAATTTTGCTTGTATAAATTTTTAAATAAACTAAGGATTTTTAATTGAATCACCATACATTCCTATTATAATATTTTTAATATTACGACCAGAAATAAACGCTTTGTTACGGAATGTAATTAGCCATCAGGTTCAAATAAATCTGACGAGCTCATGGATTCAGGCTACAGCCAACCATGAACATCAAAGTCTCTCTCTCTCTCCTCTCACCGAGCACCTGACAATTGATAACGCAAATGGCTTGAAGTTAACGTGTACGGAGTGTACAGGTTGAATAGTAAATCATGGAGATGGTGTTTAAAAGTAAAGGGCACAGCGCACAGCGTTTGTGAGTAGTATTGTATTCGGCCAAGCCTACTACCTGTCTCTTTCTGGCCGAATACTTTGTCTGCCCAACGGCAAGTCTCATCCGCCATTACAAATTAGAACTGTAGGTTGTATACGCACACGAAAACGCGCACGCGCACTTCCACACGCACCTGCACAATACACGTACTCACGCACCTTCAATTTGAATGGATTACATAAAGACTCAAAGAAAATTATTAAGGGAAAGTTAAAGTAAACTGATATCATACTTAGCAAGCAGCTTCAACAGTCTAGATTAATATAGTCAATTATATTTTTTGTAAATGTGCTTCCATAAAATTTATTTTAAATTGCAGGAAACATGGTTTTTACAACATCTGCAATACTTTTTATGCTGCCAGTATCAATTATTTACCTTCTGGAAATGTTTGTTTACATAGATGGTTTCTCGAAAACAGTACAATTTTTTTTAAATTTCTTACCAGGGATTTCTATCGCTTCAGGATTAAGAACTTTTTCGGAATTTGAAGATACTGGTAATTTTTTAAAAATATTCCAATAATTTCAATTGAATATATACCGGAGGGTCTTATAGAAACGTATCATGTTTCAAACTTCATAACTTTTTTAAATTTGTATATCGCAGGGTCAAGTATTCAAATATAGGGACAAATTTTTCTTTCATACCGTTTCATTAGCATGATTGAACATAGCTACCCCAACAAGCAACTGATCAATTTGCGTTTATTACAAAAAGTAATCCGAATGCAAACAACATCGCTCACAACGATATCTTGCGCACTTGTGCTATGCAATACATACCAGCTTTGGAAGACCGCTTAACTTAAATTCATTACTCATTACTAGTGCTGTCAGAACCGGAAAAAATTGGAACCGGGTACCCGGATACCCGAGTAGTGGGACCGATCTTCGGTTCCGAGTAGTGGAACCGATCTTCGGTTCCGGTGCCGGGTAATGGAATCGATCTTCAGTTCCGAATAGTGGAATCAATTTTCGGTTCCAGTTCTGAGTAGTGGAACCGATCTTCGGTTCCGAGTTGTGGAACCGATTTTCGGTTCCGGGTAGTAGAACCGAATCGGATCCGAGTTATGGAATCGATGATTAGAATATTCAATTATAATTTTAAATTATAATATTAATTTTTATGTATTTAATTGAAAATAATGATATATAAATATTATTATACCGAACGCAAAAGGATGCTAAAAATTGTTTAGAAAATGTAACAGCATAATGTAGCTGTAAGACTGCGTCACCACAAAATTGATGTCATCATAACTCAGTAGTAGTAATCACTAATATTGCAGAATAAGCAATAGGGAGCAATTATAATATTGTTTCCTTATTTGGTAATTAGGTGATACCTCAATTGTTTGTTGACTTAGCATTACAGTAATATATGACTGTATAGACGATGGAGAGGTAGAGTCTGGTGAGAGTCCATCGAGAGGGTCCATTATGAGAGAGACCAGAAGAAGACTATTCCTCCATACAGTCGGGTCCATCAATTGTAAATAAACCTATTTATAATAAACATTATTATTATTTCGAACCTTAATTCTTCTATGAGCAACGTCACAACGGTAAGTACCTTTATTATTTATTATTATACTTTTTGGCAATTACTAATTTGTACCTCCAGTCTGGCAAGAACCCATCTTAAATATTATTTGTTAATTCGCCTCATAAAGGCGGGTTATATAGCAAATAATTGGAGACTGCGCTTTCAGTTTTGTATTATATTTACAATTTTCATTCAAAATCGTTCATTTTAATAGCTTGACCTTGAGTTATGTTTTGGTTTTAAGTACCTACATAATGACAATAGGAGCCATAAAATTGAAGGCATCGAGGACAAAACAATGAATATTTCCAAGAATTTCACTTACCAGCTTATATTACGTATACTTTATTGTTATTTTGCAAGCAGTACAAATACTACTATTTTTATTAACATTTTTAAAATGTTGCCATACATAAATTACGTTTGCTCATTTTTCTAGCGATAATTTTCAATGAAGGTAAAAAGGGGGATTTAATTTTCTAAAATAGAGATTTCCCAAATTCTAGTTATAATACACAATTAAACTGAACTTTAAGATTAAAATCAACCGAAAGGTGCATTTCAAAGTACAAATCCTTTAGAAATTGAAATAAAGGCACCAGTCGAGGAAAGTGTACCTGATTTTTGGTCGTTTCTAAGAGAATTGCATTATATCAGTTTATCAGAATATTTGATACCAATTTTCCAAAATTATTATGCCTGTTTTTTTTTTCTACTTAATTAATTATAAAAATTATCTTTCAAAATAATGAACTTGTTACTCATAATAATAACACATTGATTCATAATACGAGGGTCATTCAAATATAAACGAGCCTTTTGCAAAAGAAAATTTATTTTACATTTAGGCAGAAATCACACTTTACACACTTATTATTTTTCTATATAGTTCCTCTCCTTTGTTATGCATTTTTCCCATCGAACAGGTAATTTTTTATGCCCGTTTCGAAGAATGACTTCGGGCGGGTATCCAACAAATTGCGCAAAAACTATTCAACTTCTTGACCGTTCGCAAAACGCTCTCCGCCAAGTAATTCCTTGAGAGGTCCAAACATGTGAAAATCGCATGGTGAAAGCTCAGAACTGTAGGGAGGGTGGTCAAGTGTAGTCCAGTGCATTTCAGCTAATTTTTGGATTCTTAGGACTGCAGTGTGGGGTCCTGCATTGTCATGCAGGAGCAGGACGTCTCGGATGGGCTGACAGCGCCTTTTTGACCGATATGCAGCTCGTAACTGGTCAAGAAAGTCACAGTAGTAGGCAACGTTTATTGTACGAAGATCGTGAAGAAAATTAACGAGTAAAACTCCTTGAGAATCCCAAAACACAGTTGACATCACCTTGCTGGCTGACAAGCGAGTTTTGGCGTCTTCGGTGACTCACATTTTCTACTTTTTTACGCCCTTCTTTGAACTCTGCACACCAGGCTTGCACTCGTGCCCATGAAAGTGTATTCTCCCAGAACTGTGCACGCAGTCGGTTCCGAATTTCGCCTGGTTTAACGCCTTCCTTCGTTAAAAACTTTATAATTATGAGTTGCGCAATCGACGGATGAACCTTTCTTTCACTCATTGTGAGGACAGCTAACGAAATCGGTCGGGCGGTCAGCTGGGCCTTGAGTCATCTGGAGCGGATCCCCCCCTACCTTTTCCGATGGTTCGCCTACCTCCGACACACTTACTAGGCTCTCAGAAGTAAAAGGCTCGTTTATATTTGAATGCCCCTCGTACATACCTCAATCTAAGACGGGATAGTAATAATGTTCAAAGATCTGAAAAGTTTCCAAGCTCGATATTCATATATTATCAATTTCATAATCAAGATTCATCCTGCTTCGGTCCCAGAATCCAAAACCGATGAGTTTCGATTCCAGAACTGGAATCGAACCGAACCAGAATCGAACCGAACCGGAATCAGTTCCCACCACTACTCATTACCTACAAGTCTCCTTAAGGCTGGATTCTAGAATGACGAAACCTAAAAAAAATGCATTTTTTATTAATGTGTTCTTTTAGTTAAAAATACCAAGGACACACAAAATTAGTTGACGGAAACAGATATTTATATATTTCTTTTGCAAAATAAAGTCAGGTTTTACCTATGGTAACGTTTTGTATTTTTCACTAAATGAACACTAGAAATGCTTGTTTTTAGGACCCATTAATGTGGGCAACAACAGTTGCTATTTATATATTGTTAGACGTAAATTTATAGACGCCCGTAAGTGGCCTCCTAACCTCCCCTTTTAGCCACCCTGTCACCACCAAATACCATAAACAAAAAATAATAATACATAAACTCAACAATAACACCGTTCTCTCCGTGCACGTGTTCCCGTGAGCGCTCGTGTCTAATACTGGTGACTCCCAATTTTCTCGATTACATTCGGCCTTCCTTCGTTTCGATCTTGCGATCATCTTCAGGTAACTAACACAAAAAAATAAATGAAAGTGTCTTAAATACTATTCAGATTACCGCTGTAAGTAGGGGTAAATTACCTAGTTCTGTAATTTCATTCACAACATTCTCTCCTCTGTTTATAGCTTTTTGAATTTCCAAGTTTTCCAGTAAGTTTAATTTTAATCCCTTTTCTTGGACATGCAGCGCTTGGAAATTTCCGTTGAAGGAATGGTTCTCCTCGAGACAATGAATGGAAAAGCCAGTTGTAATTTTATTGCCTTCAATAGATTTTTGATGTTCTTTCATCCTATATTTAAATTTTCTGCCACTCTGGCCAATATAAACCGCGTTGCAATCGTTGCACTGGATTTTGTATATGCCTGATAAATCTTCGGCTTTTTTTTTTTATACAAAATTTCTGCTATGATCATCTTATGAGCCTCTTTGTCTAGTTTTACTTTGCTTATTAACATTTTTTTGTATCTCTCAAAATAAACGAAATATTCGTGGTGTCGGACTTACACCAAACACCCTGTATAGAAAAATAAAATTAAGTCCGCGTTAATATATATATATATATATATATATATATATATATATATATATATATATATATATATATATATATATATATATTCATTACATTCCGGAAACTTTTCAATCTACTCTCGTATGTAAAATTTTAAAAAATGTAATTTTCGTGTTTATTCAATCTCGGATTTTTGCAAAAATATCTTAAATAGATAGCGCACGACACTTTCCTGGCCTGAATTTTTTTGTAAGATAGAAGGACTGGTCGCTCGGACTAATATTGTGCACGCCACTGGACAATTTGTTAGAGGCGCGGTATGTAGAACCCAGTCATGACGTACTGACTTGAACTTAAAGTGTACGACTTTATTATCATGTTGAATAACATGGCCAGGGGTGAAAATAGAGTAATTTCACCGCTGCCATGGCTTTATTTTCTGCCGGACACTTTTTATTTACAAAAAACTGATTTCTCATGAACGCCTATGTTAAGAATTGCTTGCGACATCCGGTATATCTTCGTATGTATGAATCGGAGTTGAACTTATTTCTTTTAACTTGAATATTTGTTTTAAAAGGTGAAGGAGTCCAATGGAGTACTATAGCTTCGGAAAGAAATTCTGCCGTATCTCACGAAAGTATGTTAAGAATATTCTTGTTCTTAACATCGTGCAGCCTTTTTATGTGCCTTTTGGCATATTACATACAAGATGTACAAAAACCAAAATGGATTTATGGATTAAAGGTGAAATAAAACTTTCTTCATTATTTATAAAATTTATTTTTCTACATACAACTGTCAAAAGAAATTGTTTGTGTATTGATACCAGTATGCGAAATATGTCAGGTTTTCATTATTTATGTAACCATAACGGCAGGGCCGTTCCTAGGGTACATGCCGCCCGTGTGCGGGATAATTTTGCCCCCCCCCCCATTAATTGACTGAAAAAATCCCCTAAATAAAACAAACAGTAAATGAAAAAATGTGCTTTTAATTTTATTTCATGTCACAAATTAACAATAATTATTAGTCTTAGCACATAAAAACTAATAACAAAAAATAAACAAAAATACATACCTATACTATAATAAATAATATAAAGTATATTCGTTATGAGAAAATTTTAAATGAATTTTGTTTTCCTTGCTTTCTTTAAAGCAAACTCTGATATAATATCAGATACGTTTAAATCTTTAGAAATTTCTTTTTCTATACTAGTGATGGATAAATCTGAAAGCCTTTCTTGTCCCATTGTTGATCTGAGGCAATTTTTTATAATCTTAAGTTTCGAAACTGTGACCGGTAAAGTTAAAAAAAAATCTTATAATAATTGCTAAATTTGGAAACAGATAGATGAGATTATTAGTAAATATGTATTAGATAACTTGTAATGCATCCATTTATGTGGAAATATAGGGTGCGATATTTTCAATTTCCTCGCATAGATCTTCAGCTATAAGATCTTTTTCATTTTTTGATACTTACCTTTATTAAATTTTCAGTTATCACAACAATGATCACAAAGTCGAACACAAAAATTAAGAATAAAAGTATTATTTATTTTGTTACATGTCTACTAGTACAGTTTTGATAATAGTTAATTATTTATAACTTGGCTTCTTCAAAAACGAATTATTAAATTTTACATAACGGGGCGGCGCGCCGCCCCTTTGCCCTATTTCTAACTTCTGGCTTTTTCAAAAACGACTTATTCAATTTTAGATTTTGACTTGGCGCCCGTGTGCCTCGCACGCCTCACACCCCCGGGTCGGAACGCCCCTGCATAACGGGTATTTCACACATAGTGCACATTATTTCCTGCACTAGTCGCATTATTTCCTGCACTGTGCATATTAACATTACTGCACGCTTGCGCCTCGGCCGCAATAGCTGGGTTTAGCACAAAAAGACCGCTTTCAACTCCTAATAATATAATATACTATTATCTAATTCCATTTTTAAGAGTTGAACATTACCTAAACTTATTAATTATTATTACTTAAAAATAATAATCTTCCATTTTTTTGAAAAAATATTTTTGAATTGAAAAGACAACAAAAGCAGAAATCATTGTCAACCCTTGATCTACAGTGAACACAAAATAAACACCCATATTTAATAAAACTATATTTTTTTAGTTTACAAAAGAAGAACATATAGCTGATCCAATTATTTCAAATCGTAAACCAGACATCGAACCTGCACCTTCAAGTTTTCGAAAAGTAATTGAATTTACAGCAGTTGAGAAAAAATTTAAAAACACGAAAGCTTTAAATGGATTAACTCTTGATATATACAATAATCAGGTTACATGCCTTTTAGGTCATAACGGTGCAGGAAAATCCACTGCCATCAATATAATTTGTGGTACGTTTAGTTTAGAAATTTGATATTTAGAGAGTTGTTTAGTTGTAAGAGAGTAACATGTGTCGCAACTCGCAAAAGTTTTCGGAAAATAAAATTGAATGGACGACAACGATACGGTAGCGGGCCAATGTCAACTGTCAAATATACTGCGAATTGGATGAATTCACGGTTTCCTATTTATTTATATGATTGTAAGTAATATGATATTGTATTACAACAGAATATTAAATAATTATACTATGAAAAGATAAATATTACTATGACAGATTTACTCCCATCTTATTTTCCAGGAAAAATCTTTCGTAAACCTTTATTCCACAATGCCCAAATACATAATCTAATAAATTCCATTCCAAGTATTTAAAAATTAAACGGTTACGTAACCCGAGTCTCTACATCGTTCCAATGTAGTAGGTATGTCAGCCTCGTGGAGGTTATGTACGTATACAGGATGGAGTTCACGATCCCGGAATATAGGAGTTTAACATGTAAAATCATACTTTCTTAATTTCCTGCTTGCGTAATTATTTTAGGTAAAAATGCTTCAAATAAAAGTTGTATAGTATAAAATTCTGCATCTGAATCAGTAAGCAACATTAATTTTGTATATTCTGTAACGGCAGAAATTAGGTATGAAAATGTCGAAAATCAACTCGAAAATAGAAATAGCCATTGAATTGAGATAAAATAAATAACAAACGTCTAACGGTTTATCTTTCACGTTAGGGTAATTTATTTTTATTAGATATTATTTCTAATTTCTGTTTCAATTAATAATTATCTGATAATTTAAATTGATATATATTCACTTTTACAAATAATAATGAAATTAAATTAACCTAGCTTGACAGATAAATCGTTAACATTTGTTAATTTTTTATTTCAATTCCATGGCTATAGCTATTTTTGGGGTGATTTCCGACATTTTCATACCTAATTTTAGACGTTACAAGGCATACAAAATTAATTTTGCTTAAAACTTCAGATGAAGAATTTTATGCCCTACCTACAACTTTTATTTGAAGCTTTTTTACCTAAAATAATTAGGGATCGCGGTCACCACCATGTATAATATTAAGCTAGTTTAATATATGTGGTTATTATTTAGAAAATAATTATATATTCTAGACTTACCTTTTAAAAACTTAAATATCTTAACACAATACTTACACGAAAATTACTTAAAAATATTAATTATACTATAAATACACATTAAAACTATATCTAAATATGTTCTTCAATTAAATTATAACAAATAGCCACGAAAATACAGAATAATTTGCGGGAAAAACAACACTTATTAACGTTATGCACAAAAGTGACATTGGCCCGCTAATGACGGACGAAACCCGAACCACGCCATGGCTATATCCTGTACCCCAACGACCAAAAATATACTAGACAAAACATGCCCTATATTTGTTATGTTCTCGGTTCGGCAGAAAGAGACAACTAGAGATAGATATATAAAGTCTACTCTACAGTTTGTAGAGAGATGTCTCTACGGTCATTATAATATATTTATAACATTTTGCTCCTGTGTTTGGATTTTGGCACTTGTGAAATCGTTCTGTTTCGTTTTTTTTTTTCGGTGTTATTATTCTATAAATATTGAAATAAGATGTGCATAATTTTAAAAACTAATCACGTTCTTATTCATTTTGTTCGGCAATTTACAGCAGGCATCTGATTTTGTTATAGACGCGTGTATGACTAGGATATACTTGAAGAACCATTCTAATTTGAGTATTTCTTCAAATGCGTTAAAAAGGGGAATTTTTTTATTGCTTATTATTATCATATTAAATAATTTAAAAATATGAAAATTAATATAATTACGCAGAAATATATAATCCATAATTAAAAGGGGAATACACGTATAGTCCTAATGTTCATATATCGCCGTTCATTTCTTGTTTCGCTCAGTTTCCTAACGTTCAATTCTTGACCATGAAGTTGGCGCAGATGGACTTCGCGGGCTCATGAAAATTATTTATTGAATCGGAGTTGTTAGTATTTTTACCTCTCACTAAGAGAGGTAATGGATTCATGCTAAAAATCGCATATCCAGATTTTAGTAAAAAAAACACGTTTTAAGGTCCCTAGAATTCGATTAAAACATTTTTACGATGATGTGTGTGTGTGTGATTGTGTGTGTATGTGTGAGGTTGTTGGTGGTACGATATCTCAAATTATATAAGTCTAAAGACCTGTGTAACATCGATTTCCTCAATCTAACAGTACTGGGAAGAGTTGAATAGATTCTGGTAACAATTGGACAACCGGAAGTGGTTGTTTCTATAATAAATATTTCTAAATACTATTTTTAATTATTACTACTAATAATAAAGATAATTAAATTCTCAATCTGACACATTTAAATTTTATTAATTTATTATATCTCGTATAGGTTTGGAGATATAGTGTATATAATAATATAGAATAATCTATTGTATAAATCTCGTTGTTCAAAAAACAGTTGAGATATTTAAATGTTTGTAATTGACAGATAAATGCAAAATGTCAGTGTAATAAATTAACATTTTTACTAACAGTATTGGAAGATTTTTTTGGGAGGTATAAGTACATTTAATATATATTATTGTATTATTAATTAAATATGTATTTAAATTATGGGTACGTTAATATTATTACATATGTCCTTAAGGAATACCGCTAATACCGTCAATGAAATTGTAGAATTTTGAATACATTAGAATAGTAAGACAAAATTTCTCATTGAACATAAGAAGAAATACAATTCCAATTATTTGTGTGTACAAGAAATGTTAAATTCGTTACTTATAGGGCGCGAGCAGTTATGTGAATTTTTTGGTTTCGGCAAGCAGATATGAGGATCCGTGTCAGAATGACGGCTAGTAGTAGATGTCACAACTGTCATATGTCATAATTTTTCTTTCAAAATTTCAAAATATTCTGATGTTTATTTGTCATCAATAGTATGGAATATACTTGTCGAGGAAAATAATACACATGGATTTGGAAAATCATGATGTTTTGAATGAAAACTTATGATATTTGACACCTATGTACATTATTCTGACACGGGCCCCCATATCTACTTGCCTAGGCCAACAAAGTTACATAACAGCTCGCGCCCTATGCAACATAAAATAAAAATGGCGAGAGGTATTGTGCTGGCCACAACAGATTTCTTTATTTAAAATTTGTACTGCGGAATGTAATTTTTATATTGTGAGCGTGCGAAGTTCACCTACGCTAACTTCATGCTCAAGATTTGAACGTTAGGGAACTGAACGAAACAGGAAATGAACAGGGCGATGTATAAACATTATGACACTGCATACCTAACCATTGAAAGTGTGTTTCAATTTTTTTAAATTATTTTTAAGCAAATTATTGAGTTTCAAGCCCAACTGTCTATAATTATGGATTCAATAGTATGCTCGTATACGTATGTTATATTTAAAATTGCTAGAAATAGTACCTACTGCAATTTATAGACGTACAGCCTGTATGTGGGTATAATAATTGGAAAGAATAATTTTGTGTCAATTTCTAATTTGAAGGTATATATCGTCCTACTAGTGGAACAGTAAAAGTAAATGGATACAATGTTGTAAAAAAATTGTCTAAAGCTAGAGAATCACTTGGTTTTTGTCCACAAGAAAATGTATATTTCCAAAATTTGAATGTATATCAACACCTGGTTTTCTTTTCTAGGGTATACATAATCAGTTTGTTCGTTCCGCTATGCTGCGTTTTGCGATCAGTGGCGGCGGGTTTTGATTTTTCCCGTAGATGCACCGAAAACTGCAAAATGGGATTTTAAATAAGTGCGAAAATTGGCTCTCCTGTAACTTTTGGAGTAAAACTACAAAAATTAGTATTGTTTAAAATTAAATTTTATTTTAAAAAAGTTTAAATTCGTTGTAATCTGTACCACGAGATATTCCAGAAATACTGATACAATTTAGTTAAGAATCAGATCGCCACGGAAATGAAACAATGGGTCGAGAATTCAATACTCTTCTATAACTAATAAAGCTTATACCATAACGATCAACAACTACGAACTTAATGGAATTTATTACCTTTACCAATAATACCCTTGAAAAAAAAAACAGTAGGTTAATGTCGTTTATTTGACTCAGTATCACATTATATCTTAATAACTAAATTAGAGCGAATGGGATTCTGTGACAATTTATTAAATTTTATATTCTCCTATATACATGATAGAAGTCAGTATGTTTGTATCAAGGGCCATCGCTCAAGGTCATTCACTCCAATTTCAGGTGTACCTCAAGGCTCTGTACTCGGACCATTGTTGTTTACATTATTTATCAATGACATTGTTGATGTTGTTCATTATTCTGAATGCTTATTGTTTGCTGATGATTTAAAAATATATCATAAAATTAAAAATATTGACGACTGTCTTCAACTGAAATCTGATATGAACAACATCATTCAATGGGCACTAAGTAATGTAATGTTACGTGATGACCATT
Organism: Harpalus rufipes; assembly: GCA_951394225.1. Classification (NCBI taxonomy): domain Eukaryota; kingdom Metazoa; phylum Arthropoda; class Insecta; order Coleoptera; family Carabidae; genus Harpalus; species Harpalus rufipes. The sequence continues at coordinate 6,165,063 of OX596292.1, forward strand.
AGTAGGAAAATGTGTATAAACTTTAACAATAAGCTCCAATTTACACATTACTTATGCCCGGTTTTTCAATCACGGTTTAAACAAAAACTTTGGTTTAAGTTCAGGTTCAGAGTTTAAATTGTTTTTCAGTCTGGTTTAAACCATGAGCTCAGCTCAAATTTGATATGAATTTGAACTGCCAGCATTTCTAGCTTAAGTATTGAATTTTTGGTACAGTGAAATGTTTTGACAGTAAATTTATAAGTCATTTATTTATTTTGCCATCTTTGGTTGATATTGATTGATATCTTGTCATTTGTATTGACATTACAATAAGGTATTAAAAATGGAAACGTAATATTATGAATGAAGATATTGTTTATTTTATTGAATACCTTGGCCAAGATAGGATACCAAAAATAATAGGACCTAGAATTATTCAGTTTGTTCAGTTATTAGATGATTTTGATATTTTTGTAAGATAATGAAGAAATTAACAGTTATACGAATAATAAATTGTACCAAATACATTCTCGTACTAATTGTATTTTATTATCATTTACACTGGTAGGTGAAACTTGAACACGAAGCCTGCCACTAGTAGATTTAAAGAAACATTTTTCGTTTAGAATTTTTTATTCTGTATTATGTAATGGTTTTGGCTTTGGAGTAACTCCTCACCGTATACCATCTGAAGTAATTATTACGAGTGTTGAAGTCGTCATCCAGTTGCTACCTCCAGAAATGTCACAAGAGATTAGCCATGAAACGTGCGTATACTGAAGAAGGCTACGTCAGTTAAACCAAACTTGTCAAGAAAGGATTTTTTTAGGTTTAAAAGAAATAAAGAACAATAAGAACATTGTTGTCTTACCAGCAGGCAAGGGCAAAGCTGCAGTAATCATAAACAAAGAAGATTACATTAATGACCCAGCATATGTTAAGGTCAAGAATAATCCACTTGGCTCTTCAAAATGTCAAACGACAAAACTCTCTTCTTATGTCAAAGATTCTAAACATTTTGTGGAATTAATTAGTGACATGATTTTGACAGATAATAATATATTTGTCAGTTTTGACTTTTCATCTTTATTTACAAAAGTTCCTATTCTTGATACGTTCAAATTATTAGATCATTTTTCTACTGACATTATTAAGTCATTTAAACATTGTTTGACATCCTGTATTTTCCTCTTCAGTAGTAATTATTACAAACAAGTAGATGGTGTTGCTATGGGCTCTCCTATTTCTCCATCCATTGCTAATGACTATATGGAGAAATTTGAAGAAAAAACACTTGGTACAGCTAGTAAGAAACCTACCGGCTGGTTACGTTATGTCGATGATGTTTTTGCTATTTGGCCACACGGAAGAGATGAATTGAACATTTTTTTAAAATCATATAAATATGCAACACAGGAACATTAAATTTACTATTGAAATAGAAGAAAATAATCGTCTCCCGTTTCTTGATGTACTATTGAAAAAAAGATGATGGAAAACTTATTCATTCAGTGTATAGGAAACCAACGCACACAATGAGACCTCTAACTACCACCCAGCCCAAAAAGCCTGCACTATTGAAACATTATATCAGCGAGCTATTTTATGTCATCCCAGTAAACTTCAAGACGAAATTAATTTTTTGAATAATGTTTTCTTGAATAATGGTTACAGCAAAGCGCAAATAAGAAGCGCACTAAAGGTGAATAATAAATCTTTACCTGTTCCTCAAGTTGTTACTAATAGAAAATGATTCGCTACTTTACATTTAAATGCCGATGTAACAGATAAAATTAGCAGAATACTAAATAAATTTGACATACAAACGTCATATAAATCTCGTTTAAAAATCCGTGATCTTCTTGACAATGTTAAAGATATAGTTCCGCTATATTGTTCTGGCATTTATAAGATTCCTTGCCAGTGTGGTAAAGTATTCATTGGTCAAACGGGTAGAACTGTAGCAGCAAGATTAAAAGAACACGAACGACATATAAGATTAAATCAACCAGATAAATCTGCTGTTGCCGAACGTTCTACTCAAGAATTTCATATGGAATTGATTTCAAAAACATGAATATTTTAGCAAGAGCAAAAAACTGGATGAGAAGACTAATTAGAGAAGCCATCGAAATCAAGAAACCCTCTAATAACGTTAATTTAAATACAGGTTTTGAGCTGAATAAGTCGCGGTTAAGTACCTGTAAATTATGTTACCCTCATTTTGTACACATGTTGTCTTGACTACATGTACTTTGTTATTTATCTGATAAATTTATAAAGAACTAAACCCAATTTTTTTTATTTTATTATAAGTTCTGAAAGCTTCTTTCAATATTGAAAAATACACCTTATATGTCAGCATGAAATGACGGAATGCCAAAATGACATTAATGATCAAAAAATTGAAAGAAAGCGCAAATTACACAGCGCATCTTCTATATTATGACATTTGGTTTAAGTTCAACTAAACTAGTTCAAATATACACATCATACACAAAGAATAGTTCAGGTTCAAGTTCAAGGTTCAACTGAGCTGAAGTTTAAACTGCCACTGAAAAACCGGGCATTAGATTTAGTAATATCTGAAACTTACAGAATCTTAGGCTTTGTGCTACGCTCATCACGTAACTTTAAAAATGTAAATACCATACCAAGCTTATATTTTTCATTTGCCCTATCAAAACTAGAATATGGTTGTATAGTCTGAAATCCACACTATGAAACTCATATAAAAAAAATTGAAACTGTACAAAGAAAATATGTAATCTTCTTTATTATCATTTGTATCGCGCAAGGCCGAATATGAAATATGAGGACCTGGTAACCATCTTTGATCTCGAACCATTAATAATAAGGCGCACCCATTTTTATATAAAGTAAATAACAATTTAATTAGCAGCCCTATACTTTTAGCTGAACTCAATTTTCATACAAGGGCATATAATACTCGTTCAACCATATTATTTCTCTGCGATCTCTCAAGAATAAATTGTCACTATTCTAGTCCGATAAACTCTATACGCCGAATATTCAATAAATTTAGTAGATTTAGGCCAGTCGTCAGGGAGTTCAGAAGACGTAAATATCGTTTTAAATCGGGCAAAAGATTTAACTACTGAAATCGGTTTATTGTGGGCCTCTTTTTTTATATAAAAGTGGTTCAAAATTCATTACAAGTGAAAAATTGTTCTTACTTCAGTCACTGGTGTGTGCGCGTTCCAAAGTGTTTATAAAATTATTACATTTTTCACGATGTCCGCCAACAAATGTTCTGTTTGTAAAAATACGTTTGATAAAAACTCATCCATTATTTGCGGCAGATGCTCCGGCTCCTTCCATTTACCCTGCACTGATTACACTCAATCTGATGTCAGAGTACTGCGATCTAAAAGAAATTTTAAATGGTTCTGTGATGACTGTGAAAAACTACCTATCAATCCACCCAATGATGAAATTAGCGAAATGAAAAAGATGTTACTCTCTATGCAATCAATTATGCAAACAATGCAAGCAGATATGAATGAAATGAAATGAAAAGTAAATTAGAATCAGTTGGAAAGTCTGACCTTGATAAACATATCGAATTTGAAGAAATCATCTGTGAAATAAATGAGCGTAAACGTCGTGAACTGAACATTATCATTCGTGGCCTTCCTGAAAAATCATCTATTGCTGAAGATCGCAGTTCTGTTGATACTGTTATTTCAGAATTACTACCGGAACCATCATCATTCAGTTATGAATGTATTCGTCTAGGTAATAAACTGCAAAACAAATAATAAACCGAGAGTGATTAAAGTGTCATTCCATGATGTGAAATATGTGAAACAAGTTTTTAAAAACTTACATAAATTAAAGAAACTTCCTCTATATAACAATATTTCCATCACCAATGACAAAACTGTCAAGCAGCGTGAGCATCTCATCCTCTTGCGTGATGAAGTAAATAAACTTAATGCGGATGGCATGGCAACAATAAGTTCATAATCAAATATAACAATGGCGTTCCAAAAATAATAAAGTCAAAAAACTAAATCATCACCATAGTGTAACTGTGTCTGTGTATTACCAAAATGTCCGTGGTTTGAATACCAAATTGTCTCAGTTTTATAATAGTGTTTTGCTCAATAACTATGATGCCCTCATTCTCACTGAAACGTGGTTACAAGACTCTGTTTATAACCCAGAACTGTTTGACAGCCGATATGTGACCTTCCTAAATACGGTGGTGGTGGAGTCCTCATCGCGGCTAAGCATGAATTGAATCCGACAAGCGTCAACTTTGCCTTCAATATCGATAGTGTTGAAGCCACCTGTGTTAAGCTGTCAGCATATAATACTTGCTATTATTTTATTGTTGTATATTTTGCCCCTCCCACTCTTGTTAAAACGTATGAACTATTTTTTGAAAAGCTGTTAACTTTTCCATTTATTTTTTCCTCCAATGTACTCATTGTTGGAGATTTTAATTTAACAAATCTATATCAATTCTATAGTAGTGGATATTCAAGTGATTTGAAAGTAATCAAATTTGTTAACTTTTTAAATCTAATGCAATTAAATCAATATAACAATGTGTTAAATTCAAATGAAAGAATACTTGATGGTGTCATTTCTAATAATAAATGTGAGGTCATTAAATGTTTAGATCCCCTTGTCAAGGAGGATGTACATCACCCTTCGCTAATTTGTGAATTTGCATTTTCGAGTAATTTAAAATCTAAAATACTTAACAAAAATGATAGTTATTATCAATTTAAAAATGGTAATTACCAACTACTATACAGCTTATTAAGTAATGTGGACTGGAGCTGGATAAGTGAATGCACTGATATAAATTTTGCTGTTGATAAGTTTTATAAAATTATATATGATATCTTTGATCAATGCATACCAAAAATTCAAAGACGTAGAAGTCAATATCCGACCTGGTTCACTTTAGATTTGATAAAATTAATAAAAAATAAAGAGCGTTACCGTAAACTTTATAAAAATACTGGCCTTAGTTATTATCTTTTTAACTTTAGAGACCTCAGGTCTAAATGCAAATTATTATCTGAAAAATTATATAACAACTATATTGTAAATATAGAGGAAAATATCGCATCTAACAATGATGTGAATACTTTTTGGAATTTTGTAAAAAGTAAAAAGGGTGGAACCGGAATTCCTTCAACTATGTATAACGAAAAAAATATTTATGAAGGTGGTGATCGGATTTGCGAAGGATTTGGTGAGTACTTTAAAAGTACCTTTACTAATGATAATAATAACACATTTGCTAATGATTTTTTCTCATCAAATAATACTCATATCATGATAAATGCGATATCTTCCTTGGATGTAATTAATGCAATCAAAGCTCAAAGCAATAGTAAATCTCTTGGTCCTGACAATATACCAGTTTATGTTATTAAAGGTTGTTCACAATTTTTTTCAGAAGCTTAAACTTATTTGTATAATTTATGTATTCAACTAGAATCGTTTCCTGATAAACTTAAATTAGCAAGAATTCGTCCAGTGCTCAAAGCTGGTGATAAAACTCAATTTAAAAATTATCGTCCTATTTCCTGCTTAAGTCCTTTTGCTAAATTTTTTGAGTACATAATGTTTCAATCTATTAAAAACCAGACACTGCATATTTTATCTGATTGTCAACATGGTTTTGTCGCAGGGCGGTCTACAGTTACTAATTTGTTTTGTTTTACTCAATATGTTTCTGATGCTTTTGCGGACAAATTGCAAGTTGATTGTATTTATACCGACTTCGCAAAAGCGTTTGATACAGTGTCCCATACAATCTTAATAAGCAAACTGAAGGCTATTGGCTTTGCAGATAATTTATTGTCATTACTGTTATCATATCTGAATAATAGAAAACAGTATGTATTTATTGATGGTTTTCAGTCTAATTTCTATATAGCAACTTCAGGTGTGCCACAGGGCAGTATTTTAGGCCCCATGCTTTTCCTACTTTTCATAAATGATATAACTCATACATTATCGTTTAGTTCATGTTTATTATATGCTGATGATTTCAAACTATTTTGCACTATTAATGATATTAACGACTGCTTAAATTTGCAAAAGGACTTACACAGTATCTTTCGATGGTCCAACAAAAATAGATTATTCTTTAACTTGAACAAGTGTGAAGTTGTAAGTTTCACTAGAAAAGTTAATGTTGTTGAGTTTAATTATATTATGGGTACTTTTTCTTTAGCGCGCCAATCATCTAAAAAGGATTTAGGTGTATTATACGACAAGAATTTAACTTTTCATTTGCATATTAATAATACTATTAACTCTGCGTATAGAACTTTAGGGTTTGTACTAAGAATAACTCGTAACTTTAAAAATGTATTATGCCTAAAAACTTTATTTGAATCACTCGTAAGATGTAAATTAGAATACGCAAGTTTAATCTGGTCACCTTTTTACAATTGTCTCGTTCTAGCCATTGAAAGTGTACAAAAAAAATTTTTAAAACATTGTTATTATCGAATTAATTTAGAGTGGCCAAGTCTTGATTACGATTCGTTATTAACTACATTTAGTGTAGAATCATTGAGCGCTCGACGAATTAAGCAGCAAATTATTTTTGTATATAAAGTTGTTAATAATATTATTAAAGCTCCTGATATTCTTGCTCAGCTTAATTTTTATGTAAGGCCATTTAACTCTAGGAGTTCCTTACTTTTTGCGTCTAATTTTGCTAGAACGAATTATTATCAAAACTCCCCTGTATATTCAATGTGTAGTACGTATAATAGATATTGTCTTGAATTAGACTTTTCCGTTACTTTGAGTAGGTTCAAAAGTATGCTATTAGAAATTAAGTAGCTTTAGTGCTTGTTTATTATTATATATCTTTTTATGTATATTTTTATTCTTTCTTACTGGGTATTGAAATTTTTTCTTGTTATTTCAAAAAACATAATTTCTTTTATAATATTATCTATGTACCGTATTATGAATTTATTCTGTAATTGGGGTTTTCCCTATTGAATAAATATTAAATAAATAAATAATAAATAATAAATATACTCATGTTTCCCGCTCGCGCACACCCCGGAACATCCGCAATTTTGCCGAAATATCACTCAAAAATCGGTCTTTTGCCAATATCTCGGTTCTGGATAGTCCTACGACAAATAATGTTAATATAAAAATTAAAGATAATTAAATTCTATATCATTGTGTGACAAAATAACTATCATCGGTTTCTTCGGATTGTTCTAAATCGTCTACATATAGATCTCTACGTTTGTACACGATTGACTTTGACAACCCGAACAAATGACGGAATATCTTAAGCCGGCACAATTATATGTGGCTTTGTAGTCTTTTGAACACATGCAGCTTATTGTTTTTAAGAGTGCTTTTTTCGTAGAAATAGGAAATAGTCCAAATGTCTTTATCATCCAACCCCAATACCAAGAAGCCTTGGTATTACAGTAGCATGGCTGCATTTGGTAATAGGTTCCAAAAAAGTGTTGCCGTACAGGAGACTCAGTGGAAGGTATCGATGCAGGGTTGCATGTACTTTTGGTACTGACTTGACGAAGAATTCTCATCGGATCCTGTGCCATAAAGGGCTTAAATAACTTATTTGGCAAAAAAACTTTGAAGAATTTTAACTCAATATCTAGAAGGTTTACAAGAAAAAAATATTAAGAAATATTGTTACACTCGACGAGTTCTATCACTGGTTAAATTTAATGTACTTATTTCTGTTACACCCTATATAACCAAGATATAACCTTTTCAAAAAATATTTATTCCAAATAATACAAAAATAGTATGCATCCAGCAAAAAAAATACAACACAAAGAATTGTAAAATTAAAAATATATTTACTTAATTTTTTTTATTATATGTATTAGTATAAGAGTTTGCTAAATTTGTTACAGATGATATAGAAGTTTGTAAATAACGTAAAACTAAAGGGTTTTCCAATAAGAGGTGTTATTTTGAATAGCCCGCTATTTCGGTAGATGTCGCTTTTGAAGCTGTCATTTTTTGACATTTGACAAGTAGAAACTACGCCATTAATAAAAATGGAACGATACACGCTTCAACAACGCATTGAAATTATTAAAATTCACTATAAAAATGGTGAAAATTTGGCAGAGACGGTTCGTAAAACTCGACAATTTTTGGGTCGTCGTGAAGCACCTTGTCGGACCGCAATACAGAAATTGGTGGAAAAATTCGAGCTGTTGGGACAAGTTAGTGATGTGAAGAATAAAACCCGTGCACGTCGCTCAAGAACAGCCGAGAATATTGCTGCTGTAGCCGAAAGTGTTGAAGAAAACCCAGGTTTGTCCATTCCTCGTCGTTCTTTGGAATTAGGCATTCCACAAACGTCATTACACCGTATTTTGCATAAAGATTTGGGTCTTAAGGCTTATAAAGTCCAGTTAACACAAGAACTCAAGCCGGCCGATCATCAACAACGTCGTGTCTTTGCTGATTGGGTTGTTGAAATGCATGAAAATGATCCGGAATTCCATCGAGTGATGAGGCCCATTTCCACCTCGGTGGCTTCGTCAACAAACAAAATTGTCGCATCTGGGGCTCAGAAAACCCAAGAGTTATTGTTGAAAAGCCTCTCTATCCTCAACGTGTGACTGTTTGGTGCGGTTTATGGTCCGGCGGAGTCATTGGACCTTACTTTTTCGAAAATGAGGCTGGAGCAACAGTTACGGTGAATGGATTGCGCTATCGAGAGATGATTAACGATTTTTTATGGCCGGAATTGGATGGTATTGATCTGGACAACGTTTACTTTCAACAAGACGGCGCTACGTGCCACACAAGCAACGAAACCATTGATCTTTTACGGGAAAAGTTTCCGGACCGTGTTATCTCTCGAAGAGGTGATCACAATTGGCCAACGAGATCTTGTGATTTAACACCTTGCGACTTCTTTCTTTGGGGCCACGTGAAAGAGACGGTCTACGCCAACTGCCCAGCGTCGACTCAAGACCTCAAAGATGGAATACGTGAGGCTATCGAGGACATAGGACAGCCACTTTGCGATTTGGGTATGGAAAATTTCATGAAAAGGATATTGTCCTGTCAGCGTGGTCGTGGTAGTCATTTGCCTGATGTTATTTTCCATTATTAACGGCATACCTTCCTCTTTATAATGAAATAAACATCCGATCATTTATATTAAAAAATGGCATTTTTCTTTGAATATCAAAATAACACCTCTTATTGGAAAACCCTTTATTTTCGTGTACCAAATATTGATGCGCACGTGATAACTAAAGACATAATATTCAATGTATACATATATGCACCATATTAAAAGCAATGTTGAAGGTAACAATGAATGCTTGTCTGTCTGCCAGTTCTTTAATTTGAAACTAATAATTAAAAAGAAAAGAATAGTCGTATTAGAATATATACAATGTTGCTAACCGTGTCGCCTCTAACAAAGTGACGCCTTTGTGCGTCGCACACCGTACGAAATAGTGAGTTTACAGTTAACCGCGAACCGAATGAAACAGCAAACTCCACCGCCATGGTTTGCGAGCGACGCAGAATAGCGGAACGAACAAACCTAATGTTTTAAACAGTTCTCATTAATACTAATAAGTATGTGTTTCAGTTGAAAGGAAAGGACGCTGAGAAAGCTAAAACAGAAGCATTAGAAATTTTGCATATGCTTAACTTGTATGATAAAAAAAATGAAAAGGCGCAGAAGTTATCTGGAGGGATGCAAAGGCGCCTATGTTTGGCCATGGCTTTTATGGGCAACTCTCGCACTGTTATTTTAGATGAACCCACTTCGGGCCTTGACCCAGAATCTAGAAGACAAATTTGGAATGTTTTATTGGTACTTTTTTCTTTGCTCTTTACTATATTTATTGATTTAATGAGATAAGGTGAAAAGTTGAAGTTCTGGCAACTCTGTAGTGAGGTCATATAACTATTGTAATACAAATACTAACAGTATTTTTATATCACTCCACTAGCTACCAAAAGTTCTAACAGGTGAAGTAGTGATTTTTAATCCTTCCGTTGTAAAACAAAAAATATGTGACCGAGATGGATACTGTAACACGAGGGGGGTGAAACTGACGCAGCTTATGCTGGTGGACTTGACTTCTTTTACCAACGATGACCACTTTAACGTACTGGTGGTCGCTTGGATGGTCGACCACAATTTGATGAAGGAGGAGGAACACACACACACACTTGCACTTGCACTTTCCTTTGATTACCGATGAACACATATATTATGGACACAGACATTATTTGGTATTTAAAATAACTTCTTTATGTACACATATTTACACTAACACTAATCAATTAACTATTAAACTTATTAGTACTGATTACTAAAGAAAACATAAGTAAATCAAATAAACTAAATAGTTACATTGTAACTTAGCAGGCAGGCATTTAGCCCGCGCCAGAAACTAAAACACAGACTACATGTCACGTCGACATGAGTATCTAAGACCGACTACTTAAAACAAAAACGTTAACTTATTGTGAGGATTATCTCTGAGAGGTTTAAAATCATATGGCATCCATATCAAAATATCATCAAATTTTTTACAAATAACTATCTAGTCCGCTGACAGCTGACATTCAGTCTAAACTTGAAATATTGATCCTGAAACTATAATTTAGAAGAGTATATAAAAGTTATTTATTTGTTATTGCTCGCCTTGTCACAATACCGTTTAACTCTGCTTCTTCCTGCACAGTACGAAAATTTATTTGACCCGAAAGTAAAACACTAATTTTATTAGTAGGGAGGGTTTTTAAAACTAAAACCATAAAATTCTTGATCACACTGTTCTACTACTGAATTAGGTGACCGGTTTCGGCTACTTGGTAGTCATCCTCAGACCAAACCGGAGACTACCATATGAGAGAATGTTTAATTATAAAATAAAATTGAATGTATGTATATGTATAACACTAATATTACTTACAAAATAAATCTGCAGGAAATTGTATATCCAAACTCTAAACGTGGGCCATATAAGGAACTGATGTTATTATTAAAATGAATAAAATGATATAAGATTTAATTTTTTTTATGGAAAAACTCGCATATCGAGATTTTGGTAAGTGACCACATTTTAAGGTTCCTAGAATCAGATTTTAACATGATGTCTGTGGGTCTGTGTGTATATATCTGTGTGTGGATCCTCTTTACGCTCTAACTCAAATATTATCATTCAGAAAATTTTGAAACCTTGTATTTATAACTTGTTCTAATATGGAAAGAAGCCATTAGATTTTGGTGTAAATCAGATAACCGGAAATGGCACTTTACTTGATATTCAAAACAGTTTTTTTTTCCTTCGAAAAATACATTTAAATTACATTTAAACGAATACTTCATTGCAAATTAAATCGGCATTCAAACATATCAAATGGATTGGTGAGCGCGGCAAAACATCATTACGAGCAGTAGGGAGATGGAAAGTTCGACCATGTCTTGAAGCAATCCTGGGTACATGGAATGTTACACGAGAGAGTAAATATGGTGCATCAATGTTGTTGTGGAGAAGTAACCATAGAAGAGATCTCTCAAGTGGAACTTAAGGATGGTAAAAACTGGCGCTCAAGAAAATTCAGATCAACATTCCGATCAAGATATGACATATATTTCGGTGAATACGATCAATACGAGCAATTTGAATGGCATAAAATGGGTACCAAATTAAACTGGCATATTCTAGTTCACTACTCTTAGTGTGTACTCCTACTTGCTTAATTATATCTGACAAAACAAGGCTCTTATTTTGAAATAAATCAAAAAGTTTACCTGTAGAGGCTTCCTCAGTGTAGCCTGCCAAACTTTACGCGAGATCTAGCTTTGTACATACGCCTGGGTTAAAGATGGAAACGACCTATGCGCGCAAAGCTACGCTTTTAAAACAGATCGTGCTACAACGGATTCGCATGTAATGGCTATTACTTCCGGCTCGTGGTGCAAACTTCTTTCTCATGGGTAATAGCATACATTACATGCTCATTGAATAATATACTATTATTCTTGGTAGGTATCTAAATACTCTATAGCTAATATCCAGTTACGAATTTATTTATTATTAAATAGAAATACATTAGTAAAATAACAAAAATTTAACGATACTTTCCTTGTATGTCCTTTGTCGGCCATCCAGCATCTATTTGAAGTATGACCAAAACGTTTACATCTCTGGATTGCAATTGATACTTTATTTGGAAAAGATGTTCCGGTTGTCCATATAGGCGCCTGCCTTTCTCTGGTCTCTGCAGGTGTATTTGATCCAAGGTACCTACCTCATAAAAGGAATTCACAGACACCATTTCCATTATATTTCAAGCATAAACATTCCTCAAAAACTGGGCAAATACAACCCGTCTTATTATGATGGGTACCGGAGCATGATGGAGTCTTATGCAATGCTCAGTAGATACGTTCAATGATTATTCGGATTTGACACAGATGAAACCTAGATCTGGCAACTAAACTATTGAGGATCGCAAGCGAATCCCACTTCTCGATTGTTAAATAGTCGATAGGTGTTTTACACAATAACGTAAAGAAAATATACAAATTCAGAGTTTTATTAGTATCATTTATTTAAACATTTCTGCCGGATCATTTTACAAACACTGACTCCTATTTATTATGTTCACCTTATATTATTAAGGTTGAGATTACATGTCCCAACTTACAATTATTTAACAAATTCAATTTATAAGTACTTACGTTAAACTAATTGCATTCTTGATTATCACATAAATTAATCAAATTATCTAACGCATTCTGAAACAAACACAAACACACCCAACGATTATGTGATCTCGTCTTCAACAAAACATATAAGAATAAACTGTTAACAAATGTCAAAATTTAATTATTTTTATAAACACACAGCTAATTATTGCATTTCATATGTAAGTTAATACTGATAAGTAAGTATTTACTATAAGTATCAACATCTGGTTATTAATATGAAAATAAGTATTGTAAAGTTTAATTATTTTGGTGAAGTGTAAAAATCAGAGAAATATTATTAATTGAAATAAAAGATTATTAGACACTAAATAATTAAGATAAATGTAATAAAAAATAATTAGCACAATGATTAATAATTAAACAACACTAATATAATATTATTAATTACTTAAACACTAACAGCCTGATTCTCGTGACACTTATTTAGAACACAATATTGTATTCAAAACAATTATTTTTTGTTACCTATACAATAAATTGTAATTTTGAAATTCACGTGAACATTGATTCTGAAACAATATTGTATACAAAACAATAAATTGAAATGTCAAAAATTTATTGTAAACTATACAATTTTTGATATTCAGATGATCAAAATTGTATTGTATGGAAAACAATAATTGTTTTAAAATATTGTAATCTGAACAAGAAACTGAGCTATTTGTTACGCAAACAATATTTTTTAAAATACTACGTAAATTGTGAATAATGATAAATACAATTTTTATTACATTAATTAATGCTATTATTGACTTCGAAAAGAGGAAATATGATACGTTAGAGTAATATACAGGGTATTTCCTTTAAAACAACCAGCGCTTTTTTAATCAATAATAATTCGTTATGTAGTTCATTTATTATTATGAATTTCTTAGTAAAACAAGTTATTTTAGATATAAGAAAATAATATACTATCGTAACCTAGGCAATAGTCGTATTAATTGTTGTTTATTGCATAGCCTACTTCAATATTGTAAAATTATTTCTGATTTTTAATATCATTTTTCTCTAAATAATTGTTATACAACCCCATATCATATTTATATCGTTGGAATCAGAAAAAAAATCTCTATCTAATGGACAAAAAAATTATATAGGTTGCCATTTAAAAAAATATAATTTTATTCTACCGTTTGAGAACCACTGGTTGAATTTTTTATTTATTATTCCTCATAAATTAAGCCCTTTTTCCTGGTAATTTTTTGTATATAACATTTTTCTCTAAAGTCATTAGTTCGCCCAAAAAAGCGCTGGTTGTTTTAAAGGAAACACCCTGTATAGCCAACGTTCTTACATGTAAATTATATTTCGTTGGGAACGAATAGAGTTTTTTAAAAATGAACTCTTTACTTCAAACTTGTAAAATACTTTATTATATTTTGTGTAGTTACATACAGTAATTACAATGAGTGTCAGGAACGAACAGAGCAGAACAGGAGCGTCTTATCAACTAAACATGCCCTTTATATACTCTCCCTTATCAAGTGGAAAGTTACTAAGTATAATGCTGACTCAAATGAAATATGGTGAAATATATTAAATACGCATATATAATTTGTATGTAATTTACATTTATGAATTAAATAGTTTAGATATTGGATAAAATAGCTATTTGTATATTAAGAGCGCGGCATTCTCTCGAAATCGACAATGTCCATTTGCGCTCGAAACACACACAAGATTTTTTTCTATAGTCACTACCATAACAAAAAATAATAAAATGTACACTTTGTACTTATACTACTACTCAATTAATAAGGATTAATATAAAGAAAAAACGTCTTTTATATATAATTTTAATTTATCGTTATTTCCCATTCTTCTTGACCTATTGCTTCAATCTAATCTAAACATTTTATACTTCCGTTTTTGTAAATGAATGCCCTAATTTTATTTTCACAATAATGCGGCATTTTTTTTTTGTTGGTTATGTAAAATACCGACAGAGCAGTTATATGTCACATTGATTTGTAAAGGTGGTAAATGTGTCACTACAGTGCCATTAGTTCCTGACTAAACGTTTCCATTAAGAATGTAGACAAGTGATATTTCTCAACATTGTATAGTTAGAAATTTGGACATCGAGCGTTTTTTCTACTTTGTCGCGCTAGAGCGGCAAAGTGACATTTTGCGTTGGCAAAAGAGAGCGCAAATGGCTACTTTCTATGTAGACTGTAGAAAAATAATTTAATAAAGCAAAAAATACCAAAGAGAGAGTGAATAGTAGATAAAATTGGATGACTTGAGATTGTAGCACAAGATTTCGATTGATAAAGGAAAAAATATTGGAGTTATTATCTCCTATGAATAAAATTCCCATAAGATTGCGTATTTATGCAACTGCTGTTTACCTTGCAAATGTGACATCTGTTATATTTTGTAGGAATATATTATTCGATTTTATCGCGAATAATTATTGTGATACTGTAGAAGCTTTGGCATTACTCTGACAATAGAATTTATCAAATTTCCTTCAACAACAAGAGGTATAGAAAATATAAATAGACTGCACATCAAAATTCAGTACATTGTAATACGTACCTTATAAAATAGTATATTACATCCGAGGTGGGAGATGTTTCATTTCAGCCGAGTGCTTGCAATTACCGAGGCGAAGCCTCGAGGTGAGACACAGCACGAGGCTGTAATGAAACTCCCACTGAAAAATGTATACTATTTTATTCACAATCATCCTTTTTTTAAATCAATAACTTTATTATAAAGATCTATGACAATGTTGCTAGGCAACCCCTACATAAACAATTCCAACCCGTGGGATGGAAGTGAAATCTGTTGTTTTTTCAGCCCAAGAGATTGTCATTGCAGTTAGGAATAACGTATTTTCCAACCTCTAAAAGGTTAGGAATCGACATATTACTATAATAATGATTGTGAATAAATGTATATTATAGCAAATAGTAGATACACAAAATTAAAATAAATATCAAGAGAAATATGTAATGACATATTGTAAATGAAATGTCACTTCCCGAAAGTGAATATAGAAACAATAAAAAACAAAAAACATCAAATTCCCCAAATTAATATGAGCAAGTGAAGCTTAATAAAGTTTTTCTTAAGTGGATCTCGTGTAAAGATACTACTATTATGGGTATTACTTATTTTTAAGCACTTCTTGATAAAGTGTAACTTTCACAGTGCAACGGTGCAAACGGGCATTACATATTTTAATTTGAAGTTCATTCTATGAAGAAATTTTGTCCTACTCTTCTAATTTTTCGAAATGATTCCAATTCATTGTCGGGATTAATAGTATTTTTGACGGGTATATGTAATATACTTGTAATTTTAAATATTTAACTATTAATACAATAAGAAATAATATAATTACTTTCCAGAAAAAATCTTCAGTAATGTCTGGATTTTTGACACTGACATTTATCCGTCAGTTACAAACATTTTAATTTTTCAATTGGTTTCCATCACATTATTTGGGCTGTGATATTTATTAAAACAGATAATTATATACCTTATATTTCTTTATCTCCAAATCTATAAAAGATATAATAAAATATTTATATGTATCAAATAGAGAATACTAGCAAAAACAAAAAAAAAATCAAAAAATAATATTTAGAAGATTTTTTTTAAGAATACTTCCGGTTGTCCTATTATTACCAAAACCTTTTCAGCTCTTCGTAGTAATGTCCGATTGAGAAATACGTAGTTAAACAGATATTAAGTATTATAGTTTTTGAGAAATCTTCCTTCCAACATTTCCACCGGCGTGAAGTTAGCCCCGCCCAATCTAGCACCAACGTTATTTTTTGTCTTATTAGTTAGTGCATCGTTAGTGCTATTTAGTGCACTATAGATGAACGTTAGTGCACATCGCATTATTGAGTAAATTATAAAAATTAGGGGTGGGCCAACTTCACATCAAATTTTAAGATTTAATTCATATGTAATATATCACTAGTTAGTGCATCGTTAGTGCTTTCTAATGAACCCAACAGTTTCGTTCGTGCTATTACCATACACTAGAAATTAAGAAAAAACTCTGGGTGGGCCAACTTCACATCAAATTTTAAGATTTAATTCATATGTAATATATAACTAGTTAGTGCATCGTTAGTGCTTTCTAATGAACCCAACAGTGTCGTTCGTGCTATTACCATACACTAGAAATTAAGAATAAACTCTGGGTGGGCCAACTTCACATCATATTTTAAGATTTAATTCATATGTAATATATCACTAGTTAGTGCATCGTTAGTGCTTTCTAATGAACCGTACAGTTTCGTTCGTGCTAATACCATACACTAGAAATTAAGAAAAAACTCTGGGTGGGCTAACTTCACATCAAATTTTAAGATTTAATTCATATGTAATATATCACTAGTTAGTGCATCGTTAGTGCTTTCTAATGAACCCAACAGTTTCGTTCGTGCTATTACCATACACTAGAAATTAAGAAAAAACTCTGGGTGGGCCAACTTCACATCAAATTTTAAGATTTAATTCATATGTAATATATCACTAGTTAGTGCATCGTTAGTGCTTTCTAATGAACCGAACAGTTTCGTTCGTGCTATTACCATACACTAGAAATTAAGAAAAAAACTCTGGGTGGGCCAACTTCACATCAAATTTTAAGATTTAATTCATATGTAATATATCACTTGTTAGTGCATCGTTAGTGCTTTCTAATGAACCCAACAGTGTCGTTCGTGCTATTACCATACACTAGAAATTAAGAAAAATCTTTGGATGGGCCAACTTCAAATTAAATTTTGAGATTTAATTAATATGTACCTTATCACTAGTTAGTGCATCGTTAGTGCTTTCTGATGAACCGAACAGTTACGTTCGTACTATTAAGAATTTATACATATACCTACCTCTCTTTCTTTCTTTATCATTGTCTATCTTTCCTTATTTTTCTTTCGTGCGCTCTCTCACTTTCTCCTTTTTCAAAGACCCACACATTCGCGCACGTACGCACACATAGACAAGGGCATGCTCGCTCACACACGCACATACACACTCCATTTTTTTACTATCTCATCATCTCACACACTCCGTCATACTCTTGATCCTGATAATTCAGGAACGAAAGATTCAAGATGAAAAATCTAAACACAACTTCAGAAGAAATGCCTCATTCGATAGCTAAATGGTTACAGTCAATCAAAAAACTTAGGAGTATTTAGTTTTAAAGACAAAGTATTTTTAGTGTTTATTGATTTATAATACATATAAAAGTGAAAACTTGATTTCTATACAAATCTACACAGTTTTACATATCTATAAATTTTGTAGAGATGTTTTAACCATACCTTTCTGCTGTCAGTCAATCATTTGCATTAAAAAAACAATATTTCCGACAAATTTTAGATATAAATAAATGATTTTCTGTTAATTTTTTGTGTGTCCTGTAAATTTCTGCCAAATTCATAACCAAATAAAAGGTTTGATATTTTGGAAGAATTGTGAAAAATTCGCAACGCGCGATAGATATATTAAATAAAACTTTGTCCAGACGGTTTTCAGATTTGAAAATGAGTTAATTTATATCTTAAACCCCGAAGAGCACGAAATCGAAATATTGACCGAATTTTACCCTCAATTTTTTTGCCAAAAATGTACAATTTTTGAATCCGGGTTTGAGGAGTTTTTTAACCGGTAATTAAAGCACTATTTTAACGGACATATACAAATCAACCATATCTCAAGATATAATAAATACATATAGTTATAGAGGCAAAGATTTTGAAATGCACTAACTGCAATGATGTTACTTCAAGAACATATAATTTATACGTATACATGCACACACGCACAAACAAACTCGAGTAAACACTTACACACAACATATACACACACGTATGGTCGTTCCGCATCAACCGATTTACGTTTGCGAACAATATGAAAAACTAAAAATTCCCAAAGGTTTAAAATATTTTCGATGTGAATCTTTTAAATAATTTTTTCTTTTATGCTCCTGTTGGTAAGACTTACGATTGATAATTTGACTCTATGTTTACATTTATATTATATAGAAATCGATATTTTAAGAAATAAAGAAGATTTTGTGAAATTTTCGTATTAATTTGAGTACTGAAACCATGCCGAAGGCGTTATCTATTAGAAAAAGAAAAACAATAATGGTCCTTTTTACCGCAACATTGTATAAAAGAGGCAATTTTTATAGCACATAATCGTTATACATATTATTATATCTATATAATGTGCAGTGGTCTAACTAGAACTCTTGGGTCCGTATGCGAAATATTTTCTAGGTCCCCACTCCCCACTGCTTAACACTCTATGAAAACAATTAAAAACAAAAAATCCCAATTTTTACAATATACTGTGAGAATAATTATAATCTCTCTTTTCCATACTTGTCATTTGCATTATTGTAATCAATTTTTATCTCCCGCTACCCTAGGTAAGGGAGGTATAGGTAGGGATTGTGTTAGAAATTACATATCGAGATTTTGCTAAATAAGGATGTTTTAATGTCCGTAGAATCCGATTTTAACATTTTCACGATTATGTGTGTGTGGACGTGCGTGTGTGGACGTGCGTGTGTGTGTGTGTTCTTGCTTGCGTGCGTGCGTGTGTGCGTGTGTGTATGTGTGTGGATCCTCAACGTTTTATATCAAATAAAAACATGTTAAAAGTCATATTGTGTATTACACATATAAATAAGACATAAAATAGTGTGATAGATTAACAGCGGTAATAATTAATAATTTCCTATTTCCAGATTAGGTATTCCGAGAATATCTCTTAACCCTGTGTTAAAATGACGTTTATGGAGAGTTTATTCTAGAGTTAAGTCTTATTCCATGTTTATTATTATACATTTGTGGATTAAACTCATGATAAACTAGGAATAGGTATTCCTGTGTTAAAAAAGAAGCTATTCTGAACTTAACCCTTGTTTATTATTACCACTGTAAATCTTTGTTTCTTTTATCACAAAATCCAAAATAGATTGATTTTATTGTAAATTTATAAACACTAAAATTACATATCTATAAAACCAAGTACTGCTAGGTTTTTTAACTGGCTGTAACGGTTCCTTCTTATTTATTTAGCTTATGGCATACATTCATCACAATTTAAATATATCAAATGATAAATAAGTTGTTGGTCGAGGTCGCATTTGAAATTGGCTCTCGTTGCAATGGGGTCGGTGGTACATTTGAAGATGTGCAACACGTTTAGATTTTTCATCTTTAATGTTTCGTTCCTGAATTATCCGGATCAAGATCAAAAGTATGCCAGAGTATGTGAGAAACGAGAAGAGATGATGAGTAAAAAAATTACGCGTGTGTGTGTGTGTGTGTGTGTGTGTGTGTGAAAGAGAGAAATCGGGCGGGCGTGCGTGCGCGTATGTGTGGGCCATAGATTAAGGAAAATATATAGTAGAAGATTGGGTATCTCCCTTATAAACCGTGATAACAAGTTTAGTGCCGTCTATGAAAAGGTCAGAAAACTAAATTTGACAGCCGAGAAAGTCGCGGGAAATATGAATTCATTTTGAATTATTCGAAACTTTAAATTTTATTTCCTGATAATGTAATTAATAAAAAATCTATTGAAAATAGATAATTTATTAAAGACATTATCAATAAATGTGAAATATACGTTAAACTATATAAAAAAAATTCAGTACTTAATATGTTAATGTCTTTATTTTAATATATATATATATATATATATATATATATATATATATATATATATATATATATTACATTATTTAAATCAAATAATAAATAAATAACTACAAATCTCAAACTACACGGCGGCAAAAATTTAAGAACATACTACTCAAGGGATCTAAAATTTGAATTATTATTATTACAAGAGGTAATATTATTTCAAAAAAATCTGATGTAGCCAGCACAATACCTTCCGTGTGTATTATGTAGGTACAAATTCCATACATAAATTTTCTTGCAAAAGATTATAAATTTCCAGTAATATTATTTCATGCAAATGGCACTTGACACTGACATCTTCTTCTTCTTTAGCTTTTCCCATTCGTTAGGGGTCGGTATTTTTTATTTTCTTCTTCCATTCATTTCTGTTTTGCGGGTCATCCTCACGTCAAAATTTTTCATTAAAAATTTCATTTTTTGGTATTTTATTATTCCTTTTCTCGGCAACTGAATTCCACACCCCTGATAATAAATAAACCACATGAAATAAGAAAATCATGAAATTTTGAATGAAAAATTATGACAATTGTCAGTTATGGACGTAATTATTAGCTGTCATTTTGACACGAGTCCACATTCGTATCTGCTTGCCAAAGTCAGTAAAGTCACGTCACTGCACGCGCCCTACACATAAAAGATCCTATATTTCCAGTTAAATTATTTAATAAAACTATGCGAATTGCACTTGACACTAACATCTTCTTCTTCTTTAGTTTTTCCCATTTGTTAGGGGATCGCTATTTTTTATTTTCTTTTTCTACTAATTTTTGTTTTGCGTGTCGTCCTCATTCAGTTCCTTTTCACTTCTTTCATCTTATATTTGGTCTTTCTATGTTTCTTCCACCTTCTGTTATAAGCTATTCATTCTTCCAATTTACTCATCTCTCCTCACGACATGTTCCAATGTAATCTTCTCTCTTATATTTTTCTAGAAACGTTCAACACTACAGTTATTTCCCTTACTCTTTTATACATTTATTATTTATTGATACTGACATCTGTCAATTTGAATTACCTGAATATATTAGCAGTTTCCATGGTTAAGTTAGCATAACTGGCTGAATTATGAAATTTATATGAAATTTATTATTTGTATTCTTCTTTAACTCTATATCTGTTGAATATCAAATATAAAATGCAATCAAATCGTATAGACAATAATATATTCTTTAAGTTATAATAACATTTAACTGAGTTTTTCAAGAAAAACTGTTAAAATATTCAAATGAGGGTACTTCCGGTTGACCAATTATAACCAAAATCTACTCAAGTCTGCATATGGTTATAAGGAAGAGGAATACACAAGAATTGTAATTTTTGGAATTCTAGTATTGGAGATATCGTGCACGAAACGGCGGTCCACACACACACACATACATACACACACACACACACACACACGCACACGCACACACGAACACACACACTCATACAGACATCATCGTAAAAATAGTAAAATCGTATTGTAAAGACCCTAAAACGTGCTTATTCAATGAAAACTCACCACCGAATTTTTTGACCAAAGACAGTACCTTCCTTTCCTATAGGTGACGGAAGGTAAAAAGAGATGTTACTTTAAATGTCTGCCAGAAATGCACTGCTTCATTGACCTCGTTATCGATGTTTGTCCACTTTTTAACAAATCTACTGTCTTCTATACTCATTTTTTGTTAAAACTGACACCATACTATTTCAACATTCTTTGATGAATCTTATGAAGCTTCACGTCCTTTCGCCTAATAATATAATATTTTGCTGCTCTTCTACGGTATAAATATCTAAGAGCACCATCATGATGTAAATTCTCCTGGTCCACTTACATAAACCATTTCTTCTATTGGGCACTGTCAACTTCTGCGATAATATGTTTTCACTATGCAGTTCGTGTGAACTTTTTCTGAAATATTATTAATTTGTTGTTATATTTTATATCATCCCCGTATAATAATGCTAGTATGAAAACTAATATACTTACCGAAAATATATTGAATGATAAAGTAATATATTGCAATAAAGATACAAATTCGCAAATAACAGTTTTAAATGTCAAAGAATTTCGAGCGATGCAATAAAGAATTGTGGGAAATTTACAGCAGTTCTCAAATGTTACCTTTTTATAGTATTTTGACATTAAAGTTTGAGAATCCCTGTAAAATGTGTACTACTAAAGCCATCTATGAAAGGGTCAGGAAGTATTTCCAAACGCTACTAGATTGAAAACTTGTTATCACGTTTCTGTATGGAGTTTCACCCCCCTGGTGTGGGCGTATATGTATGTGAGAGAGAGAAATAAAAATAGAAAAAGAAGAAAAAGAGAGAAAGTGAGAAAGCACACGAATGAAAAGTAAGAAAATATGGACAATGATAAAGAAAGAGAGAGCTCTATGTATAAATTCTAGTGTACGGTAATAGTACGACCAAAACTGGTGGATACATTAGAAAGCACTAACGATGCACTAACTAGTGATATGTTACATATGAATAAATTTTAAAATTTAATTTGAAGTTGTCCCACCCAGAGTTTTTTCTTAATTTCTAGTGTTTGGTAATAGCACGAACGACACTGTTGGGTTAATTAGAAAGCACTAACGATGCACTAACTAGTGATATATTACATATGAATTAAATCTTAAAATTTGATTTGAAGTTGGCCCACCCAGAGTTTTTTCTTAATTTATAGTGTATGGTAATAGCACGAACGAAACTGTTGGGTTCATTAGAAAGCACTAACGATGCACTAACTAGTGATATGTTACATACAAATTAAATTTTAAAATTTAATTTTAAGTTGGCCCATCCAAAGTTTTTTCTTAATTTCTAGTGTATGGTAATAGCACGAACGAAACTGTTGGGTTCATTAGAAAGCACTAACGATGCACTAACTAGTGATATGTTACATACAAATTAAATTTTAAAATTTAATTTTAAGTTGGCCCATCCAAAGTTTTTTCTTAATTTCTAGTGTATGGTAATAGCACGAACGAAACTGTTGGGTTCATTAGAAAGCACTAACGATGCACTAACTAGTGATATGTTACATACAAATTAAATTTTAAAATTTAATTTTAAGTTGGCCCATCCAAAGTTTTTTCTTAATTTCTAGTGTATGGTAATAGCACGAACGAAACTGTTGGGTTCATTAGAAAGCACTAACGATGCACTAACTAGTGATATGTTACATACAAATTAAATTTTAAAATTTAATTTTAAGTTGGCCCATCCAAAGTTTTTTCTTAATTTCTAGTGTATGGTAATAGCACGAACGAAACTGTTGGGTTCATTAGAAAGCACTAACGATGCACTAACTAGTGATATGTTACATACAAATTAAATTTTAAAATTTAATTTTAAGTTGGCCCATCCAAAGTTTTTTCTTAATTTCTAGTGTATGGTAATAGCACGAACGACACTGTTGGGTTCATTAGAAAGCACTAACGATGCACTAACTAGTGATATGTTACATACAAATTAAATTTTAAAATTTAATTTTAAGTTGGCCCATCCAAAGTTTTTTCTTAATTTCTAGTGTATGGTAATAGCACGAACGAAACTGTTGGGTTCATTAGAAAGCACTAACGATGCACTAACTAGTGATATGTTACATACAAATTAAATTTTAAAATTTAATTTTAAGTTGGCCCATCCAAAGTTTTTTCTTAATTTCTAGTGTATGGTAATAGCACGAACGAAACTGTTCGGTTCATTAGAAAGCACTAACGATGCACTAACTAGTGATATATTACATATGAATTAAATCTTAACATTTGATGTGAAGTTGGCCCACCCAGAGTTTTTTCTTAATTTCTAGTGTATGGTAATAGCACGAACGACACTGTTGGGTTCATTAGAAAGCACTAACGATGCACTAACTAGTGATATATTACATATGAATTAAATCTTAAAATTTGATGTGAAGTTGGCCCACCCAGAGTTTTTTCTTAATTTCTAGTGTATGGTAATAGCACGAACGACACTGTTGGGTTCATTAGAAAGCACTAACGATGCACTAACTAGTGATATATTACATATGAATTAAATCTTAACATTTGATGTGAAGTTCGCCCACCCAGAGTTTTTTCTTAATTTCTAGTGTATGGTAAAAGCACGAACGAAACTGTTCGGTTCATTAGAAAGCACTAACGATGCACTAACTAGTGATATGCTACATTTGAATTAGATCTTAAAATTTTATGTGAAGTTGGCCCACCCAGAGTTTTTTCTTAATTTCTAGTGTATGGTAATAGCACGAACGACACTGTTGGGTTCATTAGAAAGCACTAACGATGCACTAACTAGTGATATATTACATATGAATTAAATCTTAAAATTTGATGTGAAGTTGGCCCACCCAGAGTTTTTTCTTAATTTCTAGTGTATGGTAATAGCACGAACGACACTGTTGGGTTCATTAGAAAGCACTAACGATGCACTAACTAGTGATATATTACATATGAATTAAATCTTAACATTTGATGTGAAGTTGGCCCACCCAGAGTTTTTTCTTAATTTCTAGTGTATGGTAATAGCACGAACGAAACTGTTCGGTTCATTAGAAAGCACTAACGATGCACTAACTAGTGATATGTTACATTTGAATTAAATCTTAAAATTTTATGTGAAGTTGGCCCACCCAGAGTTTTTTCTTAATTTCTAGTGTATGGTAATAGCACGAACGACACTGTTGGGTTCATTAGAAAGCACTAACGATGCACTAACTAGTGATATATTACATATGAATTAAATCTTAAAATTTGATGTGAGGTTGGCCCACCCAGAGTTTTTTCTTAATTTCTAGTGTATGGTAATAGCACGAACGACACTGTTGGGTTCATTAGAAAGCACTAACGATGCACTAACTAGTGATATATTACATATGAATTAAATCTTAACATTTGATGTGAAGTTGGCCCACCCAGAGTTTTTTCTTAATTTCTAGTGTATGGTAATAGCACGAACGAAACTGTTCGGTTCATTAGAAAGCACTAACGATGCACTAACTAGTGATATATTACATATGAATTAAATCTTAACATTTGATGTGAAGTTGGCCCACCCAGAGTTTTTTCTTAATTTCTAGTGTATGGTAATAGCACGAACGACACTGTTGGGTTCATTAGAAAGCACTAACGATGCACTAACTAGTGATATATTACATATGAATTAAATCTTAACATTTGATGTGAAGTTGGCCCACCCAGAGTTTTTTCTTAATTTCTAGTGTATGGTAATAGCACGAACGAAACTGTTCGGTTCATTAGAAAGCACTAACGATGCACTAACTAGTGATATGTTACATTTGAATTAAATCTTAAAATTTTATGTGAAGTTGGCCCACCCAGAGTTTTTTCTTAATTTCTAGTGTATGGTAATAGCACGAACGACACTGTTGGGTTCATTAGAAAGCACTAACGATGCACTAACTAGTGATATATTACATATGAATTAAATCTTAAAATTTGATGTGAAGTTGGCCCACCCAGAGTTTTTTCTTAATTTCTAGTGTATGGTAATAGCACGAATGAAACTGTTCGGTTCATTAGAAAGCACTAACGATGCACTAACTAGTGATATGTTACATTTGAATTAAATCTTAAAATTTTATGTGAAGTTGGCCCACCCAGAGTTTTTTCTTAATTTCTAGTGTATGGTAATAGCACGAACGACACTGTTGGGTTCATTAGAAAGCACTAACGATGCACTAACTAGTGATATATTACATATGAATTAAATCTTAACATTTGATGTGAAGTTGGCCCACCCAGAGTTTTTTCTTAATTTCTAGTGTATGGTAATAGCACGAACGAAACTGTTCGGTTCATTAGAAAGCACTAACGATGCACTAACTAGTGATATATTACATATGAATTAAATCTTAACATTTGATGTGAAGTTGGCCCACCCAGAGTTTTTTCTTAATTTCTAGTGTATGGTAATAGCACGAACGACACTGTTGGGTTCATTAGAAAGCACTAACGATGCACTAACTAGTGATATATTACATATGAATTAAATCTTAAAATTTGATGTGAAGTTGGCCCACCCAGAGTTTTTTCTTAATTTCTAGTGTATGGTAATAGCACGAACGACACTGTTGGGTTCATTAGAAAGCACTAACGATGCACTAACTAGTGATATATTACATATGAATTAAATCTTAAAATTTGATGTGAAGTTGGCCCACCCAGAGTTTTTTCTTAATTTCTAGTGTATGGTAATAGCACGAACGACACTGTTGGGTTCATTAGAAAGCACTAACGATGCACTAACTAGTGATATATTACATATGAATTAAATCTTAACATTTGATGTGAAGTTGGCCCACCCAGAGTTTTTTCTTAATTTCTAGTGTATGGTAATAGCACGAACGACACTGTTGGGTTCATTAGAAAGCACTAACGATGCACTAACTAGTGATATATTACATATGAATTAAATCTTAAAATTTGATGTGAAGTTGGCCCACCCAGAGTTTTTTCTTAATTTCTAGTGTATGGTAATAGCACGAACGACACTGTTGGGTTCATTAGAAAGCACTAACGATGCACTAACTAGTGATATATTACATATGAATTAAATCTTAACATTTGATGTGAAGTTGGCCCACCCAGAGTTTTTTCTTAATTTCTAGTGTATGGTAATAGCACGAACGACACTGTTGGGTTCATTAGAAAGCACTAACGATGCACTAACTAGTGATATATTACATATGAATTAAATCTTAAAATTTGATGTGAAGTTGGCCCACCCAGAGTTTTTTCTTAATTTCTAGTGTATGGTAATAGCACGAACGACACTGTTGGGTTCATTAGAAAGCACTAACGATGCACTAACTAGTGATATATTACATATGAATTAAATCTTAACATTTGATGTGAAGTTGGCCCACCCAGAGTTTTTTCTTAATTTCTAGTTTATGGTAATAGCACGAACGACACTGTTGGGTTCATTAGAAAGCACTAACGATGCACTAACTAGTGATATATTACATATGAATTAAATCTTAAAATTTGATGTGAAGTTGGCCCACCCAGAGTTTTTTCTTAATTTCTAGTGTATGGTAATAGCACGAACGACACTGTTGGGTTCATTAGAAAGCACTAACGATGCACTAACTAGTGATATATTACATATGAATTAAATCTTAACATTTGATGTGAAGTTGGCCCACCCAGAGTTTTTTCTTAATTTCTAGTGTATGGTAATAGCACGAACGACACTGTTGGGTTCATTAGAAAGCACTAACGATGCACTAACTAGTGATATATTACATATGAATTAAATCTTAAAATTTGATGTGAAGTTGGCCCACCCAGAGTTTTTTCTTAATTTCTAGTGTATGGTAATAGCACGAACGAAACTGTTCGGTTCATTAGAAAGCACTAACGATGCACTAACTAGTGATATATTACATATGAATTAAATCTTAACATTTGATGTGAAGTTGGCCCACCCAGAGTTTTTTCTTAATTTCTAGTGTATGGTAATAGCACGAACGACACTGTTGGGTTCATTAGAAAGCACTAACGATGCACTAACTAGTGATATATTACATATGAATTAAATCTTAAAATTTGATGTGAAGTTGGCCCACCCAGAGTTTTTTCTTAATTTCTAGTGTATGGTAATAGCACGAACGACACTGTTGGGTTCATTAGAAAGCACTAACGATGCACTAACTAGTGATATATTACATATGAATTAAATCTTAAAATTTGATGTGAAGTTGGCCCACCCAGAGTTTTTTCTTAATTTCTAGTGTATGGTAATAGCACGAACGACACTGTTGGGTTCATTAGAAAGCACTAACGATGCACTAACTAGTGATATATTACATATGAATTAAATCTTAACATTTGATGTGAAGTTGGCCCACCCAGAGTTTTTTCTTAATTTCTAGTGTATGGTAATAGCACGAACGACACTGTTGGGTTCATTAGAAAGCACTAACGATGCACTAACTAGTGATATATTACATATGAATTAAATCTTAAAATTTGATGTGAAGTTGGCCCACCCAGAGTTTTTTCTTAATTTCTAGTGTATGGTAATAGCACGAACGACACTGTTGGGTTCATTAGAAAGCACTAACGATGCACTAACTAGTGATATATTACATATGAATTAAATCTTAACATTTGATGTGAAGTTGGCCCACCCAGAGTTTTTTCTTAATTTCTAGTGTATGGTAATAGCACGAACGACACTGTTGGGTTCATTAGAAAGCACTAACGATGCACTAACTAGTGATATATTACATATGAATTAAATCTTAACATTTGATGTGAAGTTGGCCCACCCAGAGTTTTTTCTTAATTTCTAGTGTATGGTAATAGCACGAACGACACTGTTGGGTTCATTAGAAAGCACTAACGATGCACTAACTAGTGATATATTACATATGAATTAAATCTTAACATTTGATGTGAAGTTGGCCCACCCAGAGTTTTTTCTTAATTTCTAGTGTATGGTAATAGCACGAACGAAACTGTTCGGTTCATTAGAAAGCACTAACGATGCACTAACTAGTGATATATTACATATGAATTAAATCTTAACATTTGATGTGAAGTTGGCCCACCCAGAGTTTTTTCTTAATTTCTAGTGTATGGTAATAGCACGAACGACACTGTTGGGTTCATTAGAAAGCACTAACGATGCACTAACTAGTGATATATTACATATGAATTAAATCTTAACATTTGATGTGAAGTTGGCCCACCCAGAGTTTTTTCTTAATTTCTAGTGTATGGTAATAGCACGAACGACACTGTTGGGTTCATTAGAAAGCACTAACGATGCACTAACTAGTGATATATTACATATGAATTAAATCTTAACATTTGATGTGAAGTTGGCCCACCCAGAGTTTTTTCTTAATTTCTAGTGTATGGTAATAGCACGAACGAAACTGTTCGGTTCATTAGAAAGCACTAACGATGCACTAACTAGTGATATATTACATATGAATTAAATCTTAAAATTTGATGTGAAGTTGGCCCACCCAGAGTTTTTTCTTAATTTCTAGTGTATGGTAATAGCACGAACGACACTGTTGGGTTCATTAGAAAGCACTAACGATGCACTAACTAGTGATATATTACATATGAATTAAATCTTAACATTTGATGTGAAGTTGGCCCACCCAGAGTTTTTTCTTAATTTCTAGTGTATGGTAATAGCACGAACGACACTGTTGGGTTCATTAGAAAGCACTAACGATGCACTAACTAGTGATATATTACATATGAATTAAATCTTAACATTTGATGTGAAGTTGGCCCACCCAGAGTTTTTTCTTAATTTCTAGTGTATGGTAATAGCACGAACGACACTGTTGGGTTCATTAGAAAGCACTAACGATGCACTAACTAGTGATATATTACATATGAATTAAATCTTAACATTTGATGTGAAGTTGGCCCACCCAGAGTTTTTTCTTAATTTCTAGTGTATGGTAATAGCACGAACGAAACTGTTCGGTTCATTAGAAAGCACTAACGATGCACTAACTAGTGATATGTTACATTTGAATTAGATCTTAAAATTTTATGTGAAGTTGGCCCACCCAGAGTTTTTTCTTAATTTCTAGTGTATGGTAATAGCACGAACGACACTGTTGGGTTCATTAGAAAGCACTAACGATGCACTAACTAGTGATATATTACATATGAATTAAATCTTAAAATTTGATGTGAAGTTGGCCCACCCAGAGTTTTTTCTTAATTTCTAGTGTATGGTAATAGCACGAACGACACTGTTGGGTTCATTAGAAAGCACTAACGATGCACTAACTAGTGATATATTACATATGAATTAAATCTTAACATTTGATGTGAAGTTGGCCCACCCAGAGTTTTTTCTTAATTTCTAGTGTATGGTAATAGCACGAACGACACTGTTGGGTTCATTAGAAAGCACTAACGATGCACTAACTAGTGATATGTTACATTTGAATTAAATCTTAAAATTTTATGTGAAGTTGGCCCACCCAGAGTTTTTTCTTAATTTCTAGTGTATGGTAATAGCACGAACGAAACTGTTCGGTTCATTAGAAAGCACTAACGATGCACTAACTAGTGATATGTTACATTTGAATTAAATCTTAAAATTTTATGTGAAGTTGGCCCACCCAGAGTTTTTTCTTAATTTCTAGTGTATGGTAATAGCACGAACGACACTGTTGGGTTCATTAGAAAGCACTAACGATGCACTAACTAGTGATATATTACATATGAATTAAATCTTAAAATTTGATGTGAAGTTGGCCCACCCAGAGTTTTTTCTTAATTTCTAGTGTATGGTAATAGCACGAACGAAACTGTTGGGTTCATTAGAAAGCACTAACGATGCACTAACTAGTGATATATTACATATGAATTAAATCTTAAAATTTGATGTGAAGTTGGCCCACCCCTAATTTTTATAATTTACTCAATAATGCGATGTGCACTAACGTTCATCTATAGTGCACTAAACAGCACTAACGATGCACTAACTAATAAGACAAAAAAGTACGTTGGTGCTAGATTAGGCGGGGCTAACTTCACGTCGGTAACATCTCCACGCATATACGCACACACACATAAACACATATACACACACATCCGCACAGACATCATCGTGAAAATATTAAAATCGTATTGTAGGGGCCCTAAAACGTACTTAAACATTTAAATCTGGATATGCGATTTTTAGCATGAATCCAATACCTGCTCTCTACGCGAGAGGTAAAAAGGAACTGCATTAAAATTCGGCGCGCACAGTAAACGACTTAAAAGTAAAATTGCATCAAAAATGGGATAATAATGAACCTAATGAGTGTGCAAAGTTAGTTGATACAATGCCCAACAGAATTAAAGCCGGTATATTCAATAAAGGAGGCGCAACGCAGTTTTAAAATAGTGGTCGAACTATTCTGATTCGTGTGTTAAATTTAATTTAGTTTAGGATCTAATTGTTATCAAAACTATATACTTTTTGTTCTTAATTTAAACTGATATTGTATATTTTACGTTAATAATATATTTTTTGTAAGAATAAAATATTTATTAATTTTTTTGTTAATATATAAAATGTCATTAAGGTAAATTATTATACCGGCCGAATTATAATGATATTGGGCTCGAAATATTACCTACTGTGCACATACCACTATTACAGGTCGCCAGGATTTCAACCAGTCACTTTACATAACAAACTTTAAATTAAAATAATTCTTTTATAATTATTGCCTCGATTATGGTCGCTTATTATAGCTCTATAACTCTTTAGCACTTTAAAATTTAAGAGTTAAAGTTGAAAACAATTATGGACATAACTTTAAATATTTACGCTTTAACTCTTTAGAATTTAAGAGTTAAAGTTTGAAAACAATTATGGTCATGGCTTTAAATATTTAGTTACTAAATATTTCTATAAATTTTACAGTGACAGAAACCTCGCTATAAAAGTTAATGCGACATATTCTTATTTTTTGTAATCAAAAACCTGAGCAAAATATGAACAATAATCCAATTTTTGTGGTTTTATAGAGATGTTGGAAGGTAAAAAGTACATATTTTTATAATTGTGAAAATTAGATTATTCATTTTTCTTATGTAGGAATGAAACGAGAAATGAACGAAGAATTTTAAGGGATATTATGAATCCTTTGAATTTCCCGAAAATAAATTTATTAAAGACTTTCATTTAAACAAAGTTGGGTTCTAAACACATTGATTGGTAGCATGAATAATGATCAGGAGATGATTAGGGAGGAGATGATTAGCAGTATTTTAACTCTCTCAATCGTGTATGGTTTATTTTTCTCTAAAACGATTGACAGAGTTAAAACACTGCTAGTCATCTCCTCCTTAGTCATCTCCTGATCACCGTTCATGCTACCATCCAATATCACTTTCCATAGCTCTTATATCTTCATATTGTTCAGTAGATGTATTGACATGCCTTACACGTTTTTTATTATTCCCGCTAAAACATTCAAAATAATTGAATCTCATTTTATATTATCTATATATACACATATTAAGTATATTAATGTGATAACGTGATATATTTTACTTACCATGAACTAAAATTATCCATATTTTGTATATGATAAATTATATAATATTTTTTAATTTCTAACCTATATGCCACTATAACAGCAATATAACATTAATGAAGTTAGCTACTCTTTAAAATGACATTTCAAATTTAAGAAATAAAATTTAAGTGACCATAATCAGAATTCATTAAATTATTTAAGAAACTCTATAAGATAACTCTTTAAGTTTAAATTCTATAATTCTTAAAGAAAAAACCATAATCGGGGCATTAGTTTCATAACACGTAAAGAGTCTAGTTTAAAAGTCAAGGCAACCTAATCTATTCTGTCTTTTAAATTTTTCTATCGAGGTACATTTGTTACAGAAAATGCGAGGTAGGACAACTATTTTAATATCAACTCATTTCATGGATGAAGCTGATGTATTAGGAGATAGAATTGCCATCATGCACACTGGGCATCTTGTGTGCTATGGATCCCCAATGTTCTTAAAGAAAAAATTCGGTAAATACTCCAGCTAAAGCTAATTCTATAGTTTAGATGAAGGAAAGGTGGCTATTAAATGTCCGTTATACAAGCTTGACCATTTTACTAAGTCTCTGTCCATTAGTACAATATCATCATACGAGGGTGGATTGAAAAGTTTTCGGAATGACATGAAATACCCATATATATTTAACACGGACTACATTTTATTTTTCTACATAGTTCTCTCTGAGGTCAAAACACTTGGTTCAGCGTTTTTCTAACTTTTCAATTCCCTCCCGAAAGTGGTTTTCCTTGAGGTCCTCAAAATAAGCATTTACTGTTTCGATAGTTGAGTTTCGGGAAAAGATGGAAGTCCGAGGGAGCCAAATCGGGCGAGTACGGTGGATGGGGGACTATTTCAAACCTCAATTCTTGAATGAGTTGGCACATTGTCGTGGTGAAATAAGTTCTATTTCTTTGCCAATCCCGGGCGTTTTTCTTGATTGGGGATGCATTAAATGTGCGCCAGGTAGGTGCCGCATTTGCTTAGTTCGGAGCAAAAATGCATTCGGGTACCTACAAACTTCAGCCAAAAATTTGGAGTTGTTTAAGAAAAATCCGGTCGATTATAAAAGACGTTTCATAACCATGGATACACCACTACACTCCAGAGACGAAAATTCAGTTGAGACCGTGGATTGGACATGGTCAGTTGGCCCCAAAGAAAGCAAAGTCTGTTCAATCGGCAGAAAAGGTGATGGCGTTAGTCTTTTGGGACGCCAAAGGCATTTTGCTAATTTATTATCTTAATAAAAGAATAACTGTAATTGGACAATACTACGCCACACTTTTAGACAAGCTGAAAGCAGCAATTCGAGAAAAGAAAAACATCTTGTTCCACTAGACAATGCGCCAGCTCATTCAAGTAGTATTGCTCAACAAAAATTGCCCGAACTAAGATTTGAAATCGTCCCCCATCCACCTTACTCGCCCGATTTGGCTCCCTCGGACTTCCATCTTTTCCCGAAATTCAAAACGTTTCTCGCTGCCTGTGCACGTGTTCCTGTGAGCGCGCCCAATACTCGTTCCCCTTTTCTCGCCTGCCTCTCCCCACTCCTAACCGATACACCTCTTAGTCCGCCAACTCATCACCAGTGGTAGAAAATATGTTTACTCTAAATACGGTGCAATATTTTTTGCGATTTTTTGAAAAATTCTTTTTGTTCCTTGATCAGTACGTCGGGTAGTATATATGTAATCGTATCGGATGGGTTAGAAATAACTACAGGATATTCTGATCAAAAATCGTATATTGGTCACATACAACACTTTACGGCTGCTCTGTCTTAATAACAATGCCCCCCCGTTTTCCGTTACTACAGCCTTTTATAGCATTTAATACAATATAATATGAACATTATATATACAAGAAAAACAATAATAGCATGATCTCATCTATTATCGGATTTAATACTATATAAACATTATACAAACAAAATAGTATGATGTCACCCATACTGAAATTTTTGAATATTTTAAATATTTCCGCTTACACGGCCATTCTGCATCTCGGGGCGTCCTCGCACCACTTTTACTGAAAATGAATGCAAATTGAAATATGTAAAAGTTGAATATTTTAATCAGTGAGATTATCACTGTTGTTGTATTAATTCTGCATAAATGGGATTGCCACTCACTTCTGCACTATGGGATTGCCATAGCCGGTTTTGATTTTATTGTATGTCTAAGTGGGATTGCCACTTACCTTCTACTGTGGGTCTTTTAATGAACACCACAGTAGGCCAACTGCGGGATTGCCACAGTGGTAAAATACATATCGGGACCTTGTTTGTTTTTATTTATTTGCTTATTGTTTTATTATTTAATCGGGATCGCCGCTAAGTTTTATACTCTCATTTTCTGTTGCATTGGGCCATGCTCGTAGCTGTTCATGTGCTGCTACTGTCTCACGCTTATCCTTCTTGCTCAGTAGGTATGTTCATTTAACAATACCTTTTTGACTATATATGGGCCTTCATATGATGGTTTTAGCTTACCACCACCAGCCAGTTGGGAGTTTTCAATAGCGACGTGATCACGTACTGAGAATAATTTGGCAGCAAAACGAGTGACATCGAATCTGCGTTCTTACTTCTCGTTGTTGATGACTAGACGGCCTCGAGTAGCTGCTACGATGTCGTCTGTACTGTTACTCTGGGCTGCTGGCACTTCATTATGAAAACGTTGGGTTGCAGACACTCGCCGATTCTTTCCGAAATGCAGCATCGTTGGGTAAAACCTGTTACTGAGTGAATAGTATTATTAAGATTGTTTTGTATACTAGGTACAACAGAAACCCATGTTTTTGATTTATCATCGAGCAATGTAACCCTTAGGAGATTGAATAGAGTTCGCATAGTGCGTTCTACTTGGCCGTTGCCACGCGGCATACCAGTTGCTATATGGTGTACTTG
Source organism: Harpalus rufipes (assembly GCA_951394225.1). Lineage (NCBI taxonomy): Eukaryota > Metazoa > Arthropoda > Insecta > Coleoptera > Carabidae > Harpalus > Harpalus rufipes. The sequence continues at coordinate 6,200,502 of OX596292.1, forward strand.
TACGTCGTATTCATGAAGAAAATTTCGAAACATGAGTTAGGTAAAAGAGGCAGCTCGATCTGTGAAGATTCGTTTTGGTTTACCTACTTGGTTGAATGCCTTTAGGATGCAATATTTGGAGAAAGTATCTATAATGACTAGGATCTATGTGAAGCCTTGTACTTTTTCAAGGGGCCCAGTATGATCGATATGCCAAGTATCTAGAATGTTATTTGGTTGATTTTGTTTCTGCCATAATCCAGAATCCGTTTGCCCATGTGCGTTTAACCTAGCACACATGCTCTACAATTTCGAATGTATTTCTTCAGACACTGTCCCATTTTAGGCCAGGTTAAGTCTTCACGCATTTTTGCAATGCTTTTGCCCCATCCGATGTGTGAGGATTTGTCGTGATACAATTGCATTACTTGCAAGCGTGCGGCAATTGGAATAAAACATTTTGGTGGTGTTGTATTGGTTAATATCAAGGTCATCATGAATGATGAAATGACTATGTGTTCTGGGTTCAGCACGAATTTGTTGACAAAAGGTATCTCGTTGTTGTGCCTCCCGTACTGTATCAACAGAGGTTGTAGTAATTGGGGTGACTATTTGAATTATTGGGACTGAAGCCGGATTTCGTCTAAGATAATCCACATGAGCCATTTTCGTTCCTGGTCGGTATTTAATGGTGAAGTCATAGTCTTGCAGCTTAATCCACCATCGTCCAACACGTGGATGAAGATATTTCTTCAGGGCTGTTGCTTGTACTGAATTACAATCAGTGTAGATTATGAAATGTGTCCCATATACAGAGCTTCAACGATTGCCAATGTTTCCAAATCATAAGAATGATATCTGACTTCGTATTCTGTTATTCGGCGACTATAATATGTGATAGGGTAAGTTCTACCATTCTCAACTTGTAGGAGTGTAGCACCAATACCTACTGCACAAGCGTCTGTAGGTAATTCTGTATCGAGTTTCGGATTAAAGATTCGCAGTATTGGTTTTTCGGTTAATTTGGAGATAATTGTTCGTCGTGCGTTTTCACACTCTTGTGACCATTTAAACTCAGCATTCTTCTTCAGTAGAACTGTAATTGGTGCTACTAAAGTTGAAAAGCATTGTATGAAGCGGCGGAAATAACTTGCAAGCCCTAGGAATTGACGTATTTGCTTGATGTTTGCTGGAGGAGCTGTTTCGAGTAATGCCGTTATTTTATGAGGACTAGGGCGAATAGTGCCATTGGAAATAATAACACCAAGATATTCCGTTTCCGTGTCGAAAAAAGTGCATTTAACATAGTTTAAACGGAAACCAGATATTGAAAGTGCATGCATTACCTTCTCTAAGTTACATATGCCTTCTTTTATCGATTTTGAAGGTACAATTACGTCGTCAATGTACACGAGTACACTTTCTCCTTCAAGATCTTTTAAGGCTTTATCAATTGCCCGTTAGTACACTGCTGGAGCATTTACGAAACCAAATGGCATGCAATTAAATTCGTAGAGTCCATCCGGAGTTATAAAGGCAGTAATGTGTCTCGATTCTTCCTCAATTTGCATTTGATAGAAATCAGATTTCATATTTAATGTTGTGAAATATCGTGCTTCTGCTATATGGTCCAGGTGATTATTAATGAGGGGTAGCAGATATTGTTCTTTAAATACTCGTTGATTGTATTCTACACACATTCTTGTTTCACCATTCTTCTATTTGACGAAGACGATCAGACTGGCATATTCAGATTTACTTTCACGTATGATCTCTTCTTGAAGTAGGTTTGTAATTATTTGCTGAACTTGTTTTCGTTCTGTAATTGCCAATTGGTCGATACACAACTGGGGTTGGATCTTTTAAAAGAATGGTATGTGTGCCAGTGGTGTTTGTTTTAGGTGTCGTTTGCTCACATTTCACTAAGAATTGCTTGACTTGGTTCATTATATAGATATTGCGTTGATCTGTATCGTGCAATTCTAGCCCATTGGCACCTTTTGTGACGCGGAGATGAGGTCTTTGAATGACATCCCACCCGATCAGGGCGTCGGCATTAGGTATTGCGAATGTTGGTACAATTGTAAACGTTATTTCTAAAGTAACATTAGATAACACGGCGATGACTCTACATCGACCACTGCTACTTACAGGTTACTTACCAAGACCGGTTAGGACTTGTTGGTCCACGTTAATTGATACATTTAATCGTTTGGCAGCATCTTCTGTTATAATGGAGATGTCGGCACCACTATCGATGAGGTATGTGAAAGTTAAAGCTTCGTTGTTACATAGGACGGTAACCACAAGAGACAGAGACAGACAACAATTCTTTTCTTCATGGCCTAATTTGTTGCAATGCGTGCAGGTTGGTATTGATGGTTTGTCTTTATTTTGTTCGAGTTGATAATGTTGTCTAGTACGCTTTTCTAGTCTCCATTTGTTTCGTACTTCCATATTATTGCGTTATGAAAATTATGACGTACAGGATATGTTTGATGATGTGTGTTGTCTCGCTTATTATCATCTTCGCTTAAATAGTTCTCGATCGGCTGCTGGTTTTTGGATTCGCAGAGCAGTTCGTGCTTCAGCGTGGTCAAGTCCATGTTCAATCATGCTTCTAACTATTGGCCATGGTATATATATATTCATATCATTCCACCCATTTATTTTAAATGGAGTAAACTTTATAGAAAGATTTGGTAAATTCTCCTACTTGTACGTTGGATGCTGAAAACATTACTTATCTAATTCCTCAAAAAAGACTGGTCTATGTTTAATTAATTTTGGTCGTCGAACTAGTTTTCACTCTCACTAAAAGCACGTAATTTATAATTATTTATTTTTAATAAACTCTCAATTCGCAATATCACAATGCAAGGTTAGGAAGTATTACTCTAATTAATTAAATACAACATATTGTTTAAGTAAAAGTTAACTACAAATTAAATCTTAATCATTAATGGAAAAACGGTAGTTTGGTTAACTTTTAAATAAGATCAGTCATTGTGAACCCTCGATTGTAAAACATGGTCAGCACCGAAAATCGGCTCCACTACTCGGAACCGAAGATCTGTACACGGATCTATTTTTTTAAAATTTTGACAGTTCTAATCCATACCAACCCAGATAATTAAATCCCTAAAAATGTCATAAATAATCTGAGCATTCCAAATGAATTATAATCGCGCGCCTGGTGTGATCTTTTCTTGATATACTGTTATTTTGCGGTTACTTTTTGAATCGCCCTTAATTATCTATATTTTAGGAACCGGCTATGTGTTTACTGCTCTAACTACTCAAAAAGCAAGTACGCCTGCTATCACAAATGCTCTACAAGGTCATGTTCCTGGGACAAGTCTTACCAGCAAAACAGCAACTTATGTTAAATATAACATACCTACCAGCGATACGCGTCTATTAACACAGTTAATACTAGACATTGAAAGCAGAAAGACAAGTCTAAATATCATTACCTTTGGAGTCAACTTAACAAACATTGATGACGTATTTTTAAAAGTTGGTGAATTAGAAGATAAGAAATCAGGTTCACGGCCAAACGAATTCATAGATGCCATTTCTGGAAGACAAAGTTAGTTGTTCAATAGGAGCAGTTGGCGGTAAAAATTGAATCTAATGGCGCTGTAATTCTATAACTCATTTGATTGTTTCTTCTATTAGCACTTATATAAAGGTTTATAACATTGATTATAAACAGATGTTCATTTTAAGTCGTACACTATTGCTACCTCGAGAACTATAAGAGCTGCAAGGTCGGTTAAATTAGCAAACAATTTCTATATTATAAGACTATTAAAATGAGCGAAACAAGAATTATTTTAGACCAGTGGTTCTCAAAATACGGGGTACAACTTTCTTATGTTTTCTTTATTTGCTTATTCGATTCAGTATTTTTTTCTGAATTCAACGATATCCATATGTAATACCCCAGTATTACAAAATATTTGAGAAATATGCAAAATTAAAAATGTATAATTTTTATGTAAATATGCCTATACAAAGAGTGCCATGGAAGAAAATAAATCAATAAAACAATTGTTAATATTATTTTTGTCAAACCAATGAAGTGTACTTCTGTATTATAACAACAAAACGAATAATTTTCTCATAATAAGTAGGTAGACATGTATGAAGTATACATGTAGAAAAATTTCAAATGCAGATATAAACAAATACATAGAGTTGTATTCTGAGCAGGGCCGTATTTAGGATCTGTAGACCCCTAGGCTGAATCTGTGGTGCGGGCCCGAACGTGGGGAATTTTGTAATTTAAAGTAAACATGTCAGGCAAATGTAAGATAAAAATAATGTAGCAAACAAGCTAATTTTACTTATATTTAATTCAAATACAGTACTTAAGTATTCAGATTTAAATGAATGTATCAAGTAATCTTAGTGGTTAATTAGTTTGCGACTACACTTCATACTAATGAAGCTAATTATAACATCTTCATTACTTAGTGGTCAAAATATCACTTTCAATACTGAGCAAAGCCAAAACGTTGTAATGAACATAAATGTTTTATTATTTCAAATTTAATATTTGATCGTACGATCAAACAAACCGGTATGCGTGTCACGAGATCACTTTTTTAAAGCAAAAATTATTTCCTACTAAATAGTATAAAAATATACAGGCCGTACCATTTAAAAAAAAGTCAAAAATAGGTATATCTCCGAAAATTAAAATATTTTTTTTCTGATTTACATTAATTTATGTAGCTTACTAAAAACACTAATAATTTTATTTGAAAGATTTTTTTGTATCTCTTATAACTTCCGAGAAAAATTGCGTTCCCTAGTTCCGTTTACACCCTCTACAGGGTGTTAATAAAAAAACTTTACACACTTTAGCAGGTGATAGTAGAGATGAAAACAAGAAAAAAATTCTAATACACTTAGGTCCAATACTCATCGGTTTTTAGAAAATTTATGTATGGAATTTGTACATAATACACAGGATTGACGGAAGGTATTGTGCTGGCCACATCAGATTTAACAACTAAGGACTCTAGGTGTTTACGATCAAGTGCGTGAGTCTCTTCGACGACGGCTGCAACTTTGTTTACAATTGATCGTAAACACCTAGAGTCCTTAGTTGTTAAATCTGATGTGGCCAGCACAATACCTTCCGTCAATCCTGTGTATTATGTACAAATTCCATACATAAATTTTCTAAAAACCAATGAGTATTGGACCTAAGTGTACCTATTAGAATTTTTTTCTTGTTTTCATCTCTACTATCACCTGCTAAAGTGTGTAAAGTTTTTTTATTAATACCCTGTATATACTATATGTATAAATAAATCAAAAATTCTAAAACTCCCCCATTAAATATATTTTTAAAAAATACACCAGTGACATTTTCGCGGGCTAATGTAGAATGTATAGAAGTGCACTGCCATCTAAAAGTTTTACCCTACTGCTCCCATTCAGTATTATGATTGTCTATATTAATTGAATTTGTTACAGCTAAATACATTGTTGGACCGATAATATTAATAAACTATTTTTTAGCACTAATTATAAAAAGATTTTTATACCATCGAAGAAATTGGTTTGAATTGATATATACGGTAAGTATAAAAACTGAAATAAATAATTACGCCAGCTTGCCTCGTATTTGGGTTTGTATTTTACTATATACAGCAGTGCTTTTTTGGGTGAAGTAATGACTAAAGGGCTAATTTATCAGTAATAGCAAGTTGAAAATTTAACCAGTGGTTTTCAAACGGTACAACAGAATTTAATTTTTTTAAATAGTATATAATTTTTAGCACATTAGACAACTATACAATTCTATATAATATTTGGTACTAAAATTAAAAATAAAGTTATAAAAATCTGATGTGGCCAACACAATACCTTCCGTCAATCCTGTCTATTATGTACAAATATACATATTTTTTTCTAAATTTCAATATAACACACTAGGTAACTTACGAATAAAGTTACTAAATATCATCAATAGCTGTCAAATTTAAATAAATAACCTATTAATTGAAATATAAACAGTTTACTTTTGAGGAAATAACATATTAAAGAATACCAGACTTACAGATTACAATTACAGGAACGGTAATGAACATAAGAATACTTAGAATCAAAGTGATAAGAAAAGTTTATATTGTTTTGCAGTGATTCCTGGACATATCTTTCAGCCACACTGTTAGATTTCCATCCAAATGAACAACTTCAACACTTCAAATTCCGACATAATTGCACACAAGGAGGATATAAAATTGCACAGTTTTTATTTAAACGTCAAAACGTGAAAATTTTCATTTCAATGTTTATAACCAAAAGGGAACAAATAAGTATCCATAGCAACAGAGCAATTGAAATCGCAAACGTAATTTACGTAAAATGTAACGTCAGTAGTAGATATTTTTCTTTAAATATCTACGTTTGAAGAAAAAATATAACGTGTCATTCGGAGTAAAAATATCTTTTTTTACAGTCTACATAGAAAGTAGCCTTTGCGCTCTCTTTTGTCAACGCAAAATGTCACTTTGCCACTCTAGCGCGACAAAGTAGAAAAAACGCTCGCTGTCCAAATTTCTACCTATACAATGTTGAGAAATGTCATTTGTCTACATTATTAATGGAAACCTTTAGTCAGGAACTAATGTCACTGTAGTGGCACATTTACAATCTTTACAAATCAATCTGACATAACTACTCTGTCGATATATTACATAACCAAAAAAATGCCGTCCTACTGTGAAAATAAAATAGGGCATTCATTTACAAAAACGAAAGTATAAAATGTTTAGATTAGATTGAAGCAATAGGTCAAGAAGAATGGGAAATACCGATAAATTACAATTAAATATAAAAGACGTTTTTTCTTTATATTAATCCTTATTAATTGAGTAGTAGTGTAAGTACAAAGTGTACATTTTATTATTTTTTGTTATGGTGGCGACTGTAGAAAAAAACTTGTGTGTTCCGAGCGCAAATGGACATTGTCGATTTCGAGAGAACCTCTCAATCAACAATGTCCTATTTTGCGCTCTTAATACACAAATAGCTATTGTGTGCCTCGCGTGCATTTATCCGACTCGGTTCGACCGTCGTTTAAATGTCCACGCTCGCCACACAAAGTATCACTTACTCCTAATAACACAATATACTATTCTCTCAGAACAAAGTATGATTTTGTTGCTTTGTAACTGTAAACAAACGTGAAAATTTTCACTTCAACGTTTATAACAAAAAGTGAACAAATAAGTATCCAATAGTTACAGAGCAATTGAAATCGCAAACGTAATTTACGTAAAATGTAACGTCAGTAGTAGATATTTTTCTTTAAATATCTACGTTTGAAGAGAAAATATAATGTGTCGTTCAGAGTAAAAGTGTCTAAAAGAATCACTTTTACTCCTAATAACACAATATACTATTGTTCTATCGTTTGAGAACCACTTGTTGAATTTTCAGTTTGTTATTACTTATAAATTAGCCACTAATTCTTGAGGGTCCGTAAAGTTGAAGTTACAACATCGCGTTGCCACATCGTGCTTCACATAATAATATTTTGCTCATTTTTTGCTATTTTTTGTTGTATAGTTTGAATTTTTGCTGAATCCATTCTTAAGTTATTAACAAATTAAAAATGTAACTCCATCTTCACGCTGGAGTTACAAAGAACTTAAATCAAAAATGTTTTGGTATTGTAATATTTTGCTCATTTTTTGATGTTTTTGGTGTATAGTTTGAATTTTTACTCAATCCATTCTTAAGTTATTAACAAATTAAAAATGTAACTCCATCTTCATGCTGGAGTTACAACTAACTTATATCAAAAATGTTTTGGTATTGTAATATTTTACTCATTTTTTGCTATTTTTTGGTGTATAGTTTGAATTTTTGCTGAATCCATTCTTAAGTTATTAATAAATTAAAAATGTAACTCCACCTTCACGCTGGAGTTACAACTAACTTATATCAAAAATGTTTTGGTATTGTAATATTTTGCTCATTTTTTGCTATTTTTTGGTGTATAGTTTGAATTTTTGCTGAATCCATTCTTAAGTTATTAACAAATTAAAAATGTAACTCCATCTTCACAGTGGAGTTACAGCTAACTTATATCAAAAATGTTTTGGTATTGTAATATTTTGCTCATTTTTTGCTATTTTTTGGTGTATAGTTTGAATTTTTGCTGAATCTATTCTTAAGTTATTAACAAATTAAAAATGTAACTCCATCTTCACAGTGGAGTTACAACTAACTTATATCAAAAATGTTTTGGTATTGTAATATTTTGCTCATTTTTTGGTGTATAGTTTGAATTTTTGCTGAATCCATTCTTAAGTTATTAATAAATTAAAAATGTAACTCCATCTTCACGCTGGAGTTACAAATAACTTAAATCAAAAATGTTTCGGTACTGTAATATTTTGCTCATTTTTAGCTATTTTTTGCTGTATACCGTAAATTGTTTGCTAAATCCATTCTTAAGTTATAAAAAAATTAAAAATGTAACTCCATGTTCACGATGGAGTTACAACTAACTTATATCAAAAATGTTTTGGTACTGTAATATTTTGCTTATTTTTTGCTATTTTTTACTGTATAGCTTGAATTTTTTACTGAATCCATTCTTAAGTTATAAACAAATTAAAAATGTAACTCCATCTTCACGGTGGAGTTACAATTAACTTAAATCAAAAATGTTTTGGTATTGTAATATTTTGCTCATTTTTAGCTATTTTTTGCTGTATACCGTAAATTGTTTGCTAAATCCATTCTTAAGTTATAAAAAAATTAAAAATGTAACTCCATCTTCACAGTGGAGTTACAACTAACTTATATCAAAAATGTTTTGGTATTGTAATATTTTGCTCATTTTTTGGTGTATAGTTTGAATTTTTGCTGAATCCATTTTTAAGTTATTAACAAATTAAAAATGTAACTCCATCTTCACGCTGGAGTTACAAATAACTTAAATCAAAAATGTTTCGGTACTGTAATATTTTGCTCATTTTTAGCTATTTTTTGCTGTATACCGTAAATTGTTTGCTAAATCCATTCTTAAGTTATAAAAAAATTAAAAATGTAACTCCATGTTCACGATGGAGTTACAACTAACTTATATCAAAAATGTTTTGGTACTGTAATATTTTGCTTATTTTTTGCTATTTTTTGCTGTATAGCTTGAATTTTTTACTGAATCCATTCTTAAGTTATAAACAAATTAAAAATGTAACTCCATCTTCACGGTGGAGTTACAATTAACTTAAATCAAAAATGTTTTGGTATTGTAATATTTTGCTCATTTTTAGCTATTTTTTGCTGTATACCGTAAATTGTTTGCTAAATCCATTCTTAAGTTATAAAAAAATTAAAAATGTAACTCCATCTTCACAGTGGAGTTACAACTAACTTATATCAAAAATGTTTTGGTATTGTAATATTTTGCTCATTTTTTGGTGTATAGTTTGAATTTTTGCTGAATCCATTTTTAAGTTATTAACAAATTAAAAATGTAACTCCATCTTCACGCTGGAGTTACAAATAACAAATCAAAAATGTTTCGGTACTGTAATATTTTGCTCATTTTTAGCTATTTTTTGCTGTATACCGTAAATTGTTTGCTAAATCCATTCTTAAGTTATAAAAAAATTAAAAATGTAACTCCATCTTCACAGTGGAGTTACAACTAACTTATATCAAAAATGTTTTGGTATTGTAATATTTTGCTCATTTTTTGGTGTATAGTTTGAATTTTTGCTGAATCCATTTTTAAGTTATTAACAAATTAAAAATGTAACTCCATCTTCACGCTGGAGTTACAAATAACAAATCAAAAATGTTTCGGTACTGTAATATTTTGCTCATTTTTAGCTATTTTTTGCTGTATACCGTAAATTGTTTGCTAAATCCATTCTTAAGTTATAAAAAAATTAAAAATGTAACTCCATGTTCACACGATGGAGTTACAACTAACTTATATCAAAAATGTTTTGGTACTGTAATATTTTGCTTATTTTTTGCTATTTTTTGCTGTATAGCTTGAATTTTTTACTGAATCCATTCTTAAGTTATAAACAAATTAAAAATGTAACTCCATCTTCACGGTGGAGTTACAATTAACTTAAATCAAAAATGTTTTGGTATTGTAATATTTTGCTCATTTTTAGCTATTTTTTGCTGTATACCGTAAATTGTTTGCTAAATCCATTCTTAAGTTATAAAAAAATTAAAAATGTAACTCCATCTTCACAGTGGAGTTACAACTAACTTATATCAAAAATGTTTTGGTATTGTAATATTTTGCTCATTTTTTGGTGTATAGTTTGAATTTTTGCTGAATCCATTTTTAAGTTATTAACAAATTAAAAATGTAACTCCATCTTCACGCTGGAGTTACAAATAACAAATCAAAAATGTTTCGGTACTGTAATATTTTGCTCATTTTTAGCTATTTTTTGCTGTATACCGTAAATTGTTTGCTAAATCCATTCTTAAGTTATAAAAAAATTAAAAATGTAACTCCATGTTCACGATGGAGTTACAACTAACTTATATCAAAAATGTTTTGGTACTGTAATATTTTGCTTATTTTTTGCTATTTTTTGCTGTATAGCTTGAATTTTTTACTGAATCCATTCTTAAGTTATAAACAAATTAAAAATGTAACTCCATCTTCACGGTGGAGTTACAATTAACTTAAATCAAAAATGTTTTGGTATTGTAATATTTTGCTCATTTTTAGCTATTTTTTGCTGTATACCGTAAATTGTTTGCTAAATCCATTCTTAAGTTATAAAAAAATTAAAAATGTAACTCCATGTTCACGGTGGAGTTACAACTAACTTATATCAAAAATGTTTTGGTACTGTAATTTTTTGCTCATTTTTTGCTGTATAGCTTGAATTTTTTGCTGAATCCATTCTTAAGTTATAAACAAATTAAAAATGTAACTCCATGTTCACGCTGGAGTTACAAATAACTTAAATCAAAAATGTTTTGGTACTGTAATATTTTGCTCATTTTTGCTATTTTTTGCTGTATAGCTTGACTTTTTTGCTGAATCCATTCTTATGTTATAAACAAATTAAAAATGTAACTCCATCTTCACGGTAGAGTTACAACTAACTTATATCAAAAATGTTTTGGTACTGTAATATTTTACTTAGTTTTCGCTATTTTTTGCTGTATAGCTTGAATTTTTTACTTAATCCATTCTTAAGTTATAAACAAATTAAAAATGTAACTCCATCTTCACATCGGTGTTACCTATTGTTACAACTAAGTTAAATCAAAAATATTTTAAATTTTTGCTGTATAATTTGAATTTTTTGTTATAGTTAATCTCAAGTTATAGTCCGGGGGCTAGTGCTACAAAAAAATGTATCATGGTATTCCAAATACTAACCCTTGGTGGTCACTTTAAATACCCTGAAGAACGATTTTCTGTCTTTCCCGGAAAAAAGACGATCTACCCAGCTGTGGGTCATGAGCCAAAACTGTCTAAAAAATTGATATTTTAGAATCTAAGTATTCTGTATGGGACCTGCATAATATATATATATATATATATATATATATATATATATATATATATATATATATATATATATATATATGTAAATAGTAGTCGATAATAAATGCCAGACATTTTCAATGGTTACAGAGGGCGCTAAAGCCTTTTACTGCTGTGAATTTTACCTACCAAAAAATGTCCGTGCCATTCCATCCGGGCTTTAGTCAACTGATAATTTCTACCCTGAAAGATACAAAAAAAATATGGCCGGACACATTGGATGTTTATACGTGTCACAGCACCCTTGCGATTTCATTGGCCGCTTACAGTGGGGAGTACTCGTATATAATAGCAAACTGTCTGGGACTAGCTTTATTTTATTAATTACCATAAATCAAACAAGAAAATTTGATGCCAGATAATTTCATTGGTTATTGGCTACTCCCAGACATTTAAAAAAGTCAAAATTACACCCCACTCCGAAAAAACTTGTTTTTTTATTAGCATAGCATTCCGTCTAGAAATTACATTCGATTCTTTATTTTTATATCTTTTACAAAAACTAAAACCGCCATACAACATAAAAGACTTCTTTAAGGCACACGAACATCAGCAATGTGCAAAGTAAGCTTTAAAACATGAAAAAAATCAATATTTAAGTAGAAAACGTGGCAAAAACATATGTTATTGCTTACAGAACAGCATACTAACTATGCATATCATATTTGGGTTTTGGCTGAATGGGAAATTTATTATATATGTAATTTCTTTTAAAATTTTTTTTATTAAATGTTAAACTAGTTTATATTAAATAAAAAAAAGTATATATATATGAGGTATTATATTATTCATCATCAGTCTCATTGTCACTGCGGAAATTCGATTCAGAAGTAATAATTTCGTCCTCACTGCTTTCATTACCTATAATAATAAAAAAATACTGCATTTTAGGCGTAATCGAATGATTAATGAAGATCTCACAGATGTCACTAACAATATTACTCTTATTCAGTTTTAACTTCTGCTAGTAATTATTTAGCTTAATTGAAATATTTTTGAGAATTTTGAAGAGAGTATTGGAATACGCCGTTTTGTATTACTTTCGCACGTGTAGATTGTGGCAAAGTGAGTTTTAATTATTATGGTACGGATTATTTTCCCTCTATTTAAGAAACAAATACAGTTGTATTTATCGTCGTTAGATGGATTAACGCCTTCAAATTTTTTTTTACAGACATTTAACATCTATCTCAAGGCAAAAGGGCAGTTATTTAGTGCGGAAGTGTTGGATTCTCTCGTTTGTCATTCGATTAATGTTATAATTTAGTGTTTCTGTATATCTTTTTTATCGTACGCGGCTGAAGTGGCTATAGTAACGTTCTCGACACATATGTATTTTATTTAAAATTCTATATGTTCTTCATATCAACAATACGTTTGTAGTATTACAACACATATATTTGTGTAATATATTTATCGCCATTTTAACTGATAAATCTAGTACTTAGGTAAACTTAATCAGGATTTTTATTTCTTTTCATAAAATATAAATTGCCTTTTTCTGCTTATTTTTTTGACCCACCCCTCACTCAAGGCTGAGGATAGGATTTACTTGATACAACCCAGTAAAACTTTTAAATGTTTAGAAACAAATGAACTGTAAGTAATACATATATGTACAATAACCGAACGGTACAAATATTTCATCATTACCGATATATGTGTACAAAGCAGATTGGCACACCTAGCAATGGGTAATATGCCGTGATGATATATATATTATTACCTTCAGAATTTAATTCAAACAGTTGTAATATGACGTCCTTAACCTCTAGTGGCATTTCATCCCCGTCGAACCAATGTAAATCATACCAAAATAACTAAGGCACCACTGTAAATGGTGCAACTTTCAACTCTTCTAATATCCCCTATATAAAACATATATGTGTATTTTTATTTCAAATGGTAATTATAAATTGTCTCTGAAATATGAAGCGGAATACCATGATCCACCGCCCCCACGTTAAGCGGTTGACAAAATCGCAAGGGTGCTGTGACCCGTATATACATCCAATGTGCCCGACCATAATTTTTTTGTGTCTTTCAGGGTAGAAATTATCAGTTGACTAAAGCCCGGATGGAATGGCATGGATATTTTTTGGTAGGTAAAATTCACAGCAATAAAAGGCTTTAGCGCCCTCTGTAACCATTGAAAATGTCTGACATTTATTATCGGCTACTATTTACATATATATAATGCCATTTTATGCAGGTCCCATACAGAATACTTAGATTCTAAAAAATATCAATTTTTTAGACAGTTTTGGGTCATGACCCACAGCTGGGTAGATCGTCTTTTTTTCCGGGGAAGACAGCAAATCGTTCTTCAGGGTATTTAAAGTGACCACCAAGGGAGTATTTGGAATACCATGATACATTTTTTTTTGTAGCACTAGCCCCCAGTCTATTATAAATAAATAAATAAATAAAATGTTTGTATCCGCTATAATATCTTGTTAAATTCATATTTGGACAAAAGGTGAAGACTACATATAGCTGCAGCAATTAGTTATACAGTTGTCAAATATAACATGTGTATCTCTTATATTCCTTTTATTGGTCTGGAAAATTATACAAAATGAATTTATAGATAGGTACAGTTACTTGCAGATAGTGGAATTAATTTTGAACATTTTTTTAGGTCCAAGAAAATATTTTAAATTTAACAATGTTATGAACATACATCACAAAACTTTGAAAGCCTTTTTGACATGTAATTGATATAAACACACCATAAAATGAGATAGAAACAGTACAAGTTAAATTCATGTATGTATAATTTGCATTTTCCGCCATTATATTTCATAAGTTAGCAAGACAAGCGAGAAATTTGGCGTTTGGTTTGCTAGCGAGCAAATCAAGCAAATGCTAGGCTAGCAAAATCGTTCAACAAATTTTACTTCCGATTGCTTGTTTTCCTGGGGCTTATTGAGCGCACCTAATGAAAAGTAAATGAATGTGGCAGAGATGAGGATGTTGAAATAGATGTTGTGAAAGACACGGAAAGATACGGTAAGGAATGAAAGAATAAGGGAAATAACTCTAGTGTTAGGAGTCTGTAGAAAGATACAAGAGAGACGATTACATTGGTTTGAACATGTCATGAGGAGAGATGGAGAATATATAAAAAAAGAATGAATTGCTGAGAAATAGAAGGTTGAAGAATCAGAGGAAGACCAAAGATAAGTTGGAAGGAATGTATTGCGGAAGACTTGAGAGAAAAGGAACTGAATAAGAACGACGTCGCAAAACATAAATGAGAGGATGAAGAAAATAAAAAATAGCTGCCCGTAACGAATGGGAAAAGCTAAAGAAGAAGTCAGTGTCAAGTGCAATTTGCATAGTTTGTGAAATAATTTTACTGGAAATTTAGAATCTTGTGCAAGACAATTTATGTATGGAATTTATACATAATACACAGGATTGACGGAGGGTATTGTGCTGGCCACAACAGATTTTTTACCTTTCGCTAAGAGAAATATTGGATTCATGCTAAAAATCGCACCGTTGCACCCATGTTATATTTGACAACTGTATAACTAATTGCTGGAGCTATACGTAGTCTTCACCTTTCGTCCAAATATGAATTTAACAAGATATTATAGCGGATATGAAGTTGGAGTTATAAACATTTTATTTATTTATTTATTTATAACTTGAGATTAACTATAACAAAAAATTCAAATTATAGGTACAGCAAAAATTTAAAAATATTGCCATTAAAATATTTTTGATTTAACTTAGTTGTAACAGTAGGTAACACCGATGTGAAGATGGAGTTACATTTTTAATTTGTTTATAACTTAAGAATGGATTCAGCAAAAAATTCAAGCTATACAGCATAAAATAGCAAAAAATAAGCATAAAATTATAGTACCAAAACATTTTTCATGTAAGTTAGTTGTAACTCCACCGTGAACATGGAGTTACATTTTTAATTTGTTTATAACTTAAGAATGGATTTAGCAAAAAATTCACGGTATACAGCAAAAAATGAGCAAAATATTACAGTAGCAAAACATTTTTGATTTAAGTAATTTGTAACTCCAGCGTGAAGATGGAGTTACATTATTAATTTGTTTATAACTTAAGAATGGATTCAGCAAAAAATTCAAGCTATACAGCAAAAAATAGCAAAAAATGAGCATAAAATTACAGTAGCAAAACATTTTTCATATAAGTTAGTTGTAACTCCACTGTGAAGATGGAGTTACAGTTTTAATTTGTTTATAACTTAAGAAAAGATTGAGCAAAAAATTCAAGCTATATAGCAAAAAATAGCAAAAAATGAGCAATATATTAGTATGTGAAGCAAGATGTGGCAACGCGATGTTTGTTGTAACTCCAACTTCACGGACCCTATTCTTGATCAATTTTTGTATACAGGTGTTTCCAAGCTTTTTTTCTGAATTACGACGTTCTATAGGTTCAGGAAAAAAATAGTATAACATAATCGTATCTGAAAAATTTAATGGTAGTAGTATCGACTTCCGGTATTTACCGGAAGTAGGCATAACTACACTCAAATTCAAAATTTCAAATGAGAACCTAGGTCATGTGTGGTATCGTTGGATGTATATGTGCAGCTATATCAGTGCTAAGCGAACCGTTCAATTATTTTGCCTTTCTAGCGTTGGCTAAGCGCTAATCCGGCTGAGCGCGAGCATTTTAATTACCAACCAGGAGGTGAAGGCGGTAAGGAAATAAAAACAACGATCAAAGACAGATCAAAGATTACTTGACAGCTAAATTTTTAATATCATTATTTTCAAATCCTATATTTTAAAATTGTGTGTGTCAATCATGCATATAACGTAATAAGCATTGCAGTCAGTAAGTATTCTTCTACCGGTAGCTGGTATCGGATGTATTGATGATCTCGACTTCGTCTCAATTGTACCGATCCAATGCTTACCCCCAGGTCGTTCACAAGTTCTCTGGCAGTGGTACGACGGTCCTGCAAGACCAAAGTCCTCACTTGTTCAATAACAGTGTCATTTCAGCTTGTTGTGTGGCCTACCGCGACGTGATTCGCTGTCCACTGACAGCCATCTTTGAAATGATTGTACCACTCTTTTAAGCCTGTTGAATTATGATTTCCGTTTGGGTTTCGCCAACTTTTTGGTAAAATTCTATGAAATATTTCTGCTCAAGTTCATCCTTCATTAAGAAAAATGAAAATACAATAAGAGTAGTGCGTGTTGGTGGGTTCTAGACCAGATAACGATCTATGACGTCAGACATCGATAACGCATAATCTTTTCAGTAAAAAGTAGGTGAACATAAATTCAGGTCTGGGAATAAAACTAGTTGAAGGAAACATGAAAGCCCATCTGGTTTAAAAAATATAACAAATTCAAATTAGAAATTCATTAAATATTTTCAATCTGTGAAATTTTCACGCGTATTTTTGGCAGAACTGTCTCCCACGTTTTGAGTAACATCCGCGATGATTTCTAACCTTCGGCATTTTTCTCTAATCTGTTAACCTCACGATTACAACCATTATCTGTTACCATACCTAGCAGAATAAACATAATATGCAAATAGCCATCTGACAAAAGGTTTCAGTCAGCTGTGAATCTATATTATTATTAATTATTTATGTATTAAGGGCATACTTAAAAAAATATAGCACGGAGGAATGTTTAAAGCTCGACGCGTAGTGGAGAGTTTCATTTTCCCGAGTATTA
This sequence comes from Harpalus rufipes, assembly GCA_951394225.1. Classification (NCBI taxonomy): domain Eukaryota; kingdom Metazoa; phylum Arthropoda; class Insecta; order Coleoptera; family Carabidae; genus Harpalus; species Harpalus rufipes. The sequence continues at coordinate 6,217,749 of OX596292.1, forward strand.
TAATCTGAATTATGCCCATAGTGAATACAACGTTTCATTTTATTTTGGTATATTTGTACATTCATTACCGTGCATTTTAATTATGTTGTAATTTCTATCTAATTTGTTGTTGCGTTGTTGAAAGAGAAAGAATACGAAAATTTTGCAAGTGGCGATGTTCAAAAATGTTTGAACAGCTGTTCCCTGGCAACTTTATAGGCCGTCGGGCAATAAAAGCCAAATTGCGCCCAGTTTTAAGGGTGAATAAACAAGTACATGATTCCAAAATAAAATAATAGTTCTGAAAGGCAAGTAAGTGCTTCGGACTGGTGAGGAAAATTTTGTAAATTGAGACGAAGTCACTACATCCGATACCGGTAGAAGAGTACTTACTGACTGCAATGCTTATTAAGTTCTTTGCACGATCGAAATACAAAATTTTAAAAATAAGATTCGAAAATAATATTAAAAATTTAGTTGTCAAGTAATCTTTGATCTGTCTTTGATCGTTGTTTTAATTTACTTACCGACTTCACATCTTGATTAGAAAGTAATCACAATGAAAATACAAAAGTAGTATATATTGGTGGGTTCTAAACCAGATAACGATCTATGACGTCAGATAAGATAACGATCTATGACATCAGAGATACGAGATTTTAAAGATAAGATATGACGTCATAGATAATGAGGGACATCATAGACATAGGAGATTTTAAAGGTAAGGATTGCTGACGCCACGTAGTGATGTCAGAGTGTGATGTTATTGGATTATTTTCACACAGTTTTAACACGTTACGTTAAGGAACGATGGAACAACTTGAGATTAAATATGATTGTCTTAAGGAGTGGTGCAATATCTTGATAGTTTGATAAGGAACAGGACAGGATAAGAATGTCTTAAGAGACTTCTACATCTTAAGATTTGATAATGTTAAGATTATAATTTATTTAATTTGGAAACACAGATTAACTCGTATTATATTTATTTTTCATTCATATTCAACATTGACAATCTATCATTCATAATATATTTTTACCTCCCGCTACCCTTGGTAAGGGAGGTATAGGGAACGTGCTAAAAATCGCATATCAAGATTTTGATGACCATGTTTTAAGGTCCCTATAATCCAATTTTGACATTTTCACAATGATGTCTCTGAGTGTATATGTGTGTGTGGATCTTCTTGGCACTCTAACTCAAATATCATCATTGAGAAACTTTTGAAACCATGCATTTCTACCTTATTGTAATATAGAAAAAAAACCATTAAATTTTGGTGTCAATGGGATAACCGGAAATGGCAGTTTACTTAAAGCTCAAAATAGTTTTTCTTTAAAAAAATATTTATTTTTTCGAAATTTGTTATTATAAAAATTAAAGATTATTCCATTTTCTACAGGTTTGCATTAATACTTTTTGTATATATTTTATGAACAAATTTATAAAGTACTATAAAAATTATATTTGGGAAATTATGCTATAAACACAACTCCATGGTTACACATTTCAGCTCAAATGTTTGTAACTTACAGACAAATGTCACAGTCAAAAAAATAATGATTTCAAATTAATAACAGTAACGTTTTAAAAAGAAAATTGTAAATAGAAAAATAGTTATATGGAAAGGAACTTAATATACATAGTGTAATGAAGCCATGGAATGACGTGTTACACGATTTAATTTTTTTTCATTGCTTTAATCGGAAAAAAATATTGTAACGTTTTTATTTATATGGGTAAAGTGTAAAACATAGACAATTATTATTAATTAAAAGAATACGTTTATTAAACGGTAAATAAATATTAGAAATATAATTAAAAGATTATAAAAGTAACTAACACTATGATAAACAAATATTAACACTAATTTAAAGACTAAGATTATTATAAGACACTTAAACACTATGATTATTTATTTGAACAATTAACACCACTCTTTATGTCACTAATTACATTTATTTATGTTCACTTGTCGACACTTATTTATATCAGACTTCTGCACTTGTTGCTTGTATAATACAGAGTGTCCGCTGGCCTTGGCGGTGGGTTATATATACCTGGCTAGATTATTTCTAGAATCTACTAGGAACCACCAGAGAACGTCTAGAGATAAACAACATCACACAATAGGTTACCGCGACTAGTCCTAACAAGTTCGCTGCGCACAGACACCGAGGCGCCTGGTAGTGCGGCGTCGGCGGCCGCGGGGGTTACATTACAATAGTTTCAATTTAATAATAATGTTATAATACGAAAATTATAAAGAGAACAATAGTTATATGGAAAGGAATTTATTATACATAATTTCTAGCATTAGTAAATATGCAGGTATGTTATTTTTTTTATTTTAAAATAAATAAATATATTGTAACGTACGCCCCTGACTAAGCGACCGCCGGCACTGGTAGAATATTCTCGAACGATGATGTAATCCCTGGTGACGGAAAAACCCTACTAATTAGTGTTTATAATTATTTAATCTAGTGATTGTTATTTTTATTATCTTTTTAATATCTTAATTATTTATCGTTTAATGACCGTATTATTTTAATTAATAATATTTCTTTGATTTTTACACTTCACCCAAATAAATAAACGTTACAATTGGTGTCAGATGTGGGGTTGTTATTAAAGTGTGAAGTGTAAATAAAAATAAATAAAATGGCGAATGTGACTAAACAAGTAAAATTAAGCGAAATAAAAGTTAGTGATCTCAAGAGATAACTGGAACAACGGCATGTGGAAGAAACAGGAAGGAAGTCAATACTTCAAGAAAACTGCGGAAGGCATTAACCGATGCTGGTGAAAATCCAGAGGTTTACTTATTCGAAATTCCGTATGATGTATCCGACATTAGTAAACATTTAGAACAAAGTTTTAAACGAAATATGGCAGAAAATTCTACAAGTTTAGAACAAAAATAAATCAAAAGATCTAGAAAGGCAGAAGAAAATTCTAGAACATTAGAACAAAAATAAAGGAAAATTCTCGAAAATTAAAAGAAGAAGTAACACTGGAAATGGCAAAAAGTTCTAGAAAAGTAGAAAAAAATTCTAGAACATTGGAACAAAAATTAGAGGAGAATTCTAGAAAGACTGAAGAAGACTTGAAGAATTTAGAAGATGAGTATGGTAAGAAGATCGAAGAATTACAAGAAAAGTTTACTAGCATTACAACTTCGTCGTCAATGTCAAATTCCGATGTAGCAAGGGCAAACCTACTAGAAGAAAGGACAGTAGTAAAACCTGATACAAGCACAAAAATGCACATCAAAACATCGGAATTTGATGGAAAATCTTCGTTGCCGAACTACTTAAAACAATTTGAAACAGCTGCGAAAGCACATAACTGGACATCCACGGAGAAGGCTACAGCGTTACTGTCTCGTTGCGTGAAGAAGCTATCGATGTCCTACAAACCCTAAAGAAAGAAGAACAAAAGGACTACGACCAACTAGTCAAGCGATTGGATATGCGGTATAGAAATGCGCATCTGGAGCAGGTGTACCAGACGCCTGAAAGACACACAGAGGGACAGAGAAAGGAACTAGAAAGAAAGGGAAGTAAAGTAGACGCATTGTCCAGAAGGCCATGCCAAGATAGAGGTAAATATGATAGTCGACTGGAAGAAAAACATTCCACCATTTCCAGAATAACAGTAGTCGACGTTAGTTGGCAGGCCGATGGACTACGCAAGGACCAAGAAGATGACCCGACTTTGAAAATATTAATGGAATGGCAAGCAGAAGAGAGCAAACCAAGATAGGAAGATGTTGCACCACACTCACAGAGTGTAAAAAAATCGTATTGGGCGCAATGGGACTCCATAGTGATTGAGGATGGCCTGTTAAAGCGTGTGGTAAAGAATGATGATGGAACTGAGAAGTTGGTTATTCCCCAAAGTAGAGTACCAGACGTTTCGAACGAAATCCATGACGGATCTGGAGGAGGCCATTTTGGAGTCAACAAGACTTTAGAAAGATTGCGCCCTGGGTTAACAGCAACGAGGATGTTGAACACTAGTGCAAGAAATGTGTGGTTTGCGCTGGAAGCAACGGTACGCATAGACGACAAAGAGCTCCAATGCGTCAATATAACATTGGCTGTCAATTTGAACGCATTGCGATTTACGTAGCTGGACCATATCCAGAAAGCGAAGACGGAAATAAATACATCGTTGTTGTCATGGCTAATTTCACCAAATGGGTTGAAGCCTACCCATTACCAAACCAGGTCGCCGAAACCTTAGTCAAAGAGTATGTATGTCGGTTTGGTGGACCACGTGAACTTCACTCCTATCTGGGAAGAAATTTTGAGTCTGCCGTTTTCCAAAATATCTGTAAGATATTAGGAATTAATAAAACGAGGAAAACTGCATTAAACCCGCAGTCCGATGGCATGGTTGAACGAATGAACAGAACGATCAACCAATACTTGTCGAAGCTAGTCTCCAACCACCAAAAAGACTGAGACCGACATCTTCATCTGTTCCTGACGGCTTATCGTTCATCCGTCCATGAAACAACAGGGCAAACTCCTGCGAACATCTCATTCGGGCGTGAGTTGCGCCTACCATGTGACTTGGTGTTCGACAGTACACCTGGGGAAGCCCTAACCGGGGAATATTACGTAACGGACTTACGGAGAAGAATGGATGACATTCATGAATACGTCTGCACAAACATTCAAGCTGCCAGCAGTGCCAGCGGCCGAATGAAGGACCAATATGACATCAAGGCTGAAAAAGGTGGATACCAACCTGGAGATTTAATGTGGCTTTACAATCCACAAAGGCGTCGCGGTTTATCACTAAAGTTGAAAACAAACTGGGAAGGTCCGTATGAGGTCGTTAAGAGAATAAACGACGTGATATACAGGATTACAAAAACACCTACAGGGAAGCCGAGAGTAGTACGCTTCAATTGGCTAGCCCCTTTCGCTGGTGACAACAATGAAGAACATCGTAGAGCAACGGTTCGTCGGATCATAGCTCAGGAGCCAACTTTTGAAGACTTCATGGAACAGTATTTCTTTGGTCACAAGGCGCGATATGGTGTGACGAAAGAATAACACCGAAATCTGTTCACCGTGTCTTCAGATTATTCCCTCGGCCACTGCGTATCAGAAGACTTAAAAATGTCACGAGGCATAGCTTCAGTCTTTAAGACGAAATTTGGACGACTACAAGAACTGGCCAACCAAGGTCCATCCTTCGGGAAAACGCTACGACTGAGGGATAACAATGTATATCTACTACCTGATCACAAAACCACGCTCCTACCATAAACCGTCGTATCGCAGTCTATTGAACTCTATGCGATTTGAAGGATCATCTGCTAGAAAATGATATTTTGAAGCTAGCAGTACCGAAGTTAGGCTGTAGACTAAATGGTTTGGATTGGAGGATTGTTAGAAACATGTTAGAGATCCTATTCCGCTATACCGGCGTTGAACTTCTCGTCTGCAGCTTTAACCTTAACGTACAGAAAGAAGAACTCGAGCAGACCATCGACTGTCACTTCTTCAAGACTTCTAAATGTACCAAAGGTAATACATGTTGATTTCGTCATCAAGAACTGTTCCGGGACGAAACAGTCTTAAAGAGGGGGCAGTGTAACGTACGCCTCTGTGTTGAATTTTAATATTTTAAATGATTGCTATGATTGCCAAATTATTTAATAATAAAAATAAAAATCTAGTTTGATAGTGATACAGTTGTTTCAGAGTGAGATTAATTGATTGAATGAAATGTCATTAGAAAATATTTTTATAAAATAAATAATTTTTAATTTTTTGGAAACTTGTTGATTTATTGTGGAAGTGTCTTCTATCTTCAGGTCTTTATCACTGCATATTTTACAATAGGTTATGGGCCCAGAACGAGACTTGAAGTTTTAGATTTTAGTTACCAATTATTATTATTTTGTGAAGAATAACATAATGGAAGTTAAAACAGATATTGAGAAGTTAAATGGGAATAATTATTTGAATTTGACTTTTCGTGTTCAAATATTATTGGAAGCAAAAAATGTGTGGTCGGCTATCGGCCTGATACGAACGAGAGAACTACAGAACAAAGTCTAAATGATAGAAAGGCCATGAGTATTCTTTGTAACTCCATAGATGACAACCAGTTGACTTATATCCGCGATGTGAAATCTGCAAAAGATGCATGGTCAGCTTTAAGGAAGGCTCACACATCGATAGGATTAATTCATGTAATTCATTTAAAACGAGAATTATACGCGTCACACTTAAAAATTGATGAATCCATGACGGAATATTTTGAAAGAATGTCAAAAATTGCATTGAAACTCAACGCTGCAGGGTTCGGATTGTCCGATGAAGAATTCGCACACATATTATTAACGGGTCTACCAGATGATTTTGATACTTTAGTCGTTGGTATGGAGGCTTCAGGTTCTATCTCAGTTTCTAAAGTCAAAACCTTTTTAATTAATGAAGAATCTAGAAGAAATAAGAAAAATACTTGTGAATTGTCAAATAGTACTGATCCGTCAAAAGCATTATTTTCATCAAATAATGTCAAAGTTAAAACATGTCATTTTTGCGGTAAACCAGGACATATTGCCAAATATTGTTTCAAAAAGAAAAATCATGAAAGAATGAAGAATGTAGCCACAAAATTTTGTCAGAAATATGAAGCTACATGTATGAATACTTATAATAAAAAAATACATGTAAATAAATGGTGTTTGGATAGCGGTGCTACCGATCATATGACATCTGAGAAAAAATATTTATCAAGTATTAAAGTAAGAGAAGATTTTTATGTTAAAATAGCGAACGGACAAAAATTAAAAGTCACTGCAGAGGGCGAAGGGAAATATTTTACAAAAATAGGCAATGGCACGAGAGAAATTATTTTAAACAATGTTTTGGTTGTTCCTGAGTTAGATGGAAATCTTTTATCTATTTCAAGAATTATGGAAAAAGGATTTACAATAGTTTTTGAAAATAGAATTGCAAAAATTATGAGGAACAATGAAGTAATTTTAACTGCACGACGGGAAAACGGATTATATTTTGCTTATTTAAAACCGCTAAATGTAATTGCGAATGCTAAAATAATAATAAATTCGTCGAAAGAAATGGAAATGTGGCATAAACGATTTGGGCATTTAAACTTTGCATATTTAAAGAAATTGCAAATTATGAATATGGTAAATGGATTGACATTTTCAGAAAAAGATGTGTCAAATGAAATTTGCTCAACTTGTATTCAAGGTAAGCAAACTCAAACATCTTTTCCTAAGAAATCTTTAAAACGTTCAAGTGGTCCTCTTGAGTTAGTATTTAGTGACGTATGTGGACCAATCACTCCTTCTTCGCTTGGAGGTAATCGTTATTTTATCACATTTATAGATGATTTTAGTCGTTTCATTGTTGTTTATGTTATCAAACAGAAATCAGAAGTTTTCAAATGTTTTGTTGATTACAAGTCAATGGCAGAATTACATTTTGATAAGAAAATAAAATGTTTGCGTACGGACAATGGGACAGAATATGTAAATAATCAGTTCACCAATTATATGAAAGAACATGGCATCAAGAGACAATTAACAAATACATATTCTCCACAACAAAATGGTGTGGCTGAAAGGGCCAATAGAACAATTGTCGAAACTGCACGTTGCATGTTGGATAACAGTGGATTGTCACAGAAGTTTTGGGCTGAAGCTGTTTCAACTGCAGTGCATATCAGGAATAGATGTCCTACAAAATGGTTGGAAAATGAAGTTCCCGCTTATCATTGGTATGGTAAGAAACCTAGCATTAAATATTTAAAAGTTTTTGGTTGTACATGTTGGTCTTTAATAAAAGATAATAGAGCAGGAAAATTTAATATTAAATCAGACCCATCTATATTACTTGGATATTCAACCACTAGAAAGGCGTACAGAATATGGAATGAAAGAAAAAGAGTAGTCGAAGAAAGCCGAGATCTTCGATTTGATGAAAATTATTTTCCATTTAAGCATAATAATTACAAGAAGAATGAAGTAACACAGAATAATGAATTAACAAAAAACATTTTTTCGATTGTTAGCGATGATGATGATGGTAACAGACACAATTCAGAAGAAAATACAGAAAATAATGAAGAAATTGAAGAAGTAATTCTTTGTGAGGAAACTCCCATAGAATTAAGTGGGAGAATTAATTTAGAAGAAAAAGATGATAATCAAAATGAAAATTTATCTGCCGGATTAAGTGGGAGAGATAACTGTAGAAAAGGAAATCCAAGAAGATCGGAAAGATTAAAACAAAAATCAACGATCCATGAAAATAAAATTGCAAATCAAATTGTTAATTTCTCTTCCTGTATTGAACAAGATCCAAAAAGTTTTGAAGATGCTATAAAAAGGGAAGACAGAGAAAAATGGATGGAGTGTATGGAGGATGAAATAAATTCATTACAGAAAAATGGAACATGGATTTTAGTTCCGAAACCAACAAATAGAAAAATTATTGGATCAAAATGGGTTCTTCGCAGAAAATTTAAGAAAACCGGCGAAATTGATCGCTATAAAGCTAGACTTGTTGCTCAAGGTTATTCCCAAGTACCAGAAATAGATTTTCATGAAACTTTTTCACCAGTTGTTAAATGGCAAAGTCTTAGAATCCTTTTTGCCCTAGCTGCGGAACTAGACTGGTATATACATCAAATGGATGTGAAAACAGCGTATTTGAATGGAAACCTGAACGAAGAAATTTTCATGTACCAGCCTCCTGGATTTATAAAAGAAGGTGAGGAAAATTTAGTATGTTTGTTAAAACGATCGTTGTATGGATTAAAACAATCTGGGAGAGAATGGAATAAATGTTTAAACGAATATCTCTTGAAACTAAACTTTCAAGTGAGTCACGCTGATCCATGTGTATACATTACCTCTATTCATGATCGTCTGTTAATAACTACTGTATATGTTGATGACTTGCTCATTTTTGGATCGAATTTAAAAGATATTGAAAATATAAAGAAGAAATTAAACCAAAGATTTGAAATGAAAGATATGGAAGAAGCTAACTATTTCCTTGGTGTAGAAATCAAAAATAATCGCGAGAAACACATAATTAGCATAAACCAAAGAAAATATGCTGAAGATGTTTTACAGAGATTTTCTATGCAGAATTGTAAACCAATTTCAACACCACTTGACGTTACTAGTAAATTAAACAAAGATTCATGTCCAAAAACTGAAGAAGAAAAAGAAAATATGTCAAAATATCCATATAAGCAACTTATTGGAAGTCTTATGTATTTAGCAACCACTACAAGACCAGATCTGATGTTTCCGGTAACATTTTTAAGTCAATTTTGTTCAAATCCTGGCTTAGAACATTGGAAAGCAGCAAAGAGAATTTTAAGATATTTACAATGGACGAAAACTTTTGAAATTGAATACTCAAAGCAAGGAAGCAAAATTACTGGTTATACTGATGCAGATTGGGCTTCTAATGTGGATGATCGTCGATCCTTCACAGGATATTTATTTACATTGGCAAATGGAGCAGTTACATGGCAAACTCACAAACAGGAAACTGTTGCGTTGTCGACAGCAGAAGCAGAATTTATGGCATTGACAAGTGGATGTAAGGAAAACATGTGGATCAAACAATTTTTTGAAGACCTAAAATTGAGAAATTTTTTACCTGATGTATCTATAATTTATTCAGATAATCAGAGTGCCAAAGCTATGTCTGAAAATCCTGTATATCATTCACGAACTAAGCATGTCGACATAAAATACAAGTACATCAGAGAACAAGTTGAAAAGAAAATTGTGAAAATAAATTATCTTCCTTCGGAAAATATGCCTGCGGATATCCTGACGAAGATAGTAAATGGAAATCGAATAAAGAAACTAATATCGATGTTCGGATTGAAACAAGCATAATATTTAATAAAAAAAATTATTAAATAATCTGGCAAAGTGGGAGTGTTGAATTTTAATATTTTAAATGATTGCTATGATTGCCAAATTATATAATAATAAAAATAAAAATCTAGTTTGATAGTGATACAGTTGTTTCAGAGTGAGATTAATTGATTGAATGAAATGTCATTAGAAAATATTTTTATAAAATAAATAATTTTTAATTTTTTGGAAACTTGTTGATTTATTGTGGAAGTGTCTTCTATCTTCAGGTCTTTATCACTGCATATTTTACAATACTCTGACTAAGCAACCGCCGGCACTGGTAGAATATTCTCGAGCGATGACGTAAACACCGGCGACGGAAAAACCCTACGTCTAGACGTGTTAATTACACCGGCGTCCTGATTTTTTTGTATTCAATGTCACTGTCGTGTCAGAACGGTGGAGACCTTCACAAGGACTGTCTGCTTCTCTTTTATATCTTCTGCTGCAGCCACGATTCTAGCCACTAGTTCTAACTCTGTGTTCACCGGTGTCTCGTAAACAGAGGTCTTCATCTGACCCCAAAAAAAGAAATCTAGTGGAATTAGGTCGGGGCTCCGGGCTGGCCACGCAACTGGACCTCTCCTTCCAATCCACTTATTCGGGGATTTTCTATTTAACAATGCGGTAACGTCTCGCGTTGTGTGAGCCGGTGCCCCATCATGCTGAAACCAAAGTCTCCGTCTTATGTTTAGTGGCAAGTATTCAAGTAGTTCCGGCGGCACAGTATCCCAGAAAAGAAAATAATTTTCACCATTCAATCGGTTTGGGAGAATGTAGGGTCCAATAACGTACACCCCTATGATTCCAGCTCATACATTTATCGCAAAACGTTGTTGATGTGCGCGAATAAATGGTGCGTGGGGATTCTCGTCAGCCCACAAATGATTATTTTTAGAATTTAATACCCCGTCCCTTGTGAAGTAAGCTTCGTCGGTAAACAAAACAAATTTTTCAAAATGCCCTCTCAGATTACAACGTCGAAGGAGCCAACGACAGAACAACAGTCTTGGCTGGAAGTTGTCAGGTCCCAAAGCTTGAACTTTTTGCCTAGAGTACGGGTAAAGATCCTACTCATTCAGAAATTGCCAAACACACATGATTCACATTTAATCTGTTCCCTATTATTCTTGTGCTCGTCGATGACTCATCTTCAATAATGTTAAGTACAGCCTCTTCAAATCTAGGGGTTCGACGTACCCTGTTGGCGTTTCCACCAGTTGTTGGGTAGAAACAACCAGTTTCTAACAAACGCATACAAATTTTTCTGAATAGTTGGCTACTTGGTTGTTGACGATTCGGGTATCTTTCCCGATAAATTCTTCGAGCTTCCTATGCATTACGCCTTGCCTCCCCAAAAACCAGAAGCATGCCAAGAAGTTCAACGTTTTCATAATGATGCATGTTTACGTATAAATTATGCAAAATACGAACATACAAACGGACATGCACGTGCGTTAAATTTGAAGTAACTTGTTTTTGAGTGCTTGTCAAATCTAATCTCTTTTTTGTTTCATTGTTTTCAGAAGCTACTTCGTTTTAAATGCTTTTTTTAGTTTGTTAATACTTATGCAAGCCAAGTAAGTGAATAAAAACTTTTTTTGGCCAGATAGAAAAAAATGTTTCAGACAAATAGTGTAACAGAAAGTTTAAGGATTTTAAAAATATTTTATTTTCGAAAATCGATAGGGTAGTTTTCAAAATATCTTGTTTTGAAATTTTTGATTGGTCGCCATTTTGTTATTTGATGAAATAGAAAATAATTGTAAATACAAGTGTTTTAGAGAACCGAAAGCAAATGCTGAAAGTTTTTGTATTTTTTAAATATTCCTTAAAATAAGGGAGTTCTGACGATTTTTCGAAAAACAAGAGAACGCCAATAACCATGAACTGGGGCTCCAAATCAAAAATTTGAGCTAAGAAAAGTTGTTTGTTTTAATGAGTTCTATCTACCATTTTCGGGTGTAACGACTTAGTATTAACACCCTGTGTATATATATATATATATATATATATATATATATATATATATATATATATATATATATATAAGTTATAGTGCTAACCAAATGAACAAGTGTTGATGTGACAGAACGTGACAATATCATATTACACTAGTATAAAACCATATGTAACTCTTAAGTTAGGCTAGTCTGTATTTCGCAACTGTATTATCATATTAAAGTATCATAACTTGTATTCACAAAAATAAATATTTTTTAAAAACCCAATCGATCGATAAAGAAATTTAAGTGGCGCAGTCGGTAGGATTGTCAAAACAATTTAACGAATATAAATTGTTTCACTTTCGTGATTAATTTGGCAATTCGAACATATTTATACTTCGATCACCGTATCCTGCATCTGAGGGGACATCAGAAGCAAGAAACATCTCGACGAGCCGAGCGAGCCAAGCTGAGCGGACATCAGTGCAACTCCAGACTCAACTTCGAGACCGTGTACGACTTCAGGGCACATGAAGCCGACACTACTATTTTTGTGAGTACCATATGTCATTCAGAGAACCAGAATCTATATCAGATTCAAATAATTCCGAATCAGACTCCGATCTCGAAATAGAAGATCGTATAATTAATTTAAATTCAAATTTTATTAGAAATATCATTTTACGAACGCCAGTATTAAACATGGCTACCCCTGTATTAAAAAAGGAATATTTGGACATGGTGCCAGAGTTCCATGGGGAACGTGAATTACTTTCTAGATTTATTAGTGTTTGTGAAAAATTAGTTACAAAATTTTATAACACCACAAACACAGCAGATTTCCAAAACGAATATTTAATGAGTAGTATATTAGCAAAAATAAAAGGTGAAGCAGCTATCAATATTGCAAGTTGCACCATTGAAAAATGGGAAGATTTAAAAAAAGCATTAAAAAATGCTTATTCAGACAAACGTGACTGGTTCACATTAAATATGGAAATAACGGAATTAAAACAAAATCCTAATGAAAACGTTTTTGATTTTTATGGCCGTTTACAACACTTGTTAAATTTACAAATTTCTTGTATCTCAGCAAATGCCGCTGCTGAAGCATCCGTTGTAATGATTGATTATTTCCAACATTATGCTTTGCGCGTTTTGTTAAAAGGTTTAAAAGAACCTATAGGCCAATTAATGAGGGCAAAGAACCCCGCAGATTTAAATTCAGCTTTAAGTATGCTAGCAAATGATTTCCAATTTGAATATTATGCCAAATCCAAAAATACTAATCAGCATACACACAAATTAAATCAAAAACCACAAACACACCAAACAAGATATAATATTCCGAAACCCACACCTTATTTTAATTTTACACCCAATAAAAATCCACATCATTCACCTATGCAACAAACAGCATACAGACAACAATATATACCCCAACAACAACCAAGACAATATACACCACAAACACCACGGCAAGGTCCATCAATCAGACAAAACCTTCCTGGCCCTACTCCGATGAGTATTTCCACGCGAAATACAGTCCAACACCGTCCTACACCTGGCCCATCCAGACAGGTACAAAACCACTACGGACAAAACCGCGCTAACACAGCGGGAGAATTATTTAATATCAACGAGTCAGCTGAACCTGCCAATGACCCATATGTTTTTTACAATCTCGACGATAACCAAGAACAAACTGACCAAATTTTAATTGATAACAATGAATACGAAAATTCAAAAAACCCCGAAAATTTTGATGACGATAATTTTTTAGACGTTGCAGCCTCGGAACACATAGAACACATTTACCCAGAATCGAACTAATGAACTTGACAAATAAAAGTAAATTACCGTACATTATATTCCCAGAAAATAACCTGAAAGTTTTAATAGATACAGGAAGTACGAAATCCTTTATAAAACCTACCATAGCGCATAAATATTACAAAAATTCCATTTTTAAAGACCCATTCCAAATCTCAACTACGCATGGAACATCAGTCGAAAATTATAGTACACTCGTACCTATTTCAAAATTATTTAATTTAAAGAAAAATGCAAGTTTAAAATATCATATTTTCAATTTTCACGATGAATTTGATCTTTTATTAGGGTTAGATAACTTGAAATCATTAAAAGTAATTATAGATTTGAATAAAAATTTAATTACAACACCCACATGCCAAATAAAAATTCAACACCAAAATTCAGAAAATACAATTAATACGAACAATATTTGTCATTCAGATAATAACGTAACTTTAGATCCCAAAACTGAAAAGGTAATCAAAATTCAAGTAACCCAACAAAACGGAACTATTCTAATACCAAAACAAAAACAGAATAATTTAATTATCCCTGAATGTGTCACCACAGCCAATAATCACTATGCACTTTGCACAGCAATTAATAATTCAGAATCTCATATTAAATTCACACAATTACAACCAATTACCGTAGAGAACATCTCCAATTATGAAACGTACTCATCCCCTAACTTCAATTTCATTCAATCAGAAAAAATTAAATTTGATATTTCAAAAATTCGGACAGATCACATGAATTCAGAAGAAAAATCAGCTATTTCAAAATTAATTCACAAATATTCTGATATATTTCACGTAGACGACAAAAATTTAACATTTACTAATCAAATTAAACATTCCATAAAAACAAGTGACGAAATCCCTATTTACACAAAATCTTATAGATACCCAGAAATTCACCGACAAGAGGTACGTTCTCAAATACAAAACATGTTAGATCAAAATATTATCAGACCATCATATTCTCCATGGTCATCGCCTATTTGGGTTGTTCCCAAAAAGATTGACGCATCCGGTAAACGCAAGTGGCGTATAGTGGTAGATTATAGGAAACTGAATGAAAAGACCATTAACGACAAATATCCACTACCAAATATAACTGACTTACTAGACAAACTTGGACGTTGTCATTATTTTACTACGTTAGACTTAGCATCTGGCTTCCACCAGATTGAAATGGACAAACAAGACATACAAAAAACTGCATTTAATACGGAAGACGGGCATTATGAATTCACTCGTATGCCTTTTGGCTTAAAAAACGCGCCCGCGACATTCCAACGCGTTATGGACAATGTTCTGAGAGGATTAGTAAACGAAAAATGCCTCGTTTACCTCGACGACATTATTATATTTAGCACCAGCCTTCAAGAACATATTCAAAATTTAAAATTAGTTTTCGATCGTTTGAAAAATTCAAATTTTAAAGTACAATTAGATAAATGCGAATTCCTCAAAAAAGAAGTAGCATATCTCGGGCATATTGTAACCCCTGATGGTGTGAAACCAAATCCCGACAAAATTTCAGCCGTTCTAAATTTTCCTATTCCAAAAACTACAACACAAATTAAAGGTTTCTTAGGACTTTTAGGCTATTATCGGAAATTTATTAAAGACTTCGCTAAAATAACGAAACCGCTGACTAAACGCTTAAAGAAAGGTGCAGTTATTGACATTAACGACCCTGAGTACAGACAATGTTTTGAAAATTGCAAGAATTTGCTGACTAATGAACCGCTACTCCAATACCCAGACTTTGATAAAGAATTTAACTTGACATGCGACGCTAGCCAAGTAGCAATAGGAGCCGTGCTATCTCAAGGTGGCCTAGGCAACGACCTACCAGTAGCTTATGCAAGCAGGACATTAAACGACACTGAGATAAACTATTCCACCATCGAGAAAGAACTTTTAGCTATCATTTGGGCGACTCAATACTTTAGAACATATTTACTAGGACGCAAATTCAAAATCTATACAGACCATCGACCCTTGCAATGGCTATTCTCATTAAAACAATGTAGCCAAAAATTAATAAGATGGCGCCTCAAATTAGAGGAATACGACTATGAGATAATCTATAAGAAAGGCAAACTTAACACCAATGCCGACGCCTTAAGCCGTATACCTGTAGAAACTAAAAATAATCAAAACGTACAATTACAAACACAACTAGATGACACTCCACTAACTCTATACAAAGACTATTTAGATAAAAAACACTACCTAAATCACAATAACGACAACATCGTAGAAGTAATAGGTAATCTATTCGACGCACCATCCGACTCTAGTCTAGCTCATTGCGTGAGCAAAGATTTAGAAATGTCATCGGGTATTGCCAAAAATTTCAAAAATAAATTTAATAACGTACACACTTTAAAATCTCAAAATCCTCAACTTCATAACCTAGTATATTTGAAAACCCCACAAAAATATATACTGTACTTAATAACAAAAATAAATTATTACAATAAACCCACTAAACAAGACATATTCTATACCTTATTAAATTTGAAAAAATTCTGTTTGCATCATAAAATAAAAAATTTAAGTATACCAAAAATTGCATGTGGACATGACAACCAAGTTTGGACCGAAATTAAATTAATGTTAAAATACATATTCGATAACACTGACATACTAATAACTGTTTACAAACTCCCTGAAAACGAAATTCCCCAGATTGAATTAAACATAAACGAAGCAGAAAACATGAAACACTTTTATAAATTCATAGAAAATTTTAATACAGAGTTAAAAAATAAAACAGATAATAAAGACGACGATATTCAATCCCTTGCAGTCGAGGTAGGTGACTCACATCATAATGAGATAAACGATGACGACACAAGCGATAGCGATATCACAATACATTCAAGTAAAGAAAATCCTATTGTCGGAATCCCAATAGTAGAATGCCCTGTAAACTATGGCAAAAATCAAATCATCATAACAGAAGTTGATTTTAATCCCAAACAAGTAAAAATTACAAAATTATACGATAATAAAAAATTACGATTGGAAGTAGATTTTTCAAAATTTAATTACAAAGATGAAATGATTGCATTCATTAAAGAATACATTGTACCAAAAGTAAAATACCACATTTATTTCCAAAATGAACTATACGAGAAATTCAGTCTAATACTTCAAAATTATTTCAAAAATTCTCAACTAAATTTAGTAAAATGTACAAAATATTTAAGAGACGTTACCGATAACGAAGAAATCACACAAATCATATCGAATTACCATTGTGGCAAAACTAATCACCGCGGTATCGACGAAACAGAAGCACGCATAAAACAACAATATTATTGGCCAAAATTAAGAAAATCTATTCAAACATTTATTAATAGTTGTGAAATATGTCAAATAACAAAATACGATCGCAGACCCCTAAATGTAAATTTAAACATCACCCCTACCGCTACGAAACCTTTCCAAATTTTACATATAGACAGCATCACCTTAGAACAAGCAAAATTCTTAACTATTGTAGATTCATTTTCAAAATATGCACAAGCGTACAAATTAAAATCAGGACAAGGCATAGAAGTTTGTAATAACCTAGTAAAATATTTTACACATCACGGAATTCCAGAACAAATTATTTCAGACAACGGGCTAGAGTTCAAAAACTCAGTCGTAAAAGAATTGCTGACACTACACAAAATCGACATACATTTCATAAGCTCACAACATCCAGAATCTAACGGCATTATAGAACGTTTTCACTCTACCCTTATAGAACATATCAGACTATTTAATAATCAAAAAGAATACAAAACTGAGCCTATAGAATCCAAAGTAAATTATGCGTTATTAGCATATAATAACACAATTCATTCAGTCACAAAATTGAAACCATGCGAAATTATTACCGGCCATTTAGACACTAACTCTCCATTTAATCTCGACCTCGAAAAACAGCTTATCAACAATTATATAGAAAATCACAAGAATAAAACTAAATTACTTTACGAATCAATTAGAGACAAAATCCAAACGAATAAAGAAAAGGTAATAACCAAATGTAATGCAAATAGAGAAGAATTGCCCGAAATCCCCGAAAAGGTATACGTGAAAAATAGACAAAAACAACAAAAAACGAAAAACAAATATAAACCCGAAAAGCTAACAAAAGTTAATAAAAATCTTAAAACAGGTAAAATAAAAACCACCCACGGTAATACAACAGAGAACATTCACCTCTCTAACATTAAACGCCCTAGACAAAAAACTTATAATTTTGAACCACTTCCAGGTTGTTCGCATTGGGACACGTAACAATAATTAGGAACATAACAGAAAACCTCGGAATCCTTCCCATCAATGTCGGTCCTGCCAAACTCGAAAAGACAACTCACACAATCTCAAAGTTCTCCTAAAACAGTACATTGATTTAAATACACAGTACTCAACACTAAAATCGACCATATCAAATAACTCACAGTATTTCAACGAACTCCAAAATTATAATAAAAAATTAGAATTTATTCAGACAAATATTGACACTAAAATTAATAATATCGGATCTCATTCTGATCATCAAAAAACTAAACGTGGCTTAATAGATGGATTGGAGAAAATATTCAAATCAATCACCGGAAATATAGATGTTTGCAAACATGCAAAAAAAATGAGCATAATTTGGAAAATCAACTCAAACTTTCGTATTCGGTGAACCACCAAATTATTCAAAATTTTAATAAAACCATCTCAGATATCCAGCACAACGAAGAAATATTAAAATCCAAAATTTTACAACTTTTCTAAATAATAAACAGTACGCACATTGGTATACTGTATGAAAAAAAAAAAAAACATTTACGATCAACTTGTTATATTATACAATTCTATATTAAATGTCGTTGAAAACTCAATCACCTTTGTAAACTAAGAACGTTGCATCCTAAAATAATACACCCCATGGAGCTACTAGCAGAACTAAAACAAATATCAAAATTCTATCTTTTGCAGTTACCATTTGAACCCCGACAAGAGAACTTATTAGACTTAGAGTCCTTGTTAAAAATAAATTGAAAATTAAAGCAACTCAAATAATCTATTTCATTTCGAAAAAACTTTCGAACTCTACTATATGTACCCTATTCCAACCAAATATGAATCAAAATTTATTACAATTATCCCCAATACGAAATACCTTCTTAAATCTGATAAGGAAATCGTGCCTCTGAATGATATGTGCGTTCAAGCAAAAATATGTAAGTGTCCTCACAAATATCACGCCCATTTCTCAGCGATGTGCGAAGAAGAAATATTCCAAAATTAAACTTCGAGTCATTACCATTATACAAAAATATACTTAATAGAAAATAATCATGTCGAAGTGATTCCAGAGATCAACATGTACCTAGCTGTTTTCCCAAACGTGGAAAAAATCACCATCAAATGCCAATCCAATCAACATCCAAACCCTAGAGGAAACTAGCCATGCAGAAGAGGTAGTCTCGCACCCCTGAAGGCATCGAACTTCGACTCCCCCAGGAGGCTCGAATCTGAGGAGGGAGGAGTTATAGTGCTAACCAAATGAACAAGTGTTGATGTGACAGAACGTGACAATATCATATTACACTAGTATAAAACCATATGTAACTCTTAAGTTAGGCTAGTCTGTATTTCGCAACTGTATTATCATATTAAAGTATCATAACTTGTATTCACAAAAATAAATATTTTTTAAAAACCCAATCGATCGATAAAGAAATTTAAGTTATATATATATATATATATATATATATATATATATATATATATATATATATATATATATACAGGGTGTTAATAAAAAAACTTTACACACTTTAGCAGGTGATAGCAGAGATGAAAACAAGAAAAAAATTCTAATACACTTAGGTCCAATACTCATTGGTTTTTAGAAAATTTATGTATGGAATTTGTACATAATACACAGGATTGACGGAAGGTATTGTGCTGGCCACATCAGATTTAACAACTAAGGACTCTAGGTGTTTACGATCAAGTGCGCGAGTCTCTTCGACGACGGCTGCAACTTTGTTTACAATTGATCGTAAACATCTAGAGTCCTTAGTTGTTAAATCTGATGTGGCCAGCACAATACCTTCCGTCAATCCTGTGTATTATGTACAAATTCCATACATAAATTTTCTAAAAACCAATGAGTATTGGACCTAAGTGTATTAGAATTTTTTTCTTGTTTTCATCTCTACTATCACCTGCTAAAGTGTGTAAAGTTTTTTTATTAACACCCTGTATATATATATATATATATATAAATTTGATTAAAGTATAGTTTATTTGTAATGCACGCATAAAATAATAAAAATATACAATATTACAATACAGATAAAACTTTTATTAATAAATACATACATCATATTAAGTCAATGTTAATTACAATTCAAATTGATTACAAGAACAACACGTTCCATTGGAATAATTGATCTATACATATACTACAAAAGTTATCATTTTCATTACATAGGAAATTATACATTATAATTGTTACTTACAATTATGTTCTTCTTTATTATTAGTATAATACTATTTCTCTGGTAATAAATTATTGACAGATAAAAAGGAATAAAAAAATAGATTTCAATTAATTTGATGATGGCGAATTTTCTGAAATTAATTCATCATCCAAGCTTACTCTTAAATTTATAGATTTTCGTACTTCATCAACTTTATTAATTTCCTACTGCATACAATACATTAGATGAACAAAAATTATCCGAATTAGAAAAATTATAATTTCATGTAGAGAAAAATGAGGATATAATTAACATTTGTTTTTCCGAATCAATTTAAATTGTACGGTTTTCGAATACTATATATTATTTATTATTTTAAAAATACAAAACTATATAACATGTCAAATAATTTTACATATATTTTTAAAAATGTTGATGAAGTACGAAAATCTATAAATTTAAGAATAACCAGTACTACATTAGCCTTATCAAATCTTAAAGATGTTCCTTATCAAACTCTCAAGATATTGCACTACTCCTTAAGACATTCATATTTAATCTTAAGATGCTCCATCACTCCTTAACGTAACGTGTTAAAACTATGTGAAAATAATCCAATGACATCACACTCTGACATCACTACGTAGCGTCAGCAATCGTTATCTTTAAAATATCTTATCTCTGGCGTCATTGATTGTTATCTGGTCTAGAACCCGCCAATACATACTACTAACAAGCGTTTACTACACTTACTCGTTCATAAGTTGACTGCCAGCAACACACGTACTCTGCGGCCGGGAAAAAATCACAGATACGTATGTCCTTTACCCATCCCCACTGAAGGATACCACCCGTACTTCATTTCTTTACGCGAAAAAATGCTCGATACTTTTTGAACACGCCTCGTATATCACTTTACTTTTTATACAAGCGTAAAATTGTACTGGGTTAGATTAAATTAAGATGTAAATGTACCTTTATTCTCTATAATAGAATTTTGTGTAATTCTGTTTTCTGAATTAATAGATACTAATGGCCTGGGCTTTGTGTTTGGGAATGATGTATTTCAATGACATGAATCGAGAGGCTACAAAATCCATTTCTTTAAATTTCAATACCTTTAGCAACCATACGGCAATATTTTCTTCGCAAGATGAGAAACTCACTAAATATTATAAAGAGATTGCTCCAAACTATAAACAAACTGAAGACGTTAATAAAGGTAATAAGGTTGGCATATAAAATAGTATTATTTTTTTGTTATGTTAATAATATGTGGACAGCTATGCAACTGTTTTGATAACATTAATCCAAAAAGGTGAGATTATTATGGTGAAAATGATTAGGCAGAAGATTCACGTCATCAACCTAACAAAAACCTTATAAAACGAAATATAACTTGTAGAAATTATTAGTTGTTATTTATTTAAAAAAAGAAAAATATACTAGTGTTAGCGCCATTTTGAGTTATGCAAGTATTATGTTTATTTGCTTCCCTGTTTAATCTTTTAATTTCAGCTTTATATTGAATTACATGATCGTATATATAAAATGATTGTTTATTAAGTTATCGATCAGATGTGCTAGAGTGACTGAAGGGTATAGTGGGTGCATTTATTTCTTTTTGTGTAACGGTGAGTGCTAGGGTTGTGTTGTTACTATATTATGTTGTTGCTCTTAAGCTGCGGTGTTGAAAAAGAGCTGTTCTGTGGTTCAACTGTATCCTCTGTTGCAAGCAGAGAAAGAGCGGAGCATGCAGTTGACAACCACGCCATCGAATAGCCGTAGCATCGAAAAACCGTGCTATCGAAAGTCGCCACTTCGACATCTCCCCTTCGAAGAAACTATTTATTTTTGTCAATAATTTAATGTTACAAAATATAAAACAGTTAAACATTATATGATAGATTGAACGAATATATGTGTGTATTATAAAATAGTATATAATATTGTATGTTTAAATGTTTCAAAATAGGTGAAATATTTATCATTTTATTTTATAATGCAGATTTATAAATTTGTTCTAAAGGTTACAGAAAAACAGAAACATGCTATTAGAATTGTTTTAAAATTTATCACTATCAATACTAAAAACTAGATGGAAATAAGGAAAAAAAATACATACTCGGTAGATTTTTAAAAAATTAAAAGATTCTTTATTGCAATTTTGGCGTTGCTGCAGTCATCAGAATAATTACATGGATGAATTTTAAAATACAGAATGCTTACAGAGGGAGATTAAACATATATTGTAACGATTAACGAATTCTAGGGAATGCCGAGATTAAAAAATTCAAAATCGGAGATAGACAAAGGTTTAACTGTTCGTTCATAAGGTTATAGCCATTGTGTATAGCTTTTTTAATTTCGAAGAATTCTAGAAAAGTTAATCTTGACCTTTCCCTTTCACAATGCAGAACACTTAAATTGTCTTTATTACATATATATGATGATTTTTTAAATAAATTTTAGGCTACGTTTGAATTATTTCTATTGTTTTTAAAACTTCTCATGTGATATCGAATGTAATGTTGAAATTATGATCTGTTTCTTCTACAAAATTTAGCGATTTTTCATGTTCTATTTCCATAGTGAATTTAATGTTATTTGCAAAAGTATTAATATAGTTTAACAGAGAATGTAGTTCTCTTTCAGTACCTATATACAAACAAATTATGTCATCGACGTAACGAAACCAAAACAAAATATTATGAATTAAGAAACTTTTACTTGTTAAAATTTTAGTTTCAGAATAATAATTCATGTATATTTTGGCCAAAATTGGTGATAAAGGAGAGCCCATATGTAAACCTTCATTTTGTTCATAAAATTTGTCATTATAATTGAAATAATTTTGAAAAAAGCATAGTTACACCAATTTTAAAAATTCATCACTTATTTGTTTATCAATATTATTGTCTATTACTTTTTGAATAATTATTTCTAATAATTTATTTACTGGAACTGATGTGAAAAGACTTGAAACATCAAATTACACTAATTTAGAGTTGGTAGGGACATTTTTTTAATTTTATTACCTAAATCTAACGCATTTTTCACACTGTGAGTAGGTTTGAAATTAAGTAATCTAGGGATTAGATTGTTTAACAATTTACACAGTTTGTATGTACACTGGCTTGCCAAAAAAACGCGTACACCTTAAAAATCAAGTAACTATTTTTTAGCTATGTCACTTTCATCACTATTTGATCTATTGTGGAGCAAGTTCTTTATTGTGTTTAATTTACTTACTACTAAATTACAAATATATTCCAGAAAAATGAAAGAACAACCAAGTATGTATTTGAAGTTCTGTTAATTTTGACATATTAAATGACACTAGTGACATTGAAAAGTTAAAAATCAAGATCGACTCAATACAGCAAGAAATAGGTGTACGCGATTTTTTTGCAAGCCAGTGTATGTGCTTCTACGTATGAAACAACTGGACTTATGGGTATGTTATCATGTAATTTAGGTAAGCTATATAATACTGGAACTGAGGGGTTAGAATTAATAAATTTGAAACTATTTTCCTTATTGATAAAAGTTTCACAATTCTTTAATAACAATCTAAGTTTTAACTTAAAACTACATGTGGGGTGACTTTAGCTCGGAGATATTACCATTGTTAATAAAATGTATGTATGAGGTTCTTTGGACGATTTGATAGAGGGGGCGTAATTGAGACCATGGTTGAGTACCTTCAGTTTTTCTTGTAAAAAATAAAAAAAAAACAATAGAACCAATTTAAATATAGCCCAACATTTTTTTAGAAAATCAACATACATGTAATAAAGACAATGTAAGTATCTGCATTGTGAAAGGGAAAGGCCAAGATTAACTTTCCTGGAAACCTTCAAAATCAAGAAAGATATTCACAATAGCTATAACCTTATATGAACGAATAGTTCAACCTTTGTTCATCTCCGATTCTGGATTGTTTAATCTCTGCATTCCCTAGACTGCTTTAATCTTTCAACTATGTTTAACCTACCTTGTATAAGCATTCTAAATTTTAAAATTCATTCTTGTAATTCTTCTGATGATGGCAGCAACGCCGAAATTGCAATAAAGAATCTTTTCAATTTTGTGAAACCTATCCACTGTGTAATTTTGTGTTTTCCTTATTCATCATGTTTCACCGAGAAACCTCAGCATCTTCAATTGATTTTATTAGCTGTTAGGTATATCTAAATGTACCGGTATAGTATGTCTTTTTCGTACATTGCTAAATAGAAGATAAAAATATGTATGGAGGTATAATTTGAAGGTTGATAATCCCTGCTCTCCTATTCATTTTACGCCAAAACCTGTAAAGTGCAAAGATGTACATAATTAAAATTTGCATATAAAACTGCTTTTACCCTTTTTACCTCCCGCTACCCTTGGTAAGGGAGGTATAGGGATCGTGCTAAAAATCGCATATCGAGATTTTGGTAAATGACCACGTTTTAAGGTTTAAATTCTTCAGGTCTTCTTCGGTTTTTCTAGAATTTTCTTCTAATTTCTCTTCTAATTTTTCTTCTAAACTTCTAGAATTATCCTCTAATTTTTGTTATAATGCTCTAGAATTTTCTTCTAATTTTTGTTCTAATGTTCCTGTCAATTCTTCTTTTAATGTTCTAGAATTTTCTTCTGCCTTTCTAGAATTTTCCGCCATTTCCAGTTTTAATTCTTCTTTTAATGTTCGAGAATTTTCTTCGGCTTTTCTAGAACTTTCTGCCATTTCCTGTTTTAATTCTTCTTTTATTTTACCAAATTCGGATAGGTCAAATAAGTAATCGTCAGCATTTTCACTAGCAGCGGTTAATGCTTCCCGCAGACGAGATTGTAGGACGCTTTTCAGTCCTGTCGTATCTAATTCCCGTTCTCCCAGTTCTCTCTTGAGATCACTTACTTTTAATTCAACTAATTTTAACTGTTTAGTTGCCATTTTATTTATTTTTATTTATTTACACTTCACAGTTTAACAACCCCACACCTGACACCAATTGTAACGTTTTTATTTACATGGGTAACAAATAACAGATATATTATTAATTAAAAGAATACGTTTATTAAACGGTAAATAAAAGATTATACAAGTAACTAACACTATGATAAACAAATATTAACACTAATTTAAAGACTAAGAATATTATAAGACACTTAAACACTGTGATTATTTATTTAAACAATTAACACCACTCTTTATGTCACTAATTACATTTATTTATGTTCACTTGTCGACTGTTGTTTATATCACCAACTATTCATAACACTTATTTATATCAGACTTCTGTACTCGTTGCTTGTATAATACAGAGTGCCTTCGCTGGCTTTGGCGGCGGGTTATATACCTGACGGATTAATTCTAGAATCTACTCGTCCCTACTAGATCCCTCAAAGCGACAGTGACCTGTATACAAAAGAAATGGGTCACGGCGTAGTTTCAACGTGCGTGTGATATTCCTTCTTCGGAGATTGCATCATCGTTCTGGTACCTTCTTTCAGTGGCGCGCACGTATACTCTTCTCTCAGGGCGCACGTCACAATATGTTTTTAGAATAAGAATTTGTGGGGAAAAATGTTTAGTTATTTATTTGCAGTTAAATCAGTGGTTATTATTCAAAATTTTGTAAGTCAATAAAATAATTATAATTATAAATTTCTCCAAGCTACTAAATCCACATTTTGCATTTTAGTTCAAAGTATGTTTAATACGGGCAGTGCAAACCCGAACGAATATTATCACTGTTGTTCCAAGCAGTACAAGTGTACTAATTTAGTACAATGGGTAACAAGTTAGGGCAACAGTACAATGCACCCTAAATTTAGTACAATTTCACAAAACATAAATGTGAGCCTCATTTCTCTGTTCTTAATTTTAAAATTGAAAATAAACATAAAAGTAGTAACATTATAAACAAAGCAATGATAATGGTTATATTACACATTAAAATGTTGGCCACATTAGTCTATTTGTAACTTGTATCTAATTTCATATCTGTGAAATGAAAGGGAGTGGAAGTGTGAAAGTTTTGCTGTTGCCCTTTATGAGAACTAGAAGCGTAGAACGAGGGAAACTTTACCTTATGTGAAGGGCTCATAAGGGTTAAACACGTGTTTTGTATTTACAAATAAAAATATAAATAAATAAACTATTATAAGTAAATTGTTATTTTATTATTTTTTGTTACTTTTTTTTAATATTTAGTACAATTGTATGCGATTTAGTACAATTGCGCTATCTGGTTTAGTACACTGAAAAATAACTTTGGAACAACACTGAATATTATACCTACGCGACTTCACATCTTTCTATGAAGTGAACTATGGCAGTCGTATTCCCGTTAATAAATTTAATCAATGACATTGATCAGTGTGCTCTTATTATCTTACTTGTGGGGCTAAGCGTGACGTTTATTTTTTATATTATTATTTTCTTGTATTAAGAAAAAAATATGTAAATAATGTGTTAATTATTTCATAAATTTCTTCACCAGCCCTAATTTTACAAAAGGACAGCAATGTTGAATTGTCATTTTTATATTCTGAGTTATGGCGGGAAATTTTTAAGTTGTGCAGGGAAAATGTAGGGAATATTATTTTCAGAGGTTACCATCACTGGGCTGTATTCCTTGAGGTCTTAGGTAGGTCGTAGGCAGTCGGTAAGAAGCTTGTTGTGGCTGAGTAGACGCGTTTATTAGAATGATAACACTTTTATGTAACTATAATACTTTATTGAACGTACATTTATTATTACAAATACTGAATACATGAAAGCTGTCAAATACAATAATGAAAAACCAAACTTATTTTATATCACTACGTTACCTTACTGATATCAATTGTCTTTTGGGATAGTGACTAGATTATAAAACCACAATAAATCTGCAAGGGGGATAGACGTTTGTTGATGCGTTGTATTCTTTGTAATGTATGTACTTTTAAGTTGAGTACCAGTCACAGTACATAATAAAGAGAAGTATTCCGACGTAGCGGTCAAGTGTATCGCCAGAACGCAGGCAGTTGTGTGCGAGAGAGACAGAAAAAGGTGTCTATCATGCCGTGCGCTACCGCGTTAACTGAATAAAAATAATTCATTAATACTTATATAATTATATATATTATTATATATTATATTATTTTAGTAATAATTTTTATGCTGTAGACATATTTTCAAGTTGATCAATTTTATTTAATATGTCTTAATCATTTAACTGTTTGATTTTTTGCCGTGCAGCTTTTAGTTCATCAATTATTTTATTCTTAATTTTTAGCCTTTTCTGCACTTGTCTCATACTGTCTAATCGTCTGCGCACTAACCGATTCTTAGAAACTGTATTTATTTTAAGTTTGTTTTTGAAATTTACGGTTGCTTTTTTAGATTTCTTACAAAATGTACAATTAGATTTATTGTTGCTACTTTCAGAAATACAATCTTCCAACAAATATGGACAACTAACGTGTCTCCACACTTATAGGCAGTGATCTCTGGCATATTTAATTGGACTGAAATTTGTAGGACTTTCAGCTATACCAATTCCACCGTAGAAAACGGCGGTATTATGTAATTTATTTACAATATCTTGTATTTCTTCTATGTTAGAGGGGTTTTCAGTTTTACCATAAATTATTAAGTGATCAAATATATAAATGTTCATCGTATTTGGAGTTAATACAATTTTTCTTTTTATAACTGTTTCACCAAATTTTAAAGCAGTCATTTCAGAAATAGAAATTATTTTATCTGTAAATCAAGTAAATTAGGTACAGAAGCAAGTTGATCTTCCATTGTCTCTAGATCCATATTATTATTTACTACATCACAAGCCAATGAAATTTTTGGACAATAAAATAATGTTACTTTAAATTTAAATTAAACTAACTTGTTTCTGGTTCAATTATTTCTCTTTTTTGTCAATTAACGCATGTCGATATAGTGAACGCCGCTGTTTTATGTCTTTTGACAAATATTTTGGGCAATTCGGGAATATCCTGCGATAACCTTGGGTATGCTAGTGAATACTTAAAAAATTGTATAAATATTTAAGACAGATTTTGAAAATACGTATATGAATTATGCTTACTGAATACGTTTCAGTTGTTACTTCCTTAATAATATACTAAGGTTGAAAATGCTTTTCACAAATATAGTCTTTCGATGTTAATATTTTATCTTTTCGTGGTATTTACAATTGGGTACCTCTTACCCATTTTTATTAGTTTATTATATATGCTACTGTTAACACCATTAATAAACAAGAACTTGAAATCGTGAAAATAATATAGGAAAACTCGATAGCAACACAGTAAGCGAACGGAATGCATAGACACCATTTTCTGTCTTTCACTATCCTTCTCTCTCGCACAATTGTCTACGGACAGGCGACGCTCATCGCCGCTTGCAATCGGCTGGGTTACAATACCTGTATGTATCTTCTACCGTGGTACCAGTATTTACTTAATTAATGTTTTGTTGTGTTGTAAACCCACCAATGTACAGTATTTTTTTAAAAAATGTCGGATCAAGGTCATCTGTATCATGAACGAATTAACAAATTGGTGTACATTTATCTGTCTCTTTTGTAAAAGCAATAATTTATATTGTTTCAACTAAGTTAGGACATTCCATTTTAAACCGATGCTCGTTGTTTATAATACTTTCGCTGTAAATTTATTGATTAATTTAGATACATTACCTTGATTCATAGCCGTACGAATAACGTTATTTTCTGTCAGTGTCACTGACATTGACACTGTGTCAGTAATCTAATAAGTTAATAAGTATCTTATTTTTCACATATTTGATTTTATATTTGCTAATAAACTTACCAGTTGACTTATTTTTGAATGCTTTTACTGTAACATATATTTTTATAATAATAAATAACAGTAGTATCTTTATGTACCCTCATAAAAACTAAACAAACAACACTACTGAAATTGTCAGAATGGATGGAGCAAAAAAATTTATTCGTACAATTCGTAGATGACCTTGATCGAACATCTCGCAACTATAATAATAATAATTTTATGTATTTAAGAAATAATACGACTTAGAGAAGAAAACGTGAATAATATACGCCATATACTCGTGGGAGCAGAATTAGGAGATGGAAAAAAGATGACTATTATGTACGAGGGTAGTTCCCGACACAGTCCTTCGGTATCACTAAACTTGGTTACAAATGCGATCTTAAAGAAAACTATGGACAGTGGCGACTATTCAATTTCTATAAAAAACCACCCTTATGAAGCGAAAAAGGGGGTAAAATCTACAAATCCATTTGGTGGCATGTTTCAAATGTGTAAGTTTTAATTTTAATTTTGGTATCATAGAGTCCGTACACTGTAAGAACAAGCCAACTGCGTCATCAAACGTTAAGTGTCGCGGCAGGAGGAAAAAGTGACATTGACGTTTATAATTGCTACGATCCGAAATCATTGGCTGCGTTCAGCAGTACCTAGCGCATCTAGCGGAATGTGTTGTTATAGTATATGTACTGTCAAATTAACAGATGTCATTTTTAAACATATTTGCTCGCTATTTCTATCTCTTTTTATTATATTGTTATTCTTTGTTTTTAAATGTCAAAATAAATATGTGTTTTCTTATGTACATTCATTTTGACTGTCAATGAATCTGCTTGTGACAGTTTTAAATTAGGCAGAATCTGCATAACCAACAAAGTGAACCAGACGATTGTCAGTGACACCACGGACCACACCACATCATACTGTAACTAATCGTACCAAGTGAACGGGTATATCCCTCGAAATCACCTATTAGGAGTCAATACTCAGTTATATCAAAAAATATAAGACATTTTCTAATACTAAATCAGTGATAAATAAAATTAGAATGAATTTCGTCAACAAATAGATGTAATCGATTACGTTTAATTTAGCGCCCACACGGTACAAATGTTCCATCATTACCGATATCTGTGTACGAAGCAGATTGGCACACCCAGCAATGGGTTATATGCCGTGATCAAATATTTATTTATTTATTTATTTATAGTAATCTGCAACCTTACTTTAAAAATATGAGGTTGTTTCGGCTGCATTATACCTTGAAAAATATAGCTAGCCATGTCTACTGTTTTTATTTAGTGGTGTAGCACTGTCGTTTATGACAGGCAGAATAAATTTCATGTCCTGTAACTATAAAGTAAGGACATAAATAAGAATTAATTGATTGCAAGTATTATCATTATTTTACAATATATAAAGATTATTCGTTTTAAACACATAAGTATTTTTGAATCATTTCAGTATTATTTATAGATTACTACAGGACGAGCATTTTAGTCTAACACAAAAAGAAAACTATAAAGATCCTTAAAAGTTTGAAATTATATTAGATGTAATACTAAACATTAAATTTATACAACAAAATTTACACATTTATAAGTAATAAATTTTCTAAAACGATACGATAAGTGTCTAACTCTTTGAATATACATAGTTCAATTTTTGATTTCGTTGAATTCAAGATGGATTTTTTATTCTTCGTGTAGGTACCACCGGAGAAAATAAACATTCTTTTAATTGTACTTAATGCATCCATTTTGACTTATCGTCGTAAAACTTGGCATTCATATTGTCAGTCACCATATTTGACATTGTAAGACAAGAATAGCATTAATTTAGCAATCTAGCGAAATTTAAAATGGGCTGCAACAGCTGGGTAAAACCGCTTGACACGGCTAGCTATATTTTTCCAAAAATAATTCAGTGGAACTATTGACGTATTATATAAATGGACAGAATGTTTATGCTACTTTACTGTATAAGCATGACGCACATTTTAGAAAAAGACAACGCTAGTTCGGGCAAAGTCGAAAGTTAAAAAATAACACTATTGCTTAGGAGTATTCATAATAAAATGACAGATATTAATGTAAAATATATACCCTGTTCCATCTTACCAATTCAGTATTGTAGACAATAAACTCTCTGGTTGACTGAAATTCGAGCCAAGTTTACGCATTGTAATTTCAGACTAGTGTCAGTGTACATGACATGTGACATCTCGTGTCATTTTTCTGTGCAATGTCAAGTATCATCTTTATCCGATTTGGAAAGCAGGTCCGATCAAGGTTGTCTACGAATTGTATAAATTCAGATTTTTGCTCCGCCCATCATGATAAATTCAGTAGTGACGTTTGCTGAGTTTTTATGAGGGTACCTACGTAAGATACTACTGTTAATTTATTATTATAAAAATATATATTACAGTAAAAACATTCAAAATTCAAAAAAAGTCAACTGGTAAGTTTATAAGCAAATGTAAAACCAAGTATGTTAAAAATAAGTTAATGACATAATGTCTGTGTCAATGACTGACAGAAAATAACGTTATTCGGCTATGAATCAAAGTAATGTATCTGAATTAATAAATAAACTTACGTTACAGCGAAACTATTATCAACAACGAGCATCATTTTAAAGTGGCATGTCCTAACTTAGTCGAAACAATATGATTTTTTGAAAGACAAGCGTGTTGTATCCATCCTTTTCGCACATGCTTATAGCCTTTGCAAAAGAAGGAGATAAATGTATGCCTATTTGTTAATTCGTTCGTGATACAGATAGATGACCTTGATCGGACATCTTTCAAAATTTTACTGTAGATCATACTTTAATATTTCACACTTAATGACTAGAACATACAAAGTTAGGTGGCATTATGATATCTTTTTAATATTTTAATAAAATGTCAGATGACAGCAGTTGAATAAAGCCATTTTTTAATTTCGTCTATTTAAAACTGGCGCTGATGTGAACGTCATCTACTGAACTGGTTAAGTGGAACAGGATATACGTAGTTCATATTCGATTTAGGGCCATGATTTCCACTTGCTAATAAAGTTCCTAATAAATGTATCTAGCTATTATTGATTTATTTCAAAGAAATTATTATTTTTTATTTAAATAAAGAAAAGTTTAAAGAAATATATTATTTTACTTACAATTTCAATCGTTTCGAAATAATAATAAATATATTTATTGTTTTTCTTTCTATCATACTGGATCAATTATATATTTTTCACATATATTTCCTCTTTGTATTGACAAAGTAAAGCCATATCTGATAATATAAGACTATGACATCGGATAAATACAAGTTTTTCATTCTGGAGCACAGTGAACATCATCAAAAAATCTTTCAAAATTAAAATTAAATATTCATCTACAAATTTATTTATAAATTTCTATGTGACTGTCAAATATGTCAGAAAAAATATTAAAAAGTAAAAATCTTAAAAAAATATATTTTTTTTGAAGAAATAACTATGGATTATTTTTTAGTGTAAAGGTTTTTAAAATTATATTTTTTTCACTTTTACAATCGTTTCGAAATAATCATATTGAATTAATTATATATTGTTCCACATATTGCCTGTTTGTATTGACAAAGTGAAGCCATATTTGACAATATAAGACTTTGACATCGGATAAATACTGGACATTTTTAAAATCCATTCGAAAATTATTAGTCATTAGCAAAATATTCAAACATTGTAGTTTTTTCTCCAAAATATTTTCACAATACAATTTTAAGTGACAAATAAACTCATTAGTGAACTTTAGGTTTCGAATGCACAAACTAAACTAACCAAATATACGTACACATATTTTCCTATCTATTTTTGAACAAATATTTATTTATCTTAAATTCCTATCAATAATTAATAACAAACTTTCCCGCAAAGCCGGCGCCCATCTTAATGAGTTTTTAATTAGCTGGCGCTGAATATGGGTATATACACTACTAAAACATTATGTAAAATGCAACTTTTACATAAAAAAAATTCACAGTGGAGTATCCAGGAAAAAAAATTAATATTATTATTATTCAAATCTGAATTAATCTTATTTCTTAGATCCAACATGTCTGAAGGATAATCTGAGGCTAATATTTGTATGTCAGTAAGTATAATAGTTTTTCTCATGATTAAACGTGTGCTAGTGCAGTTGCAGTTTTTTTTGTTAAATTCTATTGTTATAATCTAATTTTATTTATGTTTATTTCTTGTATTAAAGTGATAAAGTGTGCTTTAACCTAAAGTGATTACTATTTTGGAACATTCGTAAGTAAAAAGACTTTTTAAGAAACTTTTTAAATTTTTTCACTCGAACTATCATAGTGTTTATTTCGGTGTTGTGCGCACTTGTCTTAAGGGGGTGTTTCGAAAAAGCGACATGAAGTAATATCGGCCGTTTCGTGAACTAAAGTAGATTTAACCATTAAATTAACCAAGAGAGGGCTGTAGGCAGGTTTCGGTCTGTACTTATAGGTTCATGTCAGAGATAAAGGAATGCCGAAAATAAGGTCTTTAGGTAAAGTTGTACTCAGGGTCTGCGGCATAGAAAACCAATATACTACCTGCTCTGGGGTTTTATGATTACTCCATATGTAACCAGTAACAAAATGCAACAGCAAACCATTCTTTTTCTAGTTTCTATCATTTAACGTGTATATAATAATATACAAAATAAAAATTATTTTGTATATAAAATTTACTAATAAGTGATAATTATATTGCGAATATAATATGATATATGTATAGGTGTCCCTCTTTCACTATCTTTATTTCAAAAACTATACTATGTTATTTAAGGAAATTTGGTATCTACTATCGGGTATATAATTATAGTATATTTGAAATTCAATAACTTGGTTTCGAAAATTATGAAATTTACTTTCAATTATAGACTATATACATTGTTACGTAATTATACTAAGTTTCATATTTTAAAATTGAATAATGTAAAAATTATGACAATAATTGTTAAAAATGACCCCCATTTTTAACGCGTTTGAAGAAATGCTCAAAATCATTGATGTCTAATATCCATATATATGCATGGAAACATTTTAAATTTTAACGTGTAACCATAGGCTTTGTGAATAATTTTAACGATAATTTTTTGTCCATTTATTTATATTTTGGTTATAACAATTAAAAAGGTAAAAGTGTTGGATCTCAGCTTCTATTAATAATTAAAAATTGAAATTTGGCATGTTGGTTCAGAATGCAGTTTTTATATACAATTAAATAAATGAGCTGATGCCTGGTAAACGTCCGCCCGGTACAATGTCATCATCATTACCGATATCTGCGATAAAGCATATTAGCACACCCAGCAATGGGTAATATACCGTGATGATATACCGGAAAGTGGGGGGCCCGGGTTTGATTCCCGGCGATGTCAGTTGATTTTTCAAAAATTTATATATGTACCGGATGTCTACTTTATTTTTGACCTATGTTAATTTTTATCACATCCCACCAATTCAGGGCTGGAAGTGGAAACTAAAGCAAAATATGATTGTAGGATCATACTTTTCATTAGTTTTATTGTCTGAAATTCGGCAATATTGTGGTCCTCAAGATGCAGTTATATGTGATTTACTAGTAATCCGTAGCTATAGTTTTATTCAAGAATCACACGCTAGTTGTTGCATTTGGAGAAATTTTATTCCACAGTTCTGATTATTTTCGTCCCGATTATTATAAGTAGATTGTGTTGTGTACTTGTAACTGTTATTAATTTCGGTAGCACAGAAAGATAAAACTTAGAATTAGGGGAAAATTTTATAGTTATGGTTTACATAATCCGTCGGAAATTCCCATTATATCGGTTTCTCTTACGGGGAAGCATAATGATAGGTTTAGATATAAACTGTATTATATACTATTGCTGTAATCGGAAAATTTAAATAGATGAGATTAGATAACAGGGAGTTCGGTGTATTTTTCATCTTCAAATTATAATAAAACATTATGAATTATCAGTTAAAATAACCGTATTAAGATCTTCCAATAATTATTTATTCGCATTGCATAACTTTGTAGATTTTTGTTATTTACAAAATATATATGATATTAATGTTTTCAATTGAAATTTATTTTAATGCTATCTACATTTGAAAAAACTTTGTCTTATTGGCTTAGGCGTTGGCGTTAGAAATAGATAATTATGGAAATCACATTCTATGATTTTTATTAATTTTATAAACATGATATAATTCTTTGCAATTTTTAAAAGTACGGTACACTTATGAGAACTAGTAATATGTGATTTATTCTTTTTGAATGCAGGTAATTCGCAATGAGTATTTTTTTTCCTACAATTACTCAATTTTACTGTAGTTATTTTATGTTCACAGCACAAACAACTTTCTGTTTCTACAAAATATTAGGTGCATTATTTCTTTCCAGTTAAAATAAGATATGTGTGACATATATGGTTAAAAGCAGGGACTTAAAACGAAAAATATTTCGTTCAGTTCTTATCCGAACGAAACCGAAAAATTTCGTTTCCGTTCCCACCTAAATATTTTCGTTTTCGTTCACAGTAATTAAATACCGGTTAATACCGGTTATAACTATTAATGAGTAACAATTGATGAAATTATTGAAATATAATAAGTTTTTTTTTTATTAAACATGAAAATAAAACACATATAAAGGAAAGATAATACATATATAAAAATAAGAAAAATTTTTACGATAAAGAATAAAACATTAATTACATTTTATTTCACCTAACTAATAGTATGTTTTCAAGCAAATCTTCCTTTATGTTAGTTCTCTTATATAAGTACTTAACATAACTAATAAAACGAATACCGACAGTGTGTGCAAATCAAAATTATCGCAGTCAGTGTTCAATAGATGAAACTACGAGTATACCGTTTAACCTAACACGTAACAGGGTTAGCTACTGGAGAGCTACTTCTACTTTGTAAATCTGCTTGTTTGCAAATCAAATATCTGAAAATTCAATAATATTTGCCTGTAAAATATTTGCTGTAAATAAAATAAAATATTAAATAAAATAACGGTTAAAACCGGTAACCGAAATAAATTATTTCGTTTTCAATCATGAATGAAAAAAATATATTGCGTTTTCGTTTCCGTTTTCGTTCTTTGAAAAATTTCGGTTTATTTCGTTATTTCGTTTTCGTTCTCATTTCGTTCTTAGTCCCTGGTTAAAAGATTACTTTTTCAAAGTTTATAATTATTGTTTTTTAATTATTATTAATTATTATGTAATTTATTTTTAGTACGACAATAAATTTATATAAGATTAAAAAAAATATCTGCTATGACTAGCACAATACCTCTCGCCAATTCCATTTTATTTTACATATGTAACGGATATAATATATCTTGCAAAGAGATTTGATTATAATTCCATTAAAAATTATTTATTGGTTGTATTACACTTATTATTTAAAAATATATATATATATTGCACACTATTCTTGAATTTTGACAATTATTTGTTAAATACAAACATTTCAACTTCTTAACTGGTTTCTTGGGGTAGTACAAGCTGGGAGACTTATTACAACAGATTAGGATTTAACAATGTAAACAAGCGATGTCAGGTAGAAATTTTGAAGGTCATTTTTCATATATTTAAAATTTAAACTACATTACCGACACCAATATTGCTGACATCTGTAATACAAACGTTGAACTATTTCTAAGCACGCTGCTGTCGAAAAATATCGGTTGGGTAAAATATTTGAAACTTCGTTTTTAGCAAATATACACAAATGTGCACTATGAATGTTGCATATTTCGCCATTGTTTTGATTTTGTTATTTCATAAATGTGTTTTTGTTACATAATATTAAATCTTAAGCTAAAAATGAAATGTTTTCTGCCATATGAATTAAAATTTTCTATCCAAATTTGTTTCTATCAACGAAGACAACAATATATTTATATAATTTTTAGTTTTAGTAGCTTTTCTTCAATTGGAAACCGATTAAATGATGTTTTAAAATCAATTTTTTTGCTTATGCAACCCGACAAACAAGTCGTTTACCTTGTACGAATCTCAAAATAACGAATTGCCGTACGCTTGTCGCACCGCAACCAGTCTTAGCTACCGGAATTCGCAATGCCTATCATAGGTTGCAAAAATTGTAAATTAATTTGCAAGAGGCTTCTGTTATTAACTATGATTTTGAGGATATAATCACGGAAATCAATGATAGGGAGAATAGGAAAAACAATTTAATCATTTACGGCCTTCAAGAACCAACGGATAAAAGTAGTAGTACGCGTATAGAAACTGATAAAAATACTGTAATTGAAATAATTAGTCAAGTAAGTTCTACTATAGATACTACTCAAATTAAACCTATACGCCTTGGGAAATTCGACAACACCAAAAATCGTCCAATTAAAATAAAGCTCCGCTTATTCATAATATAAGAAAAATAAAAGTCGACGATAAGTTCAAAGAAATCAGAATATCACTTGATACGACCCCGCAACAAATAGCATACTACAAGAAAGTAAGAGCTGAACTCGAGACTAGACATCTTAGTGGCGAAAAGGACCTCATCATCAAATATGTCCAAGGAAAACCAAAAATAATGTCTTTAAACAACTAAGGCCCAACAGTCATATAACAAATAACCATACACTTGTGTCAATATGTTTTACCAAAATGTGCGCGGACTTAATAGTAAATGTGAACGGTTTTATTCATCATCCTCCACATGCTTATTTGACATAGTTTGTATAACTGAGACATGGCTAAGTGATTCTATCGGTAGTGAGGAACTCTTTCCAGTGTTTTTCGATGTGACAGACAATTTGATACAGTGGGACTTAGTAAGGGCGGTGGAGTACTAGGTACTTGCAGTGAATAACATCTTCTCAATTAAAGAAATTGATCTGAGTACAATGAGGGACACATTTCCCTCAATTGATATTGTTGGATGTCGACTTAATGCGAGGAACTCTAAAATTCTTATTTTTGTTATTTATATCCCGCCAAATACGTCTGCGTTTGAAATGGAAGCATTCTTCGATATCTTTATTACAATGGAATATTTACTTGACAGTGAAATTATTATTACTGGTGATTTTAACATCACCAATTTAATCCATGGTAATATGAATGATAGAAAGACAAATATATTCCATCAGTTTTGTGAATTTCTAAATATAGAACAAGTAAATACCATCCCAAATGCACATGGAAGAATTTAAACATTGTCGCATCCAACATCAACTGCACGGTTACGAAGTCTGAACTAGAATACGTCCATGAAGATTTGCACCATCCATCTTTGGAAATCACCGCCAATCTTAGATTAATAAAACATAACAACTTTTGCGTCAATGAAAATGATAAAAACTATAATTTCAAAAAAGCTAATTTTCCAGCACTTTATAATGATTTATTGAATGTGGACTGGACAACTCTTTATGAAACTAGAACCGTTGATTGTGCTTGTGGTGAACTTTACAAAATACTTAAAAAGATTTTTGATACCCACGTACCATATTATAAACAAAATAAAAGTTATAATAATTTTCCTTCGTGGTACACCAAAGAAATTATTATCAACATAAAGAAAAAGCATAAACTCCATGAGAAATTTAAAAGAACTAAAGATGATAGTCATTTAGAAGAGTTTAAGACCCTACGGAAAATAATCAAAAATCAAGTGGCAGTTGCATATAAAAGCTTTCTTCGTAAAACTGAAACTTCTATAAAAGAAAATTCAAATAGTTTCTGGGCGTTTATTCAATCTAAGAAAAAATCATCACGTATCCCCGGTAATATGTACCATGACCACACTCAGTTTAATGATTCGCAGTCCATAGTAAATGCTTTTGCATGCTACTTCTCCAGTGTTTACCAACAATACGCATCAGCTGACATCTCAGAAGGAAACAGTGGGTCTTATATCATATCCTTACCGGCAGTCACACCTGATGAAGTGTTCGACAACATGCGTAAAATGAAAAACAAAATGACTGCGGGAATAGATCAGGTTCCAGCTTTCATTATAAAGGACTGTGCGTATCCGTTATCTGAACCGCTTTGTCATATATACAACTTAATTCTTGCCAACAGTGAGTTTCCAGATATGTGGAAAATTTCTAAAGTGTGCCCTATTTTTAAAGCAGGTGATGCTGCTAATATTACTAATTATCGACCCATATCGATTTTGTGTAACTTCGCCAAAGTTTTTGAAATGTTACTGTATTCATGTTTATATAAAAGTGTTAAACATAAACTTTCAGACTCTCAGCATGCCTTCCGAGAACAAAGGTCTACGGCAACCAATCTAATGGTCCTTACACAACATTTATGTGAAATTGTGGATATAGGAGGACAGGCAGATAGATGTCATTTATATGGATATCCAAAAAGCGTTTGATCAAATTGATCATAGTATTTCATTACAGAAACTAAATAACATTGGCCTAAATAATTCTTTGCTGTCATTATTTAAATCGTATCTGAAGCAGAGGCAACAGTATATTCAGTATAATGGATATAAATCACATATGTTTATTGTGACGTCTGGTGTCCCACAAGGCTCCAATTTAGGTCCTTTACTTTTCAGTTTATATATAAATGACATATGTGAAGAACTGGAATGTATGAATTTATTATTTGCTGATGAACGTGGCCAATGTGAGAGCCGCGATTGAACGTTCCCCGCGTCGTTCGGCGCGAAAACATTCGCTCGCTTTGGCGATTTCCAACCGCAGTATTCGGCGCATTTTGCACCGGGACCTCAAAATGCATCCCT
Organism: Harpalus rufipes; assembly: GCA_951394225.1. NCBI lineage: Eukaryota > Metazoa > Arthropoda > Insecta > Coleoptera > Carabidae > Harpalus > Harpalus rufipes. The sequence continues at coordinate 6,257,523 of OX596292.1, forward strand.
ACAAAATGCTTGTTGCACAGGAATTAAGTGAAAGGGATTTTGAAACCCGTACGAACCTGTGTCGCGATCTCCGAGAACTCCCAAACGACGATGTTGTGCTCTTCACGGACGAAGCCCATTTTCACCTTTGTGGTGCCGTTAACAGGCAGAATTTTCGATATTGGAGTGACGAAAATCCTCGAGAAATCCATCAGGAACCCCTCCATAGCCCAAAAGTGACTGTGTGGTGTGCTCTTTCCCGCCTAGGCGTCTGGGGGCCTTACTTTTTTGAAGAAAATGGGCAAACCGTAACGGTCAACAGCGAGCGCTATTGTTTCATGCTGGAAAATTTTCTTAGACCCAAAATGGAAGAAAATGGCGTGGAAAATGTGTGGTTTCAACAGGATGGGGCAACCGCCCACACATCGCGACGATCAATGGACATTCTCAGGGAACTGTTTCCCGGTCGTCTCATTTCCCTGAGAGGTGATCTTGGCTGGCCGCCGCGCTCACCGGATCTCACTCCATGTGACTTCTTCCTTTGGGGTTACCTCAAATCGAAGGTTTACCAGCATCGACCAAGGACCCTTCTTGCTTTACGAAGGGAAATTGCTCGGGCAATTGAAGAAATTCCTGTGGAAATGACGGTGAGTCATGGAAAGCTACCGCGAGCGCCTAAATCAGTGTATCCGCTCCCAAGGACGACATTTGAGTGATGTGCTTTTCAAAACTTAAATTTAAAAATGGCATAAAATTTGCGATATGTTAATAAAAATTTTTTTTGACAAGTTGAGTGGTTTTAATTTTATAACGTTTTGAAATCGGATAGGTTTTTCTGCCCCACCCTGTACATTACAATTATCTATTAATAAAATCAATAACTGGTGTATAAATAATAATTTAAAATTAAATCCAGCCAAATGTAAAGTACCTAGTTTCATACCACCGTAAAAAAAATCCTATTATATTTCAATATTGCGTAGACAGTCATATTCTTGAGCGCACTTCTACAATAAAAGACCTAGGTGTCTACTTTGAATCAAGCTTGTCATTTAATTTTCACACTGAATATGTTATAATATCTTGTAACAAACTTTTAGGATTTATCATCAGAAATACAAAATGTTTCAATGATGTTACGCTATTAAGCATATTATATTGCAGTTTTGTATTATCTAAACTTGAATATTGTGCTCTAATTTGGTACCCCATATATAACTGTCATGTTAATGATTTAGAATCAATCCAGAGACGATTTCTGAAATATATGTGTTACAGACAAGATAACCAATACCCACCCAGGGGAATAGACCACGTTATTCTGTTGCAGCGATTTAACTTTCTTTCCCTACTGCATCGTCGAAAAAATATATCTATTTTGTTTTTGTATAAATTATTAAACAATATTACAGACTGCCCCATTATCTTGAGTCTCATTAACATTTTTGTACCGAGATTGTCAACTCGTACATGTGTAGCGTTTTTAACTAAGTTTTCTAGAACTAATCTACTAACTAGATCCCCAGTAAATATTATGTGCACTAATGCGAATGGAGTCTGTAACATTGTTGACTTTTTCAATGTGACATATAATAGATTAAAGCATTTGTTAATCACAAGAAACACATAATATTGTTAATATATGTTAATAGCTTATATTTTATTATTTACTTTCGTTATTAGTTTGAATTTATAACTTGAATTAATGTAATTTATGAAACACGTAATAGTTTCATATATTTTGTCCTGTTAATGGTGTATAACTGTTGGGCAAATAAACCATTATTATTATTATTATTATTATTATTATGTCATCAGCATATGAGTGAATATCACAGTGGTTTCATTCTGCCACATATATTAAAAAAAAACAATGGTCTCAGGATGGATCCTTGAGGTACTCCCCAGGCTAAAGGGAATGCGCATGAATTTAAGGTTTGATTGTGCGTCATACAAACTCGAAATTCTCTATTACTAAAATAATTTTCACACCACTTTAACGCATTGACTAGAAATTTATATTTTAGTTTAGCTAAAAGTAATGAATGCTCAACCATATCAAAGGCTTTAGAGAAGTCTATTTGAATAAGAATAGAGATTTTAGATTCATCATAGTTTTTGATAAGTGTATCAAGAATATTAAGTAAGCATGTAATTGGTGCTATACCCGCTTCTAAAACCAGATTTCTTCAGTGGAAATTGAGCATCAGTCCATAGTCATTTGAAGGCGAGTATAAACGTGACTAATTGCTTACATTTGTTGTCGAGATTCATTCTACTTTTATTTATCATTGATTTAGTATCCGAAAAACTCTTATATTTTGCAATGCATCTAAATAATGACTCTTATGTTTAAAATTGACATACGACAGCTGTCAATTTGATCATTTATTTAAAAATATTATTTTGTTAGAATGTTTCATTGTATTTAATGAAAAAATCATATTTTAATTAAAAATAATGATTTATATTAACAAAAAAATATGAATAAAGGAAAGTGAATATTGTACAACACGCTACTGAGTATTTTCTTGGAAGCGTGGTCAGCAAAATCACATGATAACGTAGCCGGATTGTTCTGAACGGTTACGCACTCTACATAACACGGTTCACAAATAGGGCTAGTTGCAGGAGTCAATTCAGAACTCAATATTTTTGTGTAGTTATGATTGTTATATAGTATAAAAGCTGCCTCGGTGGTCGAGCATGTCGAAGCAGCTTGCCTGGCAGCGCTCAAAGCGACTTCATCGCTCGAACCCTGGGGTCATGGGTCTGTGAGTGTCTTCTAATACATTAATATAATATGTATGTAAAACAAATTGTAAAAATATAATAAATAAATGTGTTAGATAGGGCTATAACTATAAAAGTTGACAAGCCGATAAAATAATATTATATACTATAAAGATTGTTAACATAAAATGTTTTTGAGCATGTCGTGCAGTCGACAACTATATCAGCGAATAGCCGCCAGATTGATACGTACCCCACCCCCCACCATTGACCATGGCTTCACCATATACAGTCCATACGATGTAACTTGGCGAGTTGGGGCAAATCACATTATCACTGCGGTAATGGGAAAGTTATAAAATCCATAGGCGTACCGAAGAAGAATAAAATTACGAATATTACAAAAAAAAGAAATTATTTATACAAAAAAAAAAATATTACAAATATTGGAATGAATTATTTATTATATAAATCATATTATAATTATTTTTTAAATTAATAAAGTTAAGAAAATAAAATTTCTATTGCTATTGAGAAAAAAATGCACCAACGCTTATGTATGAATATAACTTCTTGGGTTGAAAAGTACCTGACACCCCGAGTTTGAGTGTATTTGGGTGAAATTTGCTTTGTGTAAGGCAATAAAACATTGTAAAATCACTATTTCACTTCTGAAGCTGTGTGGTACCGAAGTAAAAGTAAATATTTGACAAAACGCAACTTAGGAATAGTGAACTGAATTACATTCTTTTCGTTCGCCAAGTTACATCGTATGGACTGTATCTGTCAACTTATTCCGGATCTTCTGCTCTCCGTCTTTGAATATAAAGACATAAGGGCGAACGATACTCCATCTGTTAGCATTGAATACCGTGCGACGGAAGTCGGCCATCTTGAGACACCAAAATTACGCGTTCTGATTGATTCAAAACAATTTTGGTGTATTTCCGCTGGCAGTGTAACTCGTGTGTACTTTAACCAGGGGTATCATTTCTGTATTTCTATTGAAGCAGTTCAGTTCGTGGTGGTTTAAGTGAAAATTGTGCTTTCGTTGTTCGTTAATAATTCACAGTATTTAAATTTATTTGAATCTGTTAAATAGTTTGCGTTTTATTTTTTTTATATAAAAAAATGAATTCTACGCCACTGGTAAGCGCAAACACTAACAGCCGTCATTTTGAGACACCACATTTTGGGCGCAACAATTTAGCGTGTATCGTACTTCGTTATGTCTTTATATTCAAAGCTCTCCGTTAGGCCTTGAAAGAAAGATAAAGAGATAAGTCTATCTCATTCGCGCCCAAGCCGGAATTATGCGCCTGCTCGTAAATCTTACTACTATTGGCTAACGACGTTATATGAGTTGTGAATATTGCAGTAAATAAGCACGTTTCAACATTTTAATGATGATTGTGTGTGTGTGTATTTTCTTTACACTCTATCTCAAATATTATCATTCAGGAAATTTTTAAACTACGTGCTTTATTCTAATAAGGAAAGAACCCATTAGAATTTCGTGTAAATCGGATAACCGGAAGTGGCACTTTCCTCCAAGCTCAAAATAGTTGTTCTTAGAAAAAGACCTTTAAATTCCAATGTTTCGCGATTTTTTAGCATGCATTATGGCTCACATTACACTTGTATCTCACAAATTCTCATACATGTATTTCAATGTAAACATATCTTTAGTATCCTCATACAAAGTTTTAAAATTTTAGTATATTTAGAATCAGAGTTAATAAAAAATATATCTGATGAGGTGCATATTGAAATTGAAAGGGCTGTAACTCTGTAAAGAAACATTTGCGGACATACTTACATCTATTTGCCATGTACCTACCTACTATTTATAGATAGTTTGTTCATTCTTTATTAATAAAAAAAAGCACAGCGAACATAGGAACATACATTTTAGATTAGTACACACCACGTTCGTACTATAGCAAAAATTATTAGGCAGAAGACGCACCTCATTAACTTGAAAAAACCAAATAAAATGAAATATAACTTGTAGAAATTATAAGGTCTTATTTATGTTTTATAAAATCTGATGTAACCAACACAACAACTCCCGCCATTTAATTTTTATTATATATACAGGGTGTTAATAAAAAACCCAGCTATAGGCGTTTAACATGGGCAATATGTTTTTCCTTGCGCAAAAGTTTCCAAATTATTTTAGACAAAAATATTTCAAATAAATGTTGTAGAGAATTAAATTCTGCATCCAAATTATTAAGATTTTATTTTTGACATTTCATAACCGAGAACATCAATTTTAAAGTTTTTTGAAGATTGCTGATTTATAGCGAAGGAATTCAAACAAAATCTAGAACAATTTTATATCTAACTGTAAAAAAGTTTGTGTTTTTTGATTTTCGTACAATAACCTATTTCTTTGAAAGTATAGAACAGTTTTCTCATTAAGAAAAGCTTCTGATTATAAAATGGTATTACTCTGTTCGGAATTTTGTTTGAGTTCCGTGGCTATCGCTATAAATCAGCAATCTTCAAAAACCTTTGAAATTGATTTTCTAGGTTATGAAACGTCAAAAATAAAATCTTATTACTAATTTGGATGCAAAATGTAATTCTGTCCAAAATAATTTGGGAGTTTTTGCGCAAGAAAAAACTGATTTCCCATGTTAAACGCCTATGGCCAGGTTTTTAATTAACACCTGTATATACCTATGGGGTCTCGTTGTTGCGTGCCTGAGTGTCTATTATTACTTCTATTTGGACACACTAGCACAAAACTCTTTTCTACAACCATGTTTGAGTCTTATGAAATATAAAAATTAGTAATATGGATAAAACTAGTGGTTGGTATATAATTAAAAGCTGTCACGGCTGTCACTCGTTTAAATTCTGTCGGCGGGAAATGCAAGCCACTTTCTCATTGGTTAGTATGAGTGCCCGTGAGGCGACGCTTGGTAAACGCCCGCACGATATAAATATGTCATTATCATTACCAAAATCTGTGTACAAAGCATATTAGCACACCCAACAATGGGTAATTTACTAATCCTGGAAACTACGTATATTAAGTTCTTTCCATATAACTATTGTTCTATTTACAATTTTCTTTTTAAAACGTTAAATAAAGAAAACTGTACAATGTACAATTTGCGACACTTGGTGAAGTTGTTCTAAATATTTAAATATTTGTGAACACTTGGCACACTTCACATGATTTCAGTCTCTGAATCAACCTCTCGGGCCAGTTTCTGATAAATAACCGAGAGGTTGATTCAGAGACTGAAATCATGTGAAGTGTGCCAAGTGTTCACAAATATTTAAATATTTAGAACAACTTCACCAAGTGTCGCAAATTGTACATTGTACAGTTTTCTTTATTATTCTGCTAGCCAAGCTCCCGGTTTTCCTGGTAGATGGCTCTGTATGTGGTTAGTTACTTCTGCAGGCTTAATACCTTCGTGGGATGTTTATCATCCGCCCGCTCAACCGGTCTCAGTGCCTCGCAAGAGGCGTCAGTACACCACACTGATAAACTGCAATAACAGCGAAACGCGTCTGTGGTTCTGGTTGAGTGGGCCAGTCTCTGATAAATGATCGAGAGGTTGATTCAGAGACTGAAATCATGTGAAGTGTGCCAAGTGTTCACAAATATTTAAATATTTTAAAACGTTGCTATTATTAATTTGAAATCATTATTTTTTGATAGTGACATTTATCTGTCAGTTACATACATTTGAAATATGAACTGTGTAACTAAAAAATTGTGTTTATCTTTAAAATATAGACTCCGGGATTTATAAAATTGATTATTTTATTAATTTAGCTATAAAATAAACATATTATTAACACATGCCTGTAGAAAATTCAATAATCTTTAATTTTTATAGTAACAAATTCTCGTCAGCCCACAAATGATTATTTTTTCAGAAGCTACTTCGTTTTAAATGCTTTTTTTAGTTTGTTAATATTTATGCAAGCCAAGTAAGCGAATAAAAATTATTTTTTTGGACAGATAGAAAAAAATGTTTCAGACAAATATTGTAATAGAAAGTTTAAGGATTTTAAAAATGTTTTATTTTCGAAAATCGATGGGATGGTTTTTAAAATATCTTATTTTGAAATTTTTGATTGGTCGCCATTTTGTTATTTGATGAAATAGAAAATAATTGTAAATACAAGTGTTTTAGAGAACCGAAATCAAATGCTGAAAGTTTTTGTATTTTTTAAATATTCCTTAAAATAAGGGAGTTATGACGATTTTTCGAAAAACAAGAGAACGTCAATAACTATGAACTGGGGCTCCAAATCAAAAATTTGAGCTAAGAAAAGTTGTTTGTTGTAATGAGTTCTATGTACCATTTCGGGTGTAACGACTTAGTATTAACACCCTGTATATAATTTTTATATTACTTTATAAATTTATCCATAAAATATATAGAAAAAAATACATTTAAAGGTATGTTTTGAAGAAAAACTATCTTGAGCTTGAAGTAAACTGCCATTTCCGGTTATCCAATTGCCACCAAAATCTAATCAGTTCTTTCCATATTAGAATAATGTAGAAATACATGGTTTCAAAACTTTCTGAATGATAGTATTTGAGTTAGAGCGTATACACACACACACACACACACACACACACACATACACACGCACACACGCACACACACACGCAAACACGCACGCGCACGCGCACACACACACACACACACATCGTGAAAATGTTCAAATTGGATTCTAGGGACCTTAAAACGTAGTCATTTACAAAAATCTCGATATGCGATTTTTAGCACGATCCATATACCACCCTTACCATGAGTAGCGGGCGGTAAAAAGGGAGGAAAAAATAGTAGTGTTAAGAAACGTATATATTAATAAATTTACAATTATTTCTAAGTCAATCCTTATTCCTTTAACGGAATATAAAATTATTTAACATAACATGGTCCTTCTCAGTAGTGCCAACATATGGTACCAAAATACACTACAATTATTTCAAATAATTATATATTCTGTAAGAGGACTAACGTTTGACTTAGTAATAATTGTAAATATCATTAATATACGTATACGTTACCAGGACCGCCGCAAGCGGGTGTGCAGATTGTGCACCGTACAAGAGTATGAGGCGCCGTTTGTTCCATTTATAAAAGTAAATAAATAAATTTATTTTACACTGATAAATAAAATTTCTTTCAATAAATATATATTTTTTTATTTGATAAATAAAATAATTATTGAGAAATAAAAATCTTTATGATAAATAAAAATTTCCGTGTGAAAAATAAAAAAAATTATGATAAATAAAAGTTTTTGTGCGAAAAATAAAAATCTTTATGATAAATAATTTTTTTTGTGATAAATAAAAGTGTCTACGATAAATAAAACTTTTTGTTATAAATAAATATTTTTACGATAAATAAATCTTTTCGCGCAAAATAAAAGTTTTTCTGAAATATAAATGTGTCTCTGATAAATAAAAGTTGTATCTTTCAATTTATGACGATAGATGGCGCTGACACCTAAAGGTAGGTCCTTACTATCTATTAGGAAACCTTCCGTCAACTGACCGATAAAGTAATTGCATTTATCATTATTTAACCATAAAACACATACTTACTAATGAATTTCATACATTTTTATTTAATTGTGGAAAAAAGGTTGTTCTTTATTTTGATTGATACATTGTATTAAAATTAGAATTTATCGATCTCTGTTAAAACAAATAATTGTTAAGGGCCTGCATTACACTTACACATACCAAACAGATTTCTTAATGAAAGGATTACATGTACTCTTTAGTTTTAAATATATATATATATATATATATATATATATATATATATATATATATATATATATATATATATATATATAATATATACTTTTCAAATAGATTAATAAATTATCCATTAATTTGTAATATGACGATGATTATTAAATATGAAATTGCATAAAGTAATAAATATGAAAGTTATTTATGTTGAATATAGTCTATTTCCTTTAAAATAACTAGTGTTTTTTTTTTGGGGCGTACTAATGACTGCAGAATAATATAGTATACAAAAAATGTTCAGGAATACGGGTTTAATTTATTAGTAATAACAAACCAAAAATTGAACCAGCTGTACTCAAAGGATAGAACAAAATTATATATACAGGATGTCCCAGAAGTCGACGATCAAACTAAATGGGGTGATAGAGGAGATCATTTCCAATCAAAATAACTATATATATTGTAATGCAATTGTTGATGGTTCAAAAGTTATTGCAACTTTTGTAGTTTCTCCTAAAAACGGCAAGGCGTTTATTATTATTTTTATTACGAGACGTTTGTTTCTCTTTTTCTTTTTTATTGTATGCACCTGAAGGGTTCTACTTTCTAATAAAATCATTTTCTTGAACATGAGTACCTTCTATTAATAATAAAAATATTGTTTTTTGAAAAAAATTTCTACCGAAAAAAAGCTACTTGATTTTAAAGTGACGCTGACAGAAAAAAATGTCCTAAAAAAAAAATTAACCAACTATCAGAAGAAGTTGTGTATTTAATGTAGATTTTAACGCGGTATAACACATGTAGAGGAGGGTTTATTATGTGGCCACCGCGATCCCCTGATCTTAACCCCTTAGATTTTTTTCTATGGGGTTATTTTAAAGAAATAGTCTACATGACAGAAAGTCAGAATGAACAAGAGTTGCAACAAAAAATAAGAGAGGCTACCAACATTATTAAAAATAATCAACGGGCGTTCCGAACAATAAAAAGAAATTTTATTCGGCGATGCTTAATGTGCATTAGAAAACATGGTAGACATTTTGAACACTTTTTGTAAAATTTGAAAACATCATGAAAAGCTTCATAAACCCTATTTTGTTTTAATGTTGTATAAAAACTATTACAACTATTATTTTGTTTTATTTTTGACACAGCATCTAAGATAATTCTCGAATTTTTCAATTGTATTTTTAACTGAAATACTTTCTTGTAGAAAAAAAAAATTATTTAAGAAAATCTGCTCTAAATATCCCCATGTGTTATACCGCGTTAAAATCTACATTAAATACACAACTTCTTCTGATAGTTGGTTAATTTTTTTTTTTAGGACATTTTTTTCTGTCAGCGTCACTTTAAAATCAAGTAGCTTTTTTTCGGTAGAAAATTTTTTCACAAAACAATATTTTTATTATTAATAGAAGGTACTCATGTTCAAGAAAATGATTTTATTAGAAAGTAGAACCCTTCAGGTGCATACAATAAAAAAGAAAAAGAGAAACAAACGTCTCGTAATAAAAATAATAATAAACGCCTTGCCGTTTTTAGGAGAAACTACAAAAGTTGCAATAACTTTTGAACCATCAACAATTGCATTACAATATATATATAGTTATTTTGATTGGAAATGATCTCCTCTATCACCCCATTTAGTTTGATCGTCGACTTCTGGGACACCCTGTATATATATATATATATATATATATATATATATATATATATATATATATATATACGAGTATATATATATATATATATATATATATATATATATATATATATATATATATATATATATATCAGTTGTAAACAAAGTTGCAGCCGTCGTCGAAGAGACTCACGCACTTGATCGTAAACACCTAGAGTCCTTAGTTGTTAAATCTGATGTGGCCAGCACAATACCTTCCGTAAATCCTGTGTATTATGTACAAATTCCATATATAAATTTTCTAAAAACCAATGAGTATTGGACCTAAGTGTATTAGAATTTTTTTCTTGTTTTCATCTCTACTATCACCTGCTAAAGTGTGTAAAGTTTTTTTATTAACACCCTGTATATATATATATATATATATATATATATATATATATATATATATATATATATATATATATATATATATATATTTAAAACTAAAGAGTACATGTAATCCTTTCATTAAGAAATCTGTTTGGTATGTGTAAGTGTAATGCAGGCCCTTAACAATTATTTGTTTTAACAGAGATCGATAAATTCTAATTTTAATACAATGTATCAATCAAAATAAAGAACAACCTTTTTTCCACAATTAAATAAAAATGTATGAAATTCATTAGTAAGTATGTGTTTTATGGTTAAATAATGATAAATGCAATTACTTTATCGGTCAGTTGACGGAAGGTTTCCTAATAGATAGTAAGGACCTACCTTTAGGTGTCAGCGCCATCTATCGTCATAAATTGAAAGATACAACTTTTATTTATCAGAGACACATTTATATTTCAGAAAAACTTTTATTTTGCGCGAAAAGATTTATTTATCGTAAAAATATTTATTTATAACAAAAAGTTTTATTTATCGTAGACACTTTTATTTATCACAAAAAAAATTATTTATCATAAAGATTTTTATTTTTCGCACAAAAACTTTTATTTATCATAATTTTTTTTATTTTTCACACGGAAATTTTTATTTATCATAAAGATTTTTATTTCTCAATAATTATTTTATTTATCAAATAAAAAAATATATATTTATTGAAAGAAATTTTATTTATCAGTGTAAAATAAATTTATTTATTTACTTTTATAAATGGAACAAACGGCGCCTCATACAAGAGCGCCGTATGATAAAAAGCGCTGGCCCAATTTCAAATTATTACGTATTTTTACAATATTCTGTACATTTCAACGGTTCAACTTCTGTATAAAGTTCCAGTTGGCCGGGTCCTAGAAAGAGGTGGGTTATATGTTATAGTTTTTAAGTTTCAGCTTCCGGTATGTAGTGCGACTATAGTAGTGTATTTAGTAAGTACAAGCTTTCAAATTTATTTTGGCTAAAGTGTGGCTAAAGTCCAGAATACCTACTACTCAAGAATTAAATTTTGATGGATATATATATATATATATATATATATATATATATATATATATATATATATATATATTTACATCCCACTATCATTGCTGCGTCCTTTCATGGCTAGGACATTGTGGCAACCACCGAAAGGAATAGAGATAGGCTTCGATTTTATGAAGTATATCGACTATTTTTTTCCCCTGATTATGAATTTCGGTTCAAATTTCAATTATGTTGATTTACAACGATATACGTTTCCGTTCATTTGACGATATTATGAACTCCTCCATACTGAATGAATCCGACGTCCAGAGTATATATTTCATGCATATCCCGTACTTTGTAACGTCCGATTTGTATATTTTTATTCATACTACCGTCACAATGACGTCCAGCAACGTTGCCAATATTAAATACATTATTCTGAAGTAGAAACCAAAGCGCAATCTTTCATAGTCATATGCACACCCATATGTTAGAGATTTTTTACAATCTCTGGTAATAACAGATATAAATGTCTGATGTTTATTTGAATTAGTTTAGTTCAATGTTTGAAGATTTAAAGCAGGATAGCATACTTTATTTTATTCATAATTATTTTTATTATCATTAAACTAACGAAAATTGATCGTAATCTTACTTTCCATAAAAAAATCCTAATCTATGTATTAATAAACCTAACGATATTTTACAAAAATAATTTTGCAGTTTTTAATATGTAATTTTTGTTCTAATTTTTGTAATATGATTTATTTTCTATAAGAAAGGATATTTAACATAATTTCCTAACCCTAACACCCGGCACCCGGTGTAAGAAATCAATGGTAAAATTTTCGTTTGGCTATAGGTAATTAATTCCCTATTATAATTTTAGATCAAAATTGTAATTACAAAAAAATGTTCCAAATTAAAAGTGGCATCCAATGAATCCAAATTTGTTGATGTGCTAGAAATCCTGTCATTAACCACACGTAAATTAAAAGTTCTATTTTCAAGCTGTTTACACAGTGCCATGAGAAATATAACAAATAATAAACTATTGGTCTGTGTTTATGTAATTTTTACTTTGATTTTATTATTATTAAAGATAATGGAACCTCTTAATAAAAATGAAATGATCTTTATTTGTGAAAATATTAATTTTAATTTAACTCAAGCCTTAAAGTGACATTTATTTAGGTCTATCTGCCTGATTCATTTCATCATTTCTCATGACTATCTGTATAAGCAACATAAAAAAACTTTTAATTTGCGACTATTTCGCAACAGAAATGTATTATATCAATTAATTGCCATTTTAAATTATGAGTAACTTTATTATTTAAACTTTTGTTCTAAAACTAAAATTTTACCATTGTGTGTATTTCCTATAGATAGGGTATTAATCACTAAATTCCGATCACCAAATTGTTTCAATACAAATATCTGTTAATGCATTCTTATTATCAGTAAAACCAATCAAACATTAAAAAAACTTCTTTGTTAATAATGTTTACACTGTATTTATGTTGTATTTAGTCGGCCCTCGGGCATTCAATAAATCTATTATTATTAAACTAAAAATGCATTTTAACATTAAATATTTGCCATCATTTAAAAGATCTACTCATCAAAATCTCCGCTTCGCTCCGTGTTGGCTTCCAACGACGCTTAATATACATATACATATAACTTCTCATGGACGGCAAATACACCATTAACCGTGGTTTAAGTAGGATGAAGAAGGGGCTGGAATTTAATGTTAGACAAAAAATAGTTCTGTTGAATGCAAAATCGATTTTTACACACGATTTTATGTATTTTGAATTTACTCACTGGAAACTGGGACCGAAACCATTCAACTCTACATCTCATGTAGAGTTCAATAATATATTAGATTGATATAATTTTTACGATCACGTGTTCTATGCATATATTTGCGTTGACCCACACCCCTTGCAAATCGTTCTCCGTAGCATTTTTCATTGAATTTGCGAGTTAAAGCTGTAAAATTATCATTACTTATTATTTTTAAAGTAATTAAGTAATTTAATTGTTGCTATTATGATGGCGACATTTGCGACTGTAACAGAATAAAACATAGATCGTAACTAGGCGTTGAGAATATTTTCTTTAGTGAGAAATCAGTAATTTTGGCGACACAATAATAACACTCGTATTAGCGCAGAAGTGCTGTTATTCGAAATATCTTCAAAATTTGAATATCCTTTTAATATAATATATACAAAAAATATATCATCACGACATATTACCTATTTCTAGGTGTGTCAATCAGCTTTGAACACAGAAATTAGTAATGATGATGACATATCCGTATCATGCCAGCGTTTATCAGACGTCACATCACAGGCACTCACTGCTGGTGTGGAAAGTGAAGTACGGAAGTCTCTTTTGTGTCATTTAAAATTCGAAATAATTTTGATGTCACAGGCGCATGGCCACTAGATACCATATATTAAAAGAAAAAAAAATGAATTTTGCAAAAGTACAATTTTTATATAATATAACTCAAAGGAAATGGAGACTAATTTTACAAAAAAAAAATCAATTATTAATTCAGTTCATATTACATGCCTAGTGGTTACTAAAAATAATTATCTGTATTTTGCTGTGATTTAAATAAATATATTTAATAAGTTAATTTTTCCCTTATTTTGTAACAGTGACGCATTAGTACAATGCACCTTGTTTTACTACACTGATTTTTTTTATTTATTTATACATTTATAAAGAAAATGAATACAAGTAATCCGGGGGTCTTCTTTATATTTTCTATAGTAAAAAGGAATTTATCACCAAAATACTTATTAGTTACCAAACGCAAGACACGAGATTCACTTAATCCCACACATTTATTTTTGGCTTAGATTAATGAAACTATTTTCAAATTAACAGCAACACTCAATAAATAATTAAGCACCTATTTTGTCCCGCACGAAATCAGTTTTGTGCACAAATTATCTACTTTTGTACCAATACGAGTATTATTATTATGTCGCTAAAATTACTGATTTGACACTAAATAAAATATTCCCGACGCCTAGTTATGATCTATGTTTTAATCTGTTACAGTCGCAAATGTCTCAATCATAATAGCAACAATTAAATTAGTTAGTTACGATAAAACTAAGAAGTGTTGGTAACTTTACAGGTTTGACCTGCAGATACAATGAAAGATGCTCCGTAGTTTTGAGTTATTAGAAAATATTTTTATACTTACTAGTAATAACGATTTAAATTATGTATTCTTATTCATAAATATCTTTACGTGGGACTTTTTGATCCCCTTCTATGCAAAGTAAAATGAAAAACCAAATGATTTAAATTCATGAAATACTATTATGGAGAACCATTCTGTTTATTTCCAGAAAGAATATTTCAAAAACCACACAAATTCGTTATTGTTGCCAATAAACAAATTAATTATCCGCGTTTCTTTCTAAGTGGTGTAGGTTACAATAAAATTCAGTGTTTTTAAAAGCCATTAATTTTGAAAATTGTTCTTTTGCATAATGCAAAGAAATATAACCACAATTTTCAAAAATAAAAAGCAAATAGCTTTACAATATTTTTCATAAAATAATCTTATAATTTTTTAGGTACCTATACCTACATTTGTAAACAAAAACTATCTAATGGGTCTATATTCTGTTCACATCTGTGGTCATACGTATTTGTAAATCTGTAAATAATGCACAAAATCGCAACGAAAGCTGACACTCTTATGTATAATTTTATATTAATCAACAAGAATAGATGTGTTTTATGATGTTTTTAGAGATTTAGAGGTTTGTAAGACTTACAGATGTCAACAGAATTGACCCATAAACTTATGCTACTAGTTACAGGCACGTAAAGATATTTATTAATAAGTGTAAATAATTAAAATCGTTATTACAAGTATAAAAATATTTTCTAATTACTCGGAAACTGACTTTGGCTAAACACTTTATTAAGTAGAGGAAAAGTCGAAAGAATTACCTTAATAAGAGTAATTAAATTATCTATATTTTTTAATAAATAGTTTATAATTTATTGAGAGTTAATTTGTTTAAAACATTTTTTTTCTATTTAAAAATTATTTAGATTCTCCCTTTTTCTACTCTATTTAAAATTTCAATATTAATATTTTAGATGAAAAGTTTATAAAGATTTTTATTTTTATATTTCACTGTAGCCTACCGTCCTTATATTTATTCCATACATTTAATCATAAATTTTGTTATCCTTACAATTGGCATTTATTTACAATTTGCACAATATTTTGTAATTAATAATTCAGCTTTATGTTATTTAAATAATTACCTTTTTTAAATTGAGTACATTTCTATTTTGACATCATGGTTTATAGATTTTGTCTTTACTAAGAGGATTTTACAAGTGCAAAATAAATTTTTGATTATTTAAATATTAATTTAACATATTAACAGGAGTGCACAATATAACTTTAAATACGATTAAAAGACTTGGGCGCTAATGTATTGCCCAGTGCCCACTGTTGCCAAGTATACGGAGTTCAGATTGTCGGTGGAATGAAAATTCTGTATATACAGTGTATATACGCCGGACGACACTAACGCCGCAAGTGGAATTTTTTTGAACTACAAAAAATATATATATTTTTCACCCCGCTATCATTGTGGCGTCCATAACAAATTTTGCTAAACGATTCTAGGGCCCCCCCTGATGCCAGAAAAAAATTACACGGCATTTTAAAGTGACTTTGAATGTAGAAAATGACACAGGGGACGCCACAATGGTAGTGGGATGTAAATATATATATATATATATATATATATATATATATATATATATATATATATATATATATATATATATATATATATATATATATATATATACAGTGTGCGATTAAAGTGTGGAATATTAAAAAAAAAGCCGAACTCAGCCGGTTTTTATAAAAACGCTGAAACACGTCGATTTTAATTTTAAAAAATACACATTAATATGTACGATTCATCTTCCGACTATCATTTGTTTTTCAGTTATGACGTCATCACAAAAAAAATTAAATGACAACATAGATTTTTAGTAGTGAAATCCTATAGTGTTTTTTCTTCTCTTTATGATCATGTAAATAAATCATAACGTCGCATAACAAAAATTCTGAGAAAAATCGAGTTGAACATTTAATAATAATGAATAATCAAGATACCCTGATAAAAACATTTAAAAGTTGATTATGGAACTTGTAACTTATAAAACATGAAAAACGAAAAGTTTTAAACTGAAAAATGAAAAATAAGGCAAACAAAATTCACACTATTAAATTAAATGTTCAAAATGCCATCCATTGACTTCTTGGCAGTAAGCTAGTCTATTTACAAATTCACCTAAGACATTATTAATAACAGTTGGTTCTATTTTGCAAATTTCATCTTGAATACGCTGCTTTAGTACCACTAAATTTTCTGGTTTAGTTAAGTAAACTTTTGATTAATTTTTGTTAAATCCGCCATGGCCTTGATAATTTAGAAGAATATTATTAAAATTCAACAATAAACTACAATATTTATGTCTAGAAAGTTGAAGATTGACAGAATAATTGAATGAAACAGTTTGCTACATTTAATTTTTTTATCGAGGTAGGTATCTTGATTATTCATTATTATTAAATGTTCAACTCGATTTTTCTCAGAATTTTTGTTATGCAACGTTATGATTTATTTACATGATCATAAAGAGAAGAAAAAACACTATCGGATTTCACTACTAAAAATCTATGTTGTCATTTAAATTTTTTTGTGATGACGTCATAACTGAAAAACAAATGAAAGTTGGAAGATGAATCGTACATATTAATGTGTATTTTTAAAAACTAAAATCGACGTGTTTCAGCGTTTTTATAAAAACCGGCTGAGTTCGGATTTTTTTTTGATATTCCACACTTTAATCGCACACTGTATATACAAGAGAGCGAAACCATTAAGCCTTTCTTTCTTGAAGAAGTTTTCAAGTATGTTAATGTATAAAATGTAGAAAATGACTAATTTAAATATATTTTCCAATTCACTAGACTTTAGAGAGGGGGGGGGGGGTCAAGTCCCCTAAGTGCCTAAGCCTTTCCCTAAATACGCCATTAACTCTATATAACAACCACAAAGACCATACCGAATATATGAATATATACAGGGTGTTAAAAAAGTGTAATTATTATTTTTTGAGTATATAGTACCAAAATGAGTAAAAAGCTTAATCAACATAGGTCTGATCTTCTGTTTCTAAAAGAAAAATTGGCAAAGATAGTGATCGAACAAAATGTTGTCTAACAAAAGATTAAAATTTTATAATAAACATTTTTCTCAATTGCAAATAGTTACGAAGTTCAACGTCGCCAGGTGTAAATTTTTTTGTAACCAGATAAGTAAAAAAACCATAAAACATACATTAACCGTAACTGAGATTCGATACTGTTTGTAATCTCACTTTTGGAGCAAAATGTTGACTATTTTTGAACCCAAGTTCTAGAACTTTTTGAATGTCTTTTAACTACTTTTTACATGATTATATACCAAATCAACCCTGTAGATTCTAAACTTGGAAGAATTTGATCCTAACTTCAACCGTAATATAGATACGATACAGTTTTTAACCTCACTTTTGCAGCAAAATTTTGACTATTTCTGAACCCGTTTTAGAACTTTTTAAATATTTTTAAACTACTTTTTACAAGCTTGTATACCAAATGTAAATTCTACATTTGGAGCAAAATTTTGACCATTTTTGAAACTGTTGTAGAACTTTTTAAATATTTTTGAACTACTTTTTACATTTATATATATATATATATATATATAGTTTTATAACTTTTTGAATATTGTTAAACTAGATTTTACATAGTTATATACCAAGTCAAAATTGTAGATTCTAAATTTGTATGAATTTTGGACGTATCTTTAACCGTAACTTGAAATACGACATTGTACTATGTGCCCTTAAAAAATACCCTTTTTCTAACACTCTATATGCAAATTTTGATTTCTGAAGAGACCTATTTATATGCGTAACAACTTTTATGATTATTGCATTTCTCTGAATAGACCAACTTCCATTTAATTTTGTAATTTGGTTATGTTAGTAACAAATAGACGAAAATATGGACTATGGGGTCACTAACTTTTTTTATTTGGAATTCATATAAATATTATTCATAAACAGTTATTTGCCGAATAAATTTTAGTCATCGATTATAGTTATGCTTGGATTATGCAGCATGTAAATTATATATTGAATAATAAAAAATATAAATAAACAAATTATTGAACATGTATTTCCATTTAAATTTCGTTTTTTCTCTCTCTCTCTCTCTCTCTCTCTCTCTCTGCAGAACGCATATATCTATTAACTAATATATTGCTAATGCTCCTATCTTTTACGTAGAAACCAGTTGAGGCAAAGAAAGAGAGATGGGAATATCATTGCTGCATAAGTCTGTCACTCTCTAATTCCGGTTTCTTAATTTTGCGCATGCACGTAATATTTGAATTCTATTGGCTTCGGTGACAGCGACGGTCAGTTGATCCAGCGAGCACATGGTTAGTTTCATTCTTTCATTTTCTGTTTGTACTTTGAGTCGTTCATACCGTTCGTATTCAGTCTTAGGGAATAAAATCATTCACAGTGGCAGGAAAATTGGGTTTCTGGGCTTTTAATTAATATAACAAATATGTTTGAATTTTATGATGAACAAAAAATAGATTTAGAGTTTTTATTGACTTTTAAATTGAGTCAAGATTTTCTTGAAACATTCTTCAGTGCCATTAGGAGCCGGGGCGGATTTAATAACAATCACAATGCGCTACAGTTTGAATCTGCGTATAAAAGACTACTGATTAAAACAGATATTAAATCAATGCCAATTGCTTAGTGGACGGCATAAATATATTACAGGTCTCTTCGAAAAGGGAAAATTTTAAAAATCCTGTTTGTGGGGAGGATTCTGTGAGAGTAAGTAGATTTGACCATGATTATGTAAATACGATGTGGGGTCTAAACACCTATGTTGAAAATGTAGTAGAGTACATAGCGGGATATGTTCTCAGTAAAATTAAAAAAATGAACATCTGCTCATTTTGTTGGGACTACTTATGCTCTGATAAAAGAGAAAGCTTATTAATAAACATAAAAAATCGGGGAGTCTCCTATACCCCTCAAAAGACATGATATTTATATGCAAACGCGCTGAAAGGATATTCAGAGAAAAGCAAGAACAAATGTTTAAAAATAAAAAATTAAAACAACAGATGGTTCTTACCATAGTTTTCCATATGTATTTAATACAACAGAATTTTTAAACCACATCAAAGAACAAACCATTTTAGACAACCACAAAACGCAAATTATAAAAAACTATAATTCATACTTTTATAAAAATTAGATTTTATCACGAGACGAAGTTACTGTCACAGAAAGACGATTATATTCGAAATAAATTCACCAGAATTGTATTATTTAGAAATCAATAAATATTTTAAAAAATATTTCTTTTACTCTTTACCTTCACCAAAATAAATTAATCCTGATCAGATTTAATTCCTATTATTTTTACAGTACAACAAAGTTAATTATTTAATTCAAGTTCAGTACTAGAATATTTCATTGTTATTTATTATTACTAATATTTATGTTGAAGGATTTACACACAAAATAAATAGTAGGTATATTACTTAATTTCTCAGATTTATAATTATATACTCTTACTCTAATACTCCACTCTGCACTCCATGCTATGATTTTGGAACACACCCGGATCAACTGGCCGTCGCTGTCAGCGTTAGCCAATAGAATTCAAACATTACGCGCATGCGCAAAATCACAAAACCAGAATTAGAGAGTGACAGACTTATGCAGCAATGATATTCCTATCTCTCATTGTTTGCTTCAAGAAAAGCACAGGATCCGCAATATATTAGTTAATAGATATATGGCAGAACGTACATGTTTACAGGTTAGGCTACAACATGACATAAGTATGCGACTGACGCAGGCGCAAAACAGAAGAATTATATATTAACTTAGAAAGTTGTAAATAGCCAACTTTTAAATTTAGTTTCATTAGTTCAAGTCTTAAGCATAGCTGCATAAACGTTGTCATTAATAACAATTATTTATTCTACTTGTTTAGTTTTACAATTTAATTTCTTGATTTAATTGGTTGCATGAACACAGCATTAAAGTTTTGTTACCAACCAAAACCGTTGAATAGACTTACGAGTATAGGCCGTTAGTATGCAGGTGTTCATTTTATTTTGTTTACTATTCCTATCTCGGGTACTATAAGAGCTACAAAGTCGGTTAAATTGGCAAGCAATTTCTATTTTACGAGACTATTATTATATAGAGATTTTTTTCTAAATTCAGTGATATAATACATGACCTTAAATAACGATTTTTTTTTGAGAAATAATAAAATTTTATATTTGATTAAAATATGACTATTATAAGAGTGTCACGATTGTAAAAAATGAATATGTATTAATTTTTTTACACAGAATTAGAATGCCCTGACAGAAATGAGTGAAATTTTTGCTCAGGCTGTATTTTCCGATTAAATTATAACATTCGGCACTATAATACTAAGAGTACAATAAACTATTTTTAAAACAGACAATTTTGCACACATTTAATTTTCCTTCGTTTTTCTTAATAAATAAAATATTTACAAGACTTTTTTATTGTCTAATTATTTTACAGGTCAGTTGTTCATATTTTAGCATGAAAATAACAAATAAACCCATATTTCGTTTGTTACAACTCAATAAAAAACATTTATCTGTTGACCGTTTATAAATAGGTTATGTTAATATATAGAAAATCATCCATTAATGACCCCTAATAATGCATGGTTTTATTAATAAACGATTTTAGTAGGTAACCATAGAGCAGAGGAGCTAAAGCAGAACCATTGTTTAATAATTTTGGTGTACTAATAGAATATTTCAATGTTACAGGCAAAACTCAATTAGTTTTAACAATATCTGGTGAAAAAATTGTAACGTCATGGTAATTTTTTTACGCTTTTATTATGGACGTAAAAAAATTGTATGCAGCTAGAGTAAAAAGTGTTTTATTTCATTGTACATTGTACAGTTTTCTTTATTATTCTGGAAGCAGTGCTAGCCAAGCTCGCGGTTTTCCTGGTAGATGGCTCTGTATGTGTTTAGTTACTTCTGCAGGCTTAATAAATACCTTTGTGGGATGTTTATATCCGCCCGCTCAACTGGTATCAGTGCCTCGCAAAAGGCGTCAATACACCACACTGATGATCTCCAATAAGAGCGAAACGCGTCTGTGGTTCTGGTTGAGTGGGCCAGTCTCTGATAAATGACCGAGAGGTTGATTCAGAGACTGAAATCTTGTGAAGTGTGCCAAGTATGCACAAATATTAATATATTTAGAACAACTTCACCACGTATCGCAAATTGTACAGTTTTCTATATTATTCTGGTAGCAGTGCTAGCCAAGCTCGCGGTTTTCCTGGTAGATGGCTCTGTATGTGTTTAGTTACTTCTGCAGGCTTAATACCTTTGTGGGATGTTTATATCCGCCCGCTCAACTGGTATCAGTGCCTCGCAAGAGGCGTCAGTACACCACACTGATGAGCTCCAATAAGAGCGAAACGCGTCTATGGTTCTGGTTGAGTGGGCCAGTCTCTGATAAATGACCGAGAGGTTGATTCAGAGACTGAAATCTTGTGAAGTGTGCCAAGTATGCACAAATATTAATATATTTAGAACAACTTCACCAAGTATCGCAAATTGTACATTGTACAGTTTTCTTTATTATTCTGTTTTATTTCACTTAAGGTCTCTGCCCACTACAACGTATCATACTATGACCGTACTAGGAACGTATCAGACATGAAAAGCAACACGATACGTCCTGCTATGCCCACTGAAACGGATCGACGGCGTTCTGTGCCCGTATACATCCCGTATGATGCCCGTATGTTGCCCGTATGTAATCTGATCATCATACAGATCTAAATCCACCAAAATCGATAAGAAACCGTTTCATTCTCGCATGCGTATCGAGGTTGCGTGGACGTCTTGGGAGTGCTATCAAGTTTTTAAATAATAAAATAGGTATGTCTATTAAAAAATTAACTGGTAGACAACTGGCAATAATTGCCATAATATTGGATGAGGAAGAAGAAGAGAACCAAAAAAACACTCGACGCTACTGGATTCACGATTCTATAAAAGAACGAAAAACTGAAGGAGAATATTGGATGTTATTCAAGCACTTAGTTGATGATGAAGAAAAGTTCTTTCAGTATAACCCATATACTCACCGTTTCGCCGCCTGCGCGCATCGGTTTGGCAACATCGCGTGCCATGCGCGGAGCGTATCGGCACCGGCAAAATATTCTCGCCGACAATTCATTAACGCTCCGTGCATAGTATGTGACGGTGCTGGTCGGTGACGGAACGGTCTAGTGGGCATAGTCTCATACTTTTCAATACAAAGAATATTTTTTTACCCGACACGTTCCTAGTACGGTCATAGTATGATACGTTGTAGTGGGCAGAGACCTTTAAAGGATGTGACTACGGCTCGTCCGGTCAAACTTTCCTATTTGTGAAATAAGACTATTCTTTTTTACTTATAACTATGAATGGGTTCAATGTATTTAAGTATTATTATTCAGATGCAAATTAATAACATGTAGTTAACAGACAGTTTAAATAGAGATGAAATAATCTGGACTTAATTCCTTTAAAGTTAATGGCCCCATTTGCCAACTTTACACATAGCCTAACTTTTTATAAAATAGAAATTTGTTGCAGGTATGGCATTAATCATACTCATTTTGATAACTTTTTATGCAGATGAAAAAAAATGGGGAATTAAGAATTTGCAAATAATGTATGGAGTACCACGGTTATTGTATTGGTTATACCATTGTATCTTCGATATACTTTTTTTTCTTGTGTATCTCAGTATCGTAGTCATTTTTATGGTATTTGTTTTAGATTCTTCGTTTAACACGCATATTGGTATGAAATTAGACTTGATTTACATTAGTGATACGTTGCACGTCGATACAATTAATAGCGATATAGTGTCACTTGAGTCCATGATGACATCTAAACATAATATTCTAAAGTAAACTCCTGGTCGCACCACTTTTAATTTTTCGTTTACTTTACAATTAGCGTATTTTGGGTGTGTTTTATGGTTGTTTAAATTAGTCTATTGCAGGTAATTAAAAAATTGTAGAAAATAAAGCAACATTAATGTACCTTTAAATTAATAACTACACGCTATTATACAAAATGAGCACAATTTGAATTTTTTTAATAAAATAAAATTTAAAATTCCATACGAGAAATCATTTAATACTTGTTGGTATTACCACCTCTTACATAAATAATGGCTTGCATTTTTCGTTCCTGGGGCCCGATTCTTGAAATCATGCGAAATTTTTGATACACGACAAAATTCGTGTAGTCTGTTTCATGCAAAATATAAAATACAACTTGTATTTAGAGTTTTTTAAAAAAATCAATTATTTATTATACGAAGTTATACAGAGATTAGTATCGAAGGAAAGTTGTAAGGAGAATTGGGAAGAATTGAGTAGAATCACAATTTATAAGATTTTCTTATCTAATGTGTCTCATCACATGATGGCCACATTTACACAAATGTTAAAAATATGACTAACTAATAATAAGATAACTAATAATTATGATTAACATATTTATACAGATAGATAAATGATTAAGGTGTATATATCAATAAAAGATAAAGCGTAATTTATACTATTATAGATATACATAACTTGCACGAATAGTACTATGCGTGTAAGTGACATTCTTGAATTCCAAACGAAACTAGGCCAAAGCCTTCGTATGCAATTCTGGAAAGCAAAGGAATGTTGTATGTATCAGCCAAACTAAACGAAACATTTATATCACGTGAATGCTTCATCATTTGGATTATTTTTGATCTGTCACTGTCATAAATTTATAATGTAATACGGATGGCGCAAATGTCAACACTCAATTGAAAAATGTCGCCGTTTTTACCTTCCGTCACCTCTAGGTAAGGAAGGTATTGTCTTTGGTCAAAAAATTCGGTGGTGAGTTTTCATTGAATAAGCACGTTTTAGGGTCTTTACAATACGATTTTACTATTTTTACAATGATGTCTGTATGTGTGTGTGTGTGTGTGTGTGTGTGTGTGTGTGTGTGTGTGTATGTATGTGTGTGTGTGTCCCCGCCGTTTCGTGCGCGATATCTCCAATACTAGAATTCCAAAAATTACAATTCTTGCGTATTCCTCTTCCTTACAACCATATGCAGATCTGTTTAGATTTTGGTTATAATTGGTCAACCGGAAGTACCCTCATTTGAAGATTTTAACAGTTTTTCTTGGAAAAGTCAGTTATATGTTATTATAACTTAAAGAATATATTATTGTCAATACGATTTGATTGCATTTTATATTTGATATTCAACAGATATAGAGTTAAAGAAGAATAAAGATAATAAATTTGATATAAATTTCATAATTCAGCCAGCTATGCTAACTTAACCATGGAAACTGCTAATCAGGTAATTCAAATTGACAGATGTCAGTATCAATAAAATGTAAATCAATGAAAGAATAAGGGAAGTAACTCTAGTGTTAGAAGTTTCTAGATATAAGAGAGACGATTACATTGGTTTGAACATGTTATGAGGAGAGATGAATATATTAATAGAAGGTGGAAGAAACATAGGAAGACCAAATATAAGATGAAAAGACTGTATTGTAGAAGTGGAAAAAGAAAATAAAAAATAGCGTCCCCCTAACGAATGGGAAAAACTAAAGAAGAAGAAGAAGATGTCAGTGTCAAGTGCAATTTGCATAGTTTGTTTATGAAATAACTTTACTGGAAATATAGGATCTTTTACAAGAAAATTTATGTATGGGGCGCGTGCAGTAACATGACTTTTACCCATGTCAAAATGACAGCAATTAATTATGTCCATAACTGACAAGTGTTATAATTTTTCAATCAAAATTTCATAATTTTCTTATTTCATGTGGTTTGTTTGTTATCAGGAGTATCAGGAGTATGAAATTCAGTTGCGAGAAAGGCATAATATCAATATATAATAATCTTTTGCAAGAAAATTTATGTATGGAATTTGTACATAATACACAGGATTGACGGAAGGTATTGTGCTGGCCACATCAGATTTTTTTTTTTTTGTTTTTGAGTATCATATGTCATTTTATAGTTCAAAAGCGTGTAATATAATAGTGAAATATATCATAAATAACTGCATACTACAAGAACTTACGGAAATTATAACTATTTTTATTCAATATTTTAGTGAAAAATCATAAGTGACGAGGCACACTTTATATGCAAAGTAACCAACATTGGGCCTGAATATCCAAAATTTAATCATTAATTCATTAGGCGCTTTTACATCCCACCAAAGTCCTTTGTTGCGACATACTACGAAAACGTAATTGGCCCATATTTTTGGTCCATAGTAACTATAATTCGTCAACGTTATGGAGACTTGATTCAGACATTTTTGGTATCCTAAATGGAAGAACTTGGATGAGACAAAATATAGTGTCAGCAAGATAGATCAGTATCATACACAGTCGGGCAAATAATAGTAATTTTGCAAAATTATTTTCTTATCTTTTAATCTCGCGTTTTGGCCCCAGGTGTCTTGATTTGACAGCCCCAGACTTTCTTTTGTGGGGTTATTTTAAAGGGAAAATATGTCAATAAACCACGAACTCTGGATTAGTTCAAGGAAAATATTCGTCATGAAATTGAAATTCTACCGGCCGTTGAGGACAGTGATGGATAATAAAAGAGCTCGACTTTGCATAGCGAATAGAAGTGGACCCCTTAGCCAATATTATTTTTAGAAAATGACATTTAATTTTAATTTATCATTATTTCCCATTCTTCTTGGCCTATTGCTTCAATCTAATCTAAACATTTTATACTTTTGTTTTTGTAAATGAATGTCCTATTTTATTTTCACAATAGTGCGGCATTTTTTTTTAATTATGTAACATACCGACAGAGCAGTTATATGTCAGATTGATTTGTAAAGGTGGTAAATATGTCACTACAGTGCCATTAGTTCCTCACTAACTAAACGTTGCCATTAAGAATGTAGACAAGTTATATTTTTGAACACTGTATAGTTAGAAATTTGGACAGCGAGCGCTTTTTCTACTTTGTCGCGCTAGAGCGGCAAAGTGACATTTTGCGTTGACAAAAGAGAGCGCAAATGGCTACTTTCTATGTAGACTGTAGAAAAATTAATTTTTCAACAGATTCAGAAAATGAAAAATTTGGTAGTTGTTATTACCATTACTAGAATTTTATGATAGATTAATGTATAAGAAATAAGGTTAATGTAGCCCTACTTAATTTAGCCAAATTGTAATACTATATTAACTGTTGTTATTTTCATGTTTTGATCCAGTTCTCTTCGCCTCTAAATGGCCTGTTTCAGTAAGAATCTAAATTTAAAACCATTTCCTGTCATACTGTGACAATATATACCTCGTCTCAGTATTGTTGTTGTTTTGAAATACAATTGTAGTCTGCCACAAACGATGTACGATCGTAAATGAATTGCCGCATGCTGGAATTTTAACCTATTCAGAGATTTACAAATAAATGAATGTTTTGACTTACATACCTATGTACCATGATACCAGGCTTGTACATTGTTGTTATACTGTTTATTGGTTTTAGATAGATTTGTTACACATTTGTGTTCACAATATTTAATCGCTAGAAATGTCAGTTGTTTAGGTTATGTATTCACCGTCAAGCCGTCAAGAATTGAGGAACGTTTGTCAATGGCATGCTTAATTATTACTATTATTATTATTATAAATTAATATTTTATAATGTCTGTTACTATATTTTTAATGTATTTTACAGCAAACTGTAACTGCCTGAAACTGTTACAATTTTTATTAAATTAGTTTTTGCTGATCGAGCACCACCATACGAGTACACACTCAAAGTTTAATGATTCACTTCTCTTATAATATGCGAGATTTTTTCTGATTTACCAAATTTCGAGTATAAAAGTCCGTACATCGTCCAGTATAATCAGTTCTTACGAGTGGAGCTTGGCATCTGAGCTCTTTGTCTAGAACATCCGAGTGGAGCTTGGCATCTGAGCTCTTTGGCTAGAACGTCCGAGTTGTAGAATTGTACCGCCGATGTTGTTAAGCCGAGTTTGGTGAATTAAATTCACCACCCGCCGTCCCATCTCCGATACCTTAAGTAGAGGAGTCCGTTTGTTCTTTGTCGTTTATTAGATATTCATGTGTTTACTTTCCGCCGTCAAATCCTATGCCTATTGCCGTATCGCGGGAGCACAGTTTGCTAGTATATTAAATACCGTGCCGTCATAATTTTCACAAAAGGTTTTCAATCTTTAGGCCCGGTATTTTCACTTCCTAATATAGTTTCGAATAAGAATCGTTAAATAAATTTATTCTATATATTTATCCAATGAATGACTCCATTGAGTCTTTTCATACATTTGACAAAACAAATAGCTATCTGTCGAATAATTTTAACATGCACAGTGAATTTGTGTCAGTGGAGAAGGATGGAGTTTTGCGTAGCCACGTTAAACATCCTTAATGTCATCTATATCCTTCTGCATTTTTAATCTCGGGAGAGTGTAGTTAACAAGTAATATATTGCAGTAACCATACGCGGTAAACGAAATATATGTATATTGTAAAATTGTCCTTGTAATTTTTGTATACGAAGTTTGTTAAAAAAGGTGACTTTAATTTTCTCGAAAAATATTTATTTATTCATCAATATCTCTTTTGTCCCCTTCAAAGTAACCCCCCCTCAGATATAATATACTTATGCCAGTGCTTTTTCCAATCCTCGAAGCACTTCTGATATGCGCTTTTTGGTATAGCCTTAAGCACAGATAAACCTAGGTTTATCTGTGCCTTAAGCTCTTCCAGCGATGCGGTCTTTATCTCCTCAATCGTGGCAAAATACCGTCCTTTCATGGGTCTCTTCAGTTTTGGGAACAGGAAAAAGTCGCTATGGTGGCTGAAGAGTGATTGCGGTGTTGTTTTTGGCCAAAAAATCACGAACAAGCAACGATGTGTGAGCAGGTGCATTATCGTCATGCAATAGTCATGAATTGTTTTGCCACAAATTCGGCCGTTTTCTTCGTATTGCTTCACGCAAACGGCGCATAACTTGAAGGTAATATTCCTTATTGACCGTACGTCCTTCTAGTAAGAATTCATGATGCACCACGCCATTGTAATTGAAGAAAACAGTGAGCAAAACCTTCACATTTGACCGAACTTGGCGTGCTTTTTTCGGTCTTAGCTCTTCTGGTTGCTTCCATTGAGATGATTGAGTTTTGGTTTCGCCGTCATAACCATATACTCATATTTCGTCACCAGTTATGACCCTTTTGAGCAAATCTGGATCGTCGTTGACGTCATTCAACATCTCCTGACCGATGCTCATGCGACGGTTCTTTTGGTCAGAATTTAGCAATTTCAGAACAAACTTCGCTGCCACGGGTTTCATGCCCAAAACATCCGAAAAAAATTGCATGACATGAGCCAACCGATATGCCGACATCCTCAGCAACTTCTATAATAGTGATTCGACGATTCTCCATAACAATTTTCTTCACCACTTCAACGTTTTCATCGGTTGTTGACATGCTGGGGCGTCCAGGGCGGGCATCGTCATTAACATCTTCTCGGCGTTCTGCGAAGAGTTTGTACCTCTTATAAACAGTTTTTTTGTTCAAAGTAGACTCGCCAAATGCCACAGTCAACATTTATATTTCACACAAAATTTAATTCAGATTCTTTGGTGCATTTTTTTCTATTGCAAAAAATCGCCAAACACCAAAATACGTCTAACCTTTATATCTGACAAAAACAAACTACAAATGCAAAATGACTAATCATGTCAACATAGGTTGGGAACATGTGTACCAACGTAACAAACAAAAAAAAATCGAGAATCAAATATACGTAGCCCGCAAAATTTGAAAAGGCATCTTTTTTTTAACAAACTTCGTATTCCTTTCAGTTCAAGGTAAATGATTATTGTATAAAAGTATTCAAAATCCGAAAAAAAATTACCAGCATCAAATGTCAGGATCTTTATAATGATTTGCCCAAGGAGGGATTTACCTATGTATGCATTGTTTGAGATCAAATACGAACCTCAATTTTTACCTTCCGTCACCTAGGTAAGGAAAGTATTGTCTTTGGTCAAAAAATTCGGTGGGGAGTTTTCATTGAATAAGCACGTTTTAGGGTCTTTACCATACGATTTTACTATTTTTACAAAGATGTCTATATGTATGTGCGTGTGTGTGTGTGTGACCGCGATTTCGGCCGTGATATCTTCAATACTAGACTTCTAAAAATTGAAATTCTTAGTATTCTTCTTTCTTACAACCATATGCAGACTTAATTAGGTTTTGATTATAATTAGTCAACCGGAAGTACCCTCATTTGAAAATTTTAACAATTTTTCTTTTTTTCATATTCAACAGATATAGAGTTAAAGAATTATAAAGATATTAAATTTCATAAATCACCCAGCTATGCTAACTAAACCATGGGAACTGCTAATATATTCATATAATTCAAATTGACAGATGTCAGTATCAATAAAAAGTAAATGAATGAAAGAATAAGGGAAATAACTCTGGTATTAGATGTTTCTAGAAAGATATAAGAGACGATTACATTGGTTTGTGCATGTCATGAGGAGAGATGTATATATTGGGAGAAGAATTAATAGCTTAGTAATATAAGGTGGAAGAAACATAGAAAGACCAAATATAGGATGGCAGAACTGTAGTGCGGAAGACTTGAGAGAATAAGGACGACACACAAAACAAAAATGAGTGGAAGAAAATAAAAATAGCGACCTCTAATAAATGGGAAAAACTAAAGAAGAAGAAGATAGTGTCAAGTGCAATTTGCATAGTTTGCTTATGAAATAATTTTACTAGAAATATAGGATCTTTTGCAAGAAAATTTACGTATAGGACGCATGCAGTGCAGTGATGTGACTTTGCTGACTTTGGCAAGCAGATATAGGGACTTGTGTCAAAACGCCAGTTATTAATTACGTCCATAACTGACAAATGTCATAATTTTTCAATCAAAATTTCATGTTTTTCGTATTTCATGTGGTTCTTTTGTTATCAGGAGTGTGGAATTCATTTGCCGAGAAAAGGAATTATAAAATACCAAAAAATGAAAAACAGAAATGAGTGGAAGAACACAAAAAATAACGACCCCTAACGAATGGGAAAAACTAAAGAAGATATCAGTGTTAAGTGCAATTTGCATAGTTTGTTTATGAAAAAATTTTACTGGAAATTTAGAATTTTTTGCAAGAAAATTTATGTATGGAATTTATACATAATACGCAGGATTTACGGAAGGTATTGTGCTGGCCACACCAGATTGTTAAGAATAAAATAAGAACAGTTTGTTTTCATAATCGGAATCTGTGAAAAATTTCCTTGATATATGTGGTTAGGTCGCTATTTGATCGTGCGTTTTCGATTTTTCGCATTATTTATTCATTCATAGTTCGAACAATCATCAGAATCATTAAAATTATTTAATATATCCACTTTGTTAATAAATCTGCACTATGTAGAAATGTAATATACTTACGAATAATTTTTTTATTCGCTACCCAACTAGCGCATAACTTATTTCGCGAATAACAAATGTTATTCTTTCGAATAAATCTATTTGCAAGTGAAAAGACAACAAAAATATTTATCCAAAGGTTAAATTTATCAATAGCTTTATTTGGCAGTGAAAATACCGGCCCTTATTTATTTATATTACATTTACATAATTTGGGAATAATAAACTAGTTGTTTAACTACGTACTTTTCTGAGACAAACTCTGGCCTACCTCCGCAGAAAACTATCCAGCAATCCATCCTCTCTTTCAACAACTGCCGCCTAAGACGCCCGAGCAAACCGATCCCGGTCGACAGAGAGGATTGGACCACGCTGGCCCCACTGCCACCAACAAGGCCACCGTCGCAATACCTGAAATATATTCGAATTTCAATTTGGCTTTATTGTCCTAGTTTGTTTTTTTTGTACTTATATCTGTTATTTCGTCTTCCATACTATTGTAACAAGTTGGAAATAATCCTACCTGCACCAAATGTAACAAGTTGGACAGTAGGCCAGACTTCTCAAAGTATCCTAAGTGAGGGGGAGGATTATTACAACCTGTCCCGGTGGTTAGCGAAAGGTTGAGGAACCACCTATTGCGTTGCGGGCAGGTTGGACCGAAAATGGGAGCAGACGAAATGTGGAGACAGGGTACTTACCCCGTACGTCACGGAACTGCTGGGCTAAACAGCTAGAACCTTGTAGATTCCACTGCACACCACTTCACAGTGCTTTTAGGTTTAATTTAAAATACCAATGCTGATTAATTTAAATTAATAAATATATTAAAGTAAAATATAGTGATAATGTGAACACAAAAAATATAAATAATACTTATATAAAGGCGTGCGTAGCTTAAACGCGGGGCGAATATGACAAGAATAAGCGTAGTTTGACGTCGAACTTTTGTTCGCAAACTCTAAACGTGCGATTTCTTATTCGCGTGACACAATGCGTGTCATAACGTTCAGACATATTTACTCTGACTGACTCGTCCTACCATCGGTTCAAAACTTCTAGCTATGCATTTCTGCTAACTTAGCAAAATTTAGCCGTCATTGGAATATAGACTAGACGGGACGTCTAGTCTATATTCCAATGTATCATGTCATTGAAACTACGCATTATGCCATGGCACACTACTTTTTTTTCATATTTTAATATTAATAATAATAATGATTTTTAAATAAAAGTAAATGAATGCGAAATAGGAAAAATAGTATGAAAAACACTACAATGTCCAATTGTAATACCTACTTGTCTTTGAACATACTATTTCAAAACAAGTGCCACGAAAATCAAGCCATTAGTCATAATGTAACAGAAGGAATATTTTTTAAAAAAATAATATAAGTAGGTACATACATTAAAAATTTAGGCCCTATTTTATCGTAAAAAAAACTGTATCGAGATTGTATTGTAATCGTATGGCTAATGTAAATATAGCATTAATAATTAATTGTATATGTGACACTAATTTTGTTTTTGTATGAAGGTTTATTCATTGGTCTTTCGCTACTGATATTTATATCTTTTTTACCGTGGGGTTATTTATGTCATTACATACATCCTCAAGGTATATTGTATGTTATTATGCCATTTGGTAAGTTATTTCATTATTTGTTCATCATTTAGAAATAGAAAGGATTGTTTAGTCCTTAGACCAGGAATTGGAACGAGACAAGACATACTCACGCGTAAAGATGCATTCACATACGCAATTAGTTTTAGGTTTTGGTTTTATGTTTTAGACTATCACAACATAGCACATTCACTCATATAGGTAATAAGATTTTAAATAGTTTTAGTAACTAGTGCTATCTATGTGAAGTTTACTAGATATTCAAATATATTAGTACCATAAACATTCACTTTGTTCATGAAACAATTTACTGTTGCAACTATCACAATTTTATTTTATACTGACGAATCATTTTAAATCACAATAAACTAAATACAAATTGTAAAAACTGTGGTTATGTATATTGTTGACATATGCCAGTAAAGGGAGATAACTATACAGCTCTATTTCATTCTATGTGTATTGCTATTGGTTCATTAAACATAAATGCAAACGTAAACCTAAAGTTTGAAGTTTGCAAACTTTAGTTTTACTGTACACCGCGACTGGGAAGTGTGAATGCTCGCATATAGTTACATGAATACAAAATAATAATTTACATACCAAGTGCGGGAACGATTTGTTCCCGGGTGAGTGTTTGGCGGCGCGAGCATGCAAGCACTGCCTTGACATGATTTTGGGAACCAAGTTCACGCACGCGGTTTGTACAATATTTTTTTGTACGAAAGGTACAAAATCTAATAATTAGTCATTTTTTACAAATAATTTTATTTATTAAAACTTCATTAGATATACACTGCTCTGTAGCTAATTTCAGAGTGATATGTCATATTTCAATTAATTTTAAGTAATGTAATGTTAATCATGGTATTTAAATAACTATTTATTACTTACCAAGTATTTCACTTGTAATATATAACAAATCTTAATAAACTTGTTAAATTTATTATTGCTTTGTTATCTATGTTGGTTATGTTATACCGATTTCCCGAGTATTCTGTCTTGTCGACTTCCGCCGAGTAGAAATTGTTGCCAACATAGTAAACTAAATGCACGAAATTCATTAAATTAAATTTCATTCCATCATTTTCTCTTATTATTATTAAGCGAGAGAGTGTTTGAGAAACTATACTTTATTATTATAAATTTAGTTCTTTAAGAAATGCTTTAAAAATAGGAGTGTTTTTCTCCAAAAAATTTCAGTCACTTATTTGGTGGGAAATTGACGTTTCGGACGTTGCTCAGGTGATGCATGAGTATAAAAAATCTTAAACGTAAGTATTATTGTAAACCTTAAAACTAATTGTTTATGTGAATGCACCTTAAGTTTCAAAATCATCTGAGCAATTTTGAACCTTATTGCGACATCACAAACAGCTGAAAAGCCTAGTCGACCAATTAAATAGTGTTATGTTACAGTTGCCCAAATCCAAATAAATATCTGACAGTGTTCTCTGGGTGTAACCATCAAAATGACGTTTAAAAAGTTTTTTTTTGCATTCGCTTCCAGTTTTGTTGTGTTTTTTGTTTTGCTGCATTTTTTGACTATTTTGGTGTATTTTGTTTATTGTTCTTTTAATATTTGCTGCTGCTTTGAACTTATTTAATGTGTTTGTGTTGTGTTAATATTTGTGTTTTCTTAGATTGACTTTCTAAGTAAACCATGCCCGTGTAGTAGGAGTTTGTTTTGTTGTGGGATGTGTAGCATTTAATAAGGAGAACCTGTCACTTATCCGCATACCTTCTGTGATAGAACATCAAATAAATCTCTAAATAGCTTATTTGTCGAATAAGAGAAAAATATCACATCGAAACCATAACACAAATGACGGTATTTATTCTAGGTACCATATTTTGATGCGATATTTTTCACTTATTCGATAAATAATTGAATAAGGTTGCGAATAACATTTTGAGATATTTCGTTCCATGCTCTTGTGACTAGAGTCCATAGTTCTTCTAAATTTTGTATTGGCGTCTAAATACGTCACACTACCCGTCCTGACATCCAACACATTTTCAATAGGCTAAAAATCTAGAGAACGGGCCGGTTATGGAAGTACTGGTATTCTATGATGAGTAAAGAAGAATAATACTCTTCTCGCGACATGGAGTCCTGCGTTATCCTCCTGAAATACGGCTACTAAATGGAGTTGAATATGTGAAACAACTACCGGTATTAGAACCTCGTCGATGTATCGCTGGTTGTTTAAAGTACCGAATGCGAATTGACGAGATTTCCAGTTGTAAGAAATTTCTCCATACACCATGATTCCTTGTGTATGACGCGTACGAATGCAGACCACATTCTCTCTTTCATCCCGGCATTGTCTCACAAGTACCCGAGCCCCCGAGCGTCATTTTGGTATAGTTCATCCAGAGATCATGTTCCGAAGACTCGTTATCGTTTTATTACGGCAGTACAATAGAGGGTCCCAATAGCCTGGCATGTGCCAGGGCTGTAATGAAAAATTTGAGTAGGGGTTTGAAATATTTCATTTCACACATTTTACTTTTCAAAACAGTAAAAAAAATTGTTTAATATTTAACTGTTTTAAAAAATATATTGTATAATCAGATTTCCGTGGCCACCCAGGAGGTACTAATTGCGGACCGTTAATCTTTGTTTATAGTGGCGATTTCCCCAAGAGGCCTATAACCACATGTCATTTAAAAAAATATATGAATATTTATTCGGACATAGTGCACTCGTCCTCGTCTTCAGAATTGTTATCGGACATATCTGAATCCCTTAAAGATATAATTAATGGATTCACGTCTTTGTAAAGTGATATAAATTTATTTTCTTCTTTTATGATATGTTGAATACAGTTACTCCATTGTTGCTGGCCAATATTTTCAACTTCTTCCCTGACTAATTGAACTACACTAGAATTTAATTGTGGTGATACATTTTTTGATCTAACATTGTTTTTTAGTTGGCTCCAAATTAACTCAATCGGATTGAATATGCAATAATAAGGTGGTAAACGTAATATTTTATGCCCTGCCTGTTGTGCCATATTGTCTATAACGTAAGACTTATCAAAATTCTGCTCTTTTATAATTTTAAGTAAATCATTTTTTGTTGCCCTTTCTGGTATTGGCATATTTTTCTTTACTAAAAAATCTATTATTTCAGCCTTTCTTGTTGCTGTCGTCAGAATTTTATTCTCTTGTCGCGAATGGTAGGTGGCATTATCCATGACTATTACTGAATTTGGTGCAATATTAAGAAGTAAATTATTTTCAAACCAACGTTTGAAGAGTTCAGCCGACATATTTTCATGATAGTCTGCAATAGTACATTAAAACACAAGTATCATAAGGCAATCTGTTAACGTACGAGTCCAAGTTTGGAAAACGAGTCGCTAGGCGAGTTTTACAAAGGACGAGTGCGTCAACAGGCCTTATGATACGTGTTTTTTATACAATTTTTTCTATTGAGCTAATTTTACGATTAAATTTATTTAAATTGCGACGTCAAATTATGACTAGGTATTTTTTTGTTAGTTATGTTTATGTTGGTAACGCTTCTCGCTAACAATTGAAATTTCATATTTTGTCAACTATTCATTAATTAGTGTATTGCAAGGTGTATTGTATTTATGATTCAAGGTCTGATTCTGGTTGTGAAATTAATATTATATTTTTTTCTAGTCCTATCACCTAAAGAAAGTATAAAAATCCATAATTAAAAGTAATATGTTGAAATATTATCAACAACTTACCATTTTGAGGTTACCTGTCATCTGTCAGTTATGAAAGCATGACTACCAACTCGAGAACATGAAAGGCGCCAAAAATAGTACGCTTATAGATCTTCTAAACGTCGTGTTTGCAGTACAAAACAGTGCGTTTATAGAAACATAAGAACACCGAAATAGAAAAAAGATGTTTTGAAATCTTTTGCTGATAACAAAAGTCCATTTTTAATCCAGCCGTTCTCGTCACCAGCGTGTAAAATAATTATCCGTCGTCCCTTCGATACAGGTGCATTTAGCGAACATTTACCTTTATCATTAACCCATCCTTTCTCAACATCATGCGTGTCATACCATGTTTCATCTAGATAGACAATATTTTTCCCTGCTTCGCGGTACGATTTAATTTTATTTAAATATTTGTGCCGTAACTCAACTATTCGCGGTTGTTCTAGTACTGCTTGTCTTTGATCTAATTTTTTGTAAACAAAACCCATTTTCTTTAAACACTGATGTAGGCATGATCGAGAAGATACAAAAGAAATATTTTTTCTTAACGTTGTATGTAAAGATAATAATGTGTGAACAATATTATTAGCATAAGAATTATGTATTGTTCGTACTATATATTGTTTCGTAAAATCATCTATTTTGTCAGTATCTGAATCTTTTCGAACTCTTTTAGGTACCGGACCACCTATTCTGATAATTTTTTTAACAGTTTTATCACATACCTTTGTTAGTTGGCAAGTTTTCTTAAGAGCAACTGATTCTTCATATTCCGCCAAAAGTCCATTGTAAACATTCAACACGATTTGTTGTCCATGTTCGTGCAAAAAAGGTTTAAATATATTAGGCGATGGTAATACACTTTTACTGGCACTTTCTAATTCTTCGTTTTCTTCCCACGGGCGAAACATTGTTAACGTTGTTGACTGTTGAATTTAATTTAACAAAACAAAAAACACTTTCAGCCTTCGTACACTAGTTAGGAGGTACAAATGACAAGTGAAAATAATTAAACTCACCACCTATTTATATACCTACATAGCCACAAATAACGGTTTTATAATCCTTTGGAGACTAGTTCACAGACCTTATAATAATCTATAAGAAAATTAGGGAAATTCTAAGTTCAAAAGATTAACGCATTAAAATTTTAAATATTAGCAAATACAGCCCTGGTAATCGGTTTAGAAAATCTGAAAAGTGCTGTCTTGGTCTACAGTCGAATACTGGGCGTAAAATATATACCAGCATTGCAAATACTGAACTGGTCGACTGTACGGACCGAAATATTTTGGCATTGCGGTTTTAGCTATTGTGAACCCATAATAAAACGATAACGAGTCTTCGGAACATGATCTCTGGATGAACTATACAAAGATAATTTCATGCAGTGTTGCCAGGTGTAGTGAAATTTCACTAGATCTAGTGATTATGTAGCCAATCTAGTGATTCAGTGGAAACTTATGAAAACCCTTAAATCTAGTGATATTTGTTGTCACGATTTCCAAAGATATGTATGAAATACATTAAAAATTACACGAAAATTTTAAAATTTTTTGCAATTTTATTTATATCCATAATACATTCACTATTGTTAAAATAATTTAATAAGAGAAAAATTACATAAGTGTCCTCTATTAACGAGTAAAATAGGTACTTTCGTTCAATAACGTACAACGGTCAATTGTGCACTGCGACTCAACCAGATCCTGTACTTCCCCGAACTCCAGTCAAATTATATGTAGAGAAGAATTCAGTCATTACAGGGTGATTCGGGACTAGTGTAACGAACTTTAACAGCTTATTCCTGAGATAATTTTAATCAAAAAAAGGTTATATGAGGGTATGTCAGGAAACATTTCGTTACAAAGTTACAGCCAGGGCCGTAACTAGCTAATCTTATGCCTGGGGTGAAATATAAAATTGCGCCCCTCCGTCTACCATTTTTAGAAAATTGTTATTAAAAAATATAATTAAATAAAATGTTTTTTATGAACCATAAATTAATTTCTATATTTATTTATACATATACGAGCCTTGTCGCATATGTACTGAATCAAAGAATTTTGTGCAGAAAATATTTTTTTCAGAATTAAACTTTATTAAATACAAATTATTTATAGAAAAGAAAAATAAAGACATGTCTGGCGCATATCAATTTGACCATAACTAGAAAGCAGAGTTAAGTGTTTATCCTGATCAAAACCTTGCATATTTTTTTCTTCAAATATATTATTGAGTTTACATTAAGAAACCAATTAAAACATATTGTTTACATGTCAATGTAGTACGATTGTTAGAAAAACACGCAGAAACTCTTTATCGTTCTCTAAAATGCGAAATTGTATTATTGTTGCGCATAAAACTGTGCTTTCTGGACAAAAAATTGCAAAAAGCGTAAGTATTCGTTTGAAACGAAGAGAAACAATTTGCAGTTTAAAAATACAGGAAATATTGAGATACACGTTAAAATTGTAGGTTTTTTGATTAGTACGAAATGGGAAATGACCATGCTCTACGCTCTACAGGCACTTTTTATAGAAGATCGCCTAGTATCTACCCCAGATTTGCCTGTCAAATGGGCAAAAGTGATTAGTAGATCGACATTTAAAGACTTTTGTCTGAGAAGTATGAAAAAATGAAGATGTGGGTTCTACAAGATTAAATGAATCATTATAAAACAATCCAAACTGATATTTTTTGCATGTACACGATGGAAAAGTCTATATTTTACTAATCACTGACCACTGCCACGCTGTGGTAGTGTGGTAGTGCCTTGCGCGCGACCTTAAAGTTCAGCCACGTAGCCAGGGGAGGGGCTCGAGGGGCTGAAGCCCCCCCCCCCGAAATTCTTATAAATTTCGTTTACATCTATGCACTGGCTATGATTTTCTGTTCACTGGGATATCACCGTGGAGCCAGACAAAGTGATCGACATTATGGCTGGGAGAAAGATCAGAAGATTACTTTTATAGTTGCGGCTTTTTAAAACTTAAATTTTTTGTTTCTTCTAAAAACGGTAAAAATCTGTTTCTGAAATACTGTTTCATGTTATAAGAGCTCCTTCTCCAATAAAGTTCTCGATACAAATTTGATAGAGGAAAATTAATTAATCCCTCCCCACCATTTCCTAAAATCTCGAAGCCCCCCCCCCCCCCCCGAGAAAAAATCCTGGCTACGGGCCTGTTAAAGTTAATGCAATACAGTGCACAGAAACACAGTATTAATTCACAAAGTGTGCAATAAGAAACCCAAGAGTGTGCTTGGGTTATATTTAATTTTTTTTCTGAGAATTAACAAAAGTATTTACTTCTGCGCCCGGGCCAAGTGACCCTATTTACGGCCCTGGTTACAGCCCTTTAAAAGTGCACCTCATCAGGCATATTTTTATTAATAACTCAACTCTGGTACTAGTTACACTAAAAAAATTAAACTTTGTATGATGGTACTACTTATTTAAATGCATTTTATAGTTTTTCTCATTTATGTATCTCAACCAGAGGCGTCTCATATAGTGAAACCATGAACGTTTTCATGTTGTACCTATTAACATTTTTTTAATTTTTACTTATAAAATATTACATACAATGCAAAAAATACACAAAAAGGTACTTTTGCTAAAACTTGATAAACAGAATAGGTTTTTAGATATTTTAAATTTTCGAAAAAAAACAATTATCGAAACAATTTATATATCCTTCGGTTGCAATCCTTATTTTCTATATGGCTTAAAATTTAAACATATGTGGTGGTAACTGAGCGTGTACGAAGTATAGAAATAAATATTTAAGGTATTAAAAAACGATAAAATTATAAAATCTAGTGAATTTTTTTCCTAATCTAGTATCTTTTTGGAGTAAAATGTAGTGATATATTATTTTCCAACCTTGCAACACTAATTTCATTCCACTCGTTCCATAATCGCCGTTCTCTACACCTATCCAGTCGCAATGTTGTATGCCCTGCGGTCAGTGGAAAACGTAGTAATGCACACTAGAGTGATTCTAGCGGCCAATTCTAGCGGCCACTTCTGTAACACAACCTTTTGTGAACAAACATTATACATTGCATTACCATGACCTAACAGATATACCAGTGGTAATTATTATAGAAATTAAGGAAAAATGACAATAAAGTATATATTAAACGAAAGAATAAATAAAAATAATACATATAAAATTATCAGACGCAGGTAATTTATTAATTTTGATGATACTAACCACATAAACTTTATAGGTTATGGCAGTATATAATCAACAAATGTATTTATTCCCTAAATATCTTGAGAGTGCCGCATCGAAATTATTATAAATAAATAGTATGTATTATAACAAATATACTCTTATATATTTTGTAATAGAACCACCCGTAGGGAATTTGTAAAACAATAATAAAGTTTACGTTATCTATCCTATGTGCATATTTTTTAGATATCTCCTATATAATGCCGCGTGCCGCCTTGATTAATATAAATAAATAGTATGCATTATAACAAATTA
The DNA here is from genome assembly GCA_951394225.1 of Harpalus rufipes. Taxonomy (NCBI): domain Eukaryota; kingdom Metazoa; phylum Arthropoda; class Insecta; order Coleoptera; family Carabidae; genus Harpalus; species Harpalus rufipes. The sequence goes on from OX596292.1 coordinate 6,298,582, forward strand.
TATAATATATATTTTAATATAGCATCACCCGTAGGAGGGTGTGAAAAAAATTCATAAAGAAAGTGTGACCCGTCCTTCATTTTTATTTAATCTAAGATATCTCCTATATAAGTTCGCGTGCCGCCTTTAAATTACTATAAATAAATAATATATATTAAAACAAATTAATCAATATATATTTTAATGTGGCACCACCCGTAGGAGGGTGCGAAAAAAATCATAAAGATTGTGCGACTCGACTTATATTTTCGTATAATCTTAGATATCTCCTATATAAGTCCGCGTGCCGCCATAAAATTATTATAAATAAATAGTATATATCATAACAACTTATTTAATATACATTTCAATATGGCGCCACCCGTACAGGGTTGTGAAAAAAAAATCATAAAGATTTTACGAGTCGACTTATTTTTTTCGTATATTCTTAGATAACTCCTATATAAGTTCGCGTGCCGCCATGAACTTATTATAAATAAATAATATATATCATAACAACTTATTTAATATACATTTCAATATGGCGCCACCCGTAGAGGGGTGTGAAAAAAAATCATAAAGATTTTACGAGTCGACTTATATTTTTCATATATTCTTAGATATCTTCTATATAAGTTCGCGGGCCGCCATGAACTTATTATAAATAAATAATATATATTATAACAACTTATTTAATATACATTTCAATATGGCGCCACCCTTAGAGGGGTGTGAAAAAAAATCATAAAGATTTTACGAGTCGACTTATATTTTTCATATATTCTTAGATATCTCCTACATAAGTTCGCGTGCCGCCATGAACTTATTATAAATAAATAATATATATTATAACAACTTATTTAATATACATTTCAATATGGCGCCACCCGTAGAGGGGTGTGAAAAAAATCATAAATATCCGTCCTAGGAAAGGAAAGTACAAATAAAATTATAATAACCATTTCTCTTCGTAACATTACATGAAGTTAGCATGTATAGATGAATAAATAATAATTAGAGAAAAAAGAATAATTAATTATAAGATGTAACAAAACAAATTCCCCAGGAGCCAAATTTACCGAGTGTAAGTTTGGCTTTCAAAACGCGGCAATTTCAACAAATTTAAATTTGTGTAGTATATCCCATTTACCTAGATATATTTTTCATATATCTCCTATATGAAATATGAATCTGTTTCGCTTACGAATTATTATAAATAAAAAGAATAACAATTATAATAAATTACTCCTTATTTTTTGTTGCAGTGTCACGCTACGGGGAGGTACAAAATAATTAATTACTTGCTTTCATATCAATTCATTATAAACAACAACAAAATATCTAGAAAAGATTTAGACTGAGCTTGACTTATTACATATTTATGACGAATGAACATTATGATTAATTTTCTGTTTGAATATTATTAATTAGAAAATAAGGATCTCATAATTTATGGAAAGGAAATGAAGTAAGAAATATAATAACAAAAATCAACATAATCTAAAGTATATTTTTATTATAATATAAATATATATGTATTTATATATAAAGAACTTTTGTCGATATTAATCTTTTGATATGAAACTTTTCTCCCATATGGCTGTGCCGTGTCTCAAGTGATGGAAATACGTTTTTAGTGCAATTAATGTGTTCATATATACATTTTTTCTATTGGTAGCCTTCTGTTTGTCACTGTCAACATTCTTCTTAATTATTTATTTTTTACTCTGTAGCCCTTATTTTGACAACTCCTTCCGAAGGAACAACAAAACTATCTACGAATTAAAACATGCACATTGAAAAATAACATAAAACAATTTTAGAAATAACAATATGTACTCGCTTTTGTTTGGCAATATAGCTTCAGTTGCATCTCAGGATGTTATACATTTAATGGAACTATTTGCGCAAGATACCCACTAATGTATGTGACTATATTTTTCGAATATTTGGACAAGGATAATTACAGTGAAATTTCGTAACTGTTTTCTTCGAGCAAATCTTAATTTAATTCCATATTTCTTAATAATTTTTATATCGTTTATGTCTACGGTTGGCATAATCTTCGATTTAATCGTATATTTGAAAGACAAAAGTACGTCTGCATATTTTTATTGGACATTATCTTGACTGCTACCACAAATTGCATTATGCAGAAATTTATTTTTTTGTAACTATTGTAAAACATCAACGCCGGTGAATTATTATTCCACCCATTTTTAGTGAATGTTTCGATCGAAGATGATGGATATTAAGATCTTGAAGTCGTTCATAAATTCTATTTCTTCCATTAAAACGTTTTGTTTTCGACTGAATGTTTCTGCAGGCTGACTGTAAATTAAATAGATAATTTATTTAATTTATTTTGAATATGAAAATAATTTACCTGTAATCTGCTATATCTAAATTGATTGCTGTTGTTAATGAGATTGACTCTGTAGAATCGTTGAAGAGACATTATCATCCATCGTAGGTATGGTTGTTCAACTTCGTTTGGCGAAAACAATTTTTTTTTCATTCATTTACATGTTTTTGTTGATGACGCTAATGCTGAACATTTATCTTTACATTTAGTCATTGTTAAATATAAAGTAGGTTTTGCGAATAATTACATTATTCAGATATTTTATGAAATTTTCTGGAAGGAAATAGTCGGAGCAGATAACTGACAGTGGAAACTTTCCAATAACAGCATCCAATTCCAATCTTTCCTTATATTTGTAAATATTCTGTAAATAATAATACACAAATAATGTACATACATATGCCTCCCTACTAACTCCTTACATTTACATACAAAACACCAAGTAAACTCGCTCAAAATGTAAAAAAGTGAAAATTAAAACAAAATCAAATCATACCACATCTAACAAAGTATATAGTATGTTCGAAAATTCAACCGCGGTTATCGTGGTCATTTTACACGGTAACTGAAAGGTTACGGTTCTCGCGGTAAGCAGTCGAACGCATTGGTATTCATGGTTATTAATAACTGTCAAAATCATTTTAGTTTGCATCGCAGGATATTTTTGTTGGATACTATTTGTTTTTTGTACCATGTACAGTACTCAGTTGTTTTTAAACACAATTTACATTTAAATGATGTCAAAGAACAACGTGTGTATACTTCAAAAGTTAGGTTAGACTATAAATTACCACAAAAACCATGCTCTGAGCACGGTTGCGGCGGTAACAAAAATTTACCATACATTTCAGTTACCGCGTTCGAAAATAATGCCGGTAACCTGAAAAATTTTACCGGTAACGTCGTGGTTCAATTTTCGAACATACTATATATGTCATTTGCGAACTTTACAAAGTAAAATGTTACTATGCATGTCAATTATTATTTATTATTAATTTTAAAGCGTTGATTGATTCTTCTTGAAAATAACTACATTTATTGTTTCTATTTATAAATAATATTGCAGTACTTTCAGATTGCAAATAAACTAGAATTTCTATTTTCAATTTCCGAAAAAGTTATTTTATTCTTCTAATATGGCACAACTGGTATGCGCGCGCAATTAGCGTCTTGATGTAAAAAGGCGGTATTTAAATTATTACAACGCTAAACACTGGATATATCTCCCATGATACAAACGTGGTCTAAATAGTTATTTAAAATACAATAGAATCTGTTTAGTACGATTTCGTTTATAACGGCCAACCGCTTTTAACGACGTAGATGCATCGTCCGGTTAATACGACGTAATGTCGCCGGTTCCTTGACGGTCGCTCTATCCGGGTTCCACTGTATTTGTATTTTGAATACATTACTGTTATAATTCTTATAAACACAATTGTTAGCTTAATAATTTGATTAATTTGAGAATGAAATAGGTAATTTAACAAAATAAATCCACAATGTTATTAGCATTGTTATGACATTTTTTTTAACTAAGATATAATCTAATTAGATTCTAATATAAAATAGATTACGAAATACCTTATCGCTCCGCTGTATTATTACCACTTGGATTTAAAGGCACCAAAGTATAGAAGTCAATACTAATCAAAAAAAATATTAGTACTCTTTTAGTTTCATTACCGGTAATCGTTGGTTGCCCATATGATTAAAACTACACAACTAGTATTATTATCATACTAGTTGTGTAGATCTTGCATATTTTGATAGACAACCTAAATTTTTCATAATGCAAGAAAGATTATCGCAATGCACAAAGATAAAATTAATTTTTTAATGAGGCAAGGAGTCCATACGAGTTTGGTCCTAGTATTCAGTTGAACTTCAAAAAAATGTCAAAGAAACTGGTTTCACAAACTGACGAATGAAAGTACCATCGTTGCTAAGAAACTATCTAAAACTAGTGAATATTTTAGCACCAGGATCTTCTGAACACGAAAATTTGTAATATACGGTTTTTACATGGCAAAACATTTTTTTTTTCATCCGCTATCTTTCCTATAAACTTTATAGGATGCATTTTACGATTCTAGAACATAAAATTCAGGATTTTTTAATGCCAAAATTTCTGAATTTCTGCCTTTGATGCTTAATTTAAAGACGTTACAAAAATAGATTATTATTGTCTACAATTTAATGTATCATATATATCCCATAAAGTTTCAAGGTACAAATAATATTTAAAAAGAACTGTTTCTCATGTATCGTGTTCTGCAAAATGTTATGTGTAAATCTAGCTTTATGCTACAGTGCCATCTATGATACAAGTAATAACACAAACATAAATTCTAACCTCTACATTTTTTTTAATTTTTAAAACAAAAACAAAATTTAAATGTTGCAAATAGAAGTGTTTAATATGATTTATTTGTATTTTCCTTCCTTTCAGTATATTTTCCGTGTGTAATGAAACTTCTGCAGGTGTTTTTCCGAATTACAGGACTGATTAAAGTTTACGATTTTTTTCGTACCCCTTTTACAGAGGGAATTATATTAAAATATATGTTAAATAATTTGTTATAATACATTCTATTTATTTATAATAATTTCAAGGCGGCACGCGAGCCTGTATAAGAATAATGTAAAATTACATACGAACGACGGGCCATACAACCTTTATGTTTTTTTTTCACACCCTCCTATGGGTGGTACTTATTGAAATGTATATTAACTAAGTTGTTATAATATGTACTATTTATTTATAATAATGGCAGCACGCGGACTTATATAGGAGATATCTAAGAATATACGAAAATATAAGTCGAGTCGTAAAATCTTTATGATTTTTTTTCACACCCCTCTACGGGTGGCGCCTTATTGAAATGTATATTAAATAAGTTGTTATAATATATATTATTTATTTATAATAATTTCATGGCGGCACGCGAACTTATATAGGAGTTATCTAAGAATATACGAAAAATATAAGTCGACTCGTAAAATCTTCATGAATTTTTTTCACACCCATCTACGGGTGGCGCCTTATTGAAATGTATATTAAATAAGTTGTTATGATATATAATATTTATTTATAATAATTTTATGGCGGCACGCAGACTTATATAGGAGATATCTATTATACAAAAATGCAAGGTGTCTCATAAAATATTTATGATTTTTTTTCACGCCCCTCTACGGGTGGCGCCATATTGAAATGTATATTAAATAAGTTGTTATAATATATATTATTTATTTATAATAATTTCATGGCGGCACGCGAACTTATATAGGAGTTATCTAAGAATATACGAAAAATATAAGTCGACTCGTAAAATCTTCATGAATTTTTTTCACACCCATCTACGGGTGGCGCCTTATTGAAATGTATATTAAATAAGTTGTTATGATATATATTATTTATTTATAATAATTTCATGGCGGCACGCGAACTTATATAGGAGATATCTAAGATTATACAAAAATGCAAGGTGAGTCATAAAATCTTTATGATTTTTTTTTCACACCCCTCTATGGGTGGCGCCATATTGAAATGTATATTAAATAAGTTTTTATAATATATATTATTTATTTATAATAATTTCATGGCGGCACGCGAACTTATATAGGAGTTATCTAAGAATATACGAAAAACATAAGTCGACTCGTAAAATCTTTATGATTTTTTTTTCACAACCCTGTACGGGTGGCGCCATATTGAAATGTATATTAAATAAGTTGTTATAATATATATTATTTATTTATAATAATTTCATGGCGGCACGCGAACTTATATAGAAGTTATCTAAGAATATATGAAAAATATAAGTCGACTCGTAAAATCTTCATGAATTTTTTTCACACCCATCTACGGGTGGCGCCTTATTGAAATGTATATTAAATAAGTTGTTATGATATATATTATTTATTTATAATAAGTTCATGGCGGCACGCGAACTTATATAGGAGATATCTAAGATTATACAAAAATGCAAGGTGAGTCATAAATCTTTATGATTTTTTTTCACACCCCTCTATGGGTGGCGCCATATTGAAATGTATATTAAATAAGTTTTTATAATATATTGTTAGAAATCAATTGTTGAATTCAATTGTTAGAAATCAATAATAAATTTGTCGAATACAAAATTAGTTGTGTAATTTCTTAAATATTAGTCTTGTTATTGAAAGTTTGGATTACGAAACGAAGTACCTAACTGTTTATCAATATTTTTTATATTTAATTATTTACTGTTCTATGTATTACGTTTGGCTATTACGAACCGCTGGCAGTCGGGATATTATGACCATCAAGTCAGTACATATCGCGCTTGCAGTGTGAACAGCCGTTCGCAGGTTTTTTTCCTTAATAAACGTTATAAATCGCATACTGTTTTTTTTGCCCTGGTTTATTAGTGTTTCTAACAATATGTTATTTATTTATAATAATTTCATGGCGGCACGCGAACTTATATAGGAGATATCTAAGAATATACGAAAAATATAAGTCGACTCGTAAAATCTTTATGATTTTTTTTCACAACCCTGTACGGGTATAATAATAATATTTATTTATAATAATTTTATGGCGGCACGCGGACTTATATAGGAGATATCTAAGATTATACAAAAATGCAATGTGTCTCATAAATATTTAATATATACTTTATTGTCATTTACTCCTTAATTTCTATAATAATTACCACTGGTATATCTGTTAGGTCATGGTAATGCAATGTATAATGTTTGTTCACAATAGGTTGTGTTACAGAAGTGGCCGCTAGAATTGGCCACTAGAATCAACTCTGGTGTAATGCACGGCGCACGTGCCAGTTACCGATGATTTTGACGTTAGTATAAGCTATTTTAGGTGTAGATTACTTTTTATTTATTAGTGTTATCATTATAAATATGAATTAACCAAATAAATATTAAAATGACAGGAGGTAATATGCTGGCCACATTTCTCTATAATATTCTTTTACAGCATTAATAGTGCCCATGGTAAATCTAAAAACTAAATCTGAAATAGCACATACCATTTGTTTATACTTACCACCTTATGCTGCATATTATGTTTGGACCGATTTTGAAAATTATGTGCAATTAGTCGAATATTATAAATCAATTGAAGGCGAAATGCAGTGTCTGGAATCCCCGCCCCATCCCTGTTGCTATAACGAAGTGGAATGCGAAAAGATGTACACTTTCTTAAGACCAGATTTACCTGACAGATATACACCTTTCTACACGTTGTTAATAGACATAGGGATATATTTCGCGATATTTATTGCGATTGATTATGGTATTTTATCTGGATTATTAAATTTAATTGCAAGACTATTTTGTGTTAAAGAAAGTAGAGAAAATTTGGATTCAGATGTTTTACAAGAAAAGCGAAGAGTAGAAAATAATGAAACAAGTAATAATTCTAATGGTAGGTTGCATTTTAATAAATATATAGCTTCTTCTTCACCTTTTCCCTATTTTATAGAGGGACACGCTGTTCCCTATTTTTCTCTCACTTTTTCCTTTCAAAACGCATCAACTTCACACAGTCCTTTCTCAATAATATATTTAATGATGATTGAATTAAAAATCCATATTTTAATTAAAAATAATGATTTATATGAGCAAAAATAAAATATTAAAGAAAAACGTACAAAATAGTTCATTGTTTTATTAGGATTATACATATGTACCTCTGTTTTTGACAAGCAAATTTTTAATTTTATATTTATTTTATTTGAACATTTTATCAGAACAAATTTTATTAGATAACATATAAATCTTTCTTTTTTCAAATAAAATATGCATTTTATATTGAATGAGTAGAACAAAAAATGGCAATATCACCATTCAATTTGTCAGATAATTTCCCATAAAACTAAATTCAGAATTTTGTGCTTTATCTATTGATGAAAAATTCTGTTGTGGCCAGCACAATACCTACGTCATCATTCCAGAACGTTAGTGGGGAAGCGATATCATACGCTTTGCGGGGGTGCGGTCCGAATCACGCTGTACCAACAAGTACCAACAGCACGCAAACAGTTGGTCCGAATCATGGAGGTAGGTATAATATGGAGGGAGTATTTGCAATCACTGGTGAAGTCGCTTCCCCCTCTACAATGTGATGCAAGTCATTTTGAAATTACAAGGTTATTGCTGTCAATTGTGAATTGCAATGTTTTTGTGTGTCGACGTTTGTTGGAGAAGCGTTTGTCGTTTGCCACTTTTTGATATATTTCGTGTTTTATATTGGTTTTTCTTTAGATGTTTCGTGAATCTTCACTACAGTGTGTACTAAAACCGTACCTGCGTCCGTCCCCACCGGGTTGCATTCCATTTGCCCATAGTTCAAATTTATGCTCTCTCCATTCCATATTATTCCTACCTCCATGGTCCGAATCATACGCACAATGCTTAAAGTTTGCGCTGTGAGGTATATAACGTCAGAGGTGACGTCAGCATTTCATGCTCACAGTGCTCACGCCGAAGAGCATAGGCAGTGTAAGCACGCTTATTATATTTGACGCCATTACGCGCTGAACAACGAAATATGTAATATACAAGTTTTATTATTTATTATTCTATAAGATAAATTCCAATAGCAGAATAATTTTATATAATATAACAAGGAGATGTACAGGTTGTAAATATGAAGTATTTATAACGATTGTTATATACGTAGATAAAAAACGTACATATACATATAATAATAATAAACAAAGACAACAAATAATTATGAATCAGTAGAAACAGACACTAAATCTGAAGTGAATAAACTTTGTTTTTAAATGAGTACAAAATGTCCGAAAAATCTAATTCAGCGCTTACAAAATTAAACGTGCGACACATTGAATTTAGAGGTGAAGCTGTTCTAGAAAACGTACATAAAAATTATATTTGTATTTCGGACACTAAATGGTTTTATTTCATACTGTACGCTATTTACAACTTTAGGTTACTAATTTGAATCCGAGAAATGATACATTACAGTACCCGAGCCGGGAAGTGTTACTTGGAAACATCCCTAATTGTTTATTTTTAAATTTTATCAAAAAAAAAAAAAAAACGTTTCAAATATACCGCGATAGTGCTATCGGTTGTCGCTGATAGTATAGATATAGCTGGAAGTACTCACTTCTTGGCCTTATGACGTAAATATAGTTATTTAAATAGAAGTTTAAGGCTTGCTAAGAGAGTGAAATTATCAACCAAGTTGTTTACAATTTTGTACAAAAACATAATTTGATGACCAGCGCGACGAGTTTGTAGCATGACATAAACACGAAGACGAGGATGAGGACGAGGACGAAGAATCAATAAACATTTCTGAATCACTATCATCGCTCTAACAAATGAGGGAGGGAAACTGTTTCCATCAGAATTTTTTTTTTTGTTAATCATTGCGCAGAGGTTGTACGAGTATATATTACAAATGGCAAGCAAGAAGTACGCGCGCTTACGAACCAGCTGTACTGTAAGTGGTCTGAGCACTATAAGCTATGATAGCATGAATCGTACCGCACCCCGAGTCGCTAACTGAATTAGAATAGACCCTATGATCTAAACAATTAACAGTTGTTACATTTCTTGAAATTTAAATATTTTAAATTCTAGTGTCTGCCTTGATCTTAAATCTTACATATTTTCGTTTTATTTATAGAGACTCCGAGATCTTCCCCTGCCACCTCGATAGAAGATAGACAATACAAAAGAGGTACACTCACTACATTTGTGTTCATTTTATTTTGTCCACTACTGCTATCGGCTACAAGATCGGCTAAATTAGAAAATAATTTCTATTTTACTAGACTATTTTAATGAGGGTTTTTTTTTAATCAGTGGTTTTGTAAATGTGCGAACCAACTTTGTTATTTAAACGGGACCATATTTTTTTCATATACACATATTCTTAAATCAATGATATTTTTTTTGAGAAAAAATCATGTTTAGATTGATGACGAAATCTACATGTATTACCCTTGGTACATTTGGAAGTCTTGAAGAAGTGACAGTCGATGGTCCGCTGGAGTTCTCTTTCTGTTCGTTAGGGTTAAAGCTGCAGACGAGAATTTCAATACCGGTATAGCGGAAGAGGATCTCTAACATGTTCTTAACAACCTTCCAATCCAAATCTTCTAGTCCACAGCCTAACTTCGGTACTGCCAACTTCAAAATGTCATTCTCTAGCAGATGATCCTTCAAGTCACACAGCGAGCTCCATAGATTGCGATATGACGGCTTCTGGTACGAGCGTGGTTTTGTGACCAGGTAGTAGATATACCGCTGCTGTTCTGTATTGTTATCCCTCAGTCGTAGCGTCGACGGATGGACCTTGGTTGGCCAGTTCTTGTAGTCGTCCAAATTTTGTCTTAAAGACTGACGCTATGCCGCGCGACATCTTTAAGTCTTCCGATATGCAGTGACCGAGGGAATAATCTGAGGACACGGTGAACAGGTCTCGATGTTCTTCTGTCGTCACGCCATACCGCGCCTTGTGACCAAAGCAATACTGTTCCATGAAGTCCTCAAAAGTCGGTTCCTGAGCTATGATCCGACGAACCGTTGCTCCATGCTGGTCTTCATTGTTGTCACCGGCGAACGGGGCTAAGTGTACTACTTTCGGCTTCCCGGTAGGTGCTTTCCTAATTCTGTATATCACGTCGTTTATTCTGTTAACGACCTCATATGGACCTTCCCAATTTCTTTGTAGCTTTGGTGATAAACCTCGGCGCCTTTGAGGATTGTAAAGCCACACTAAATCCCCTGGTTGGTATCCACCTTTTTCTGCCTTGATGTCATACTGGTTTTTCATTCGGTCGCTGGCAGCTTGAGTGCTTGTGCAGAATTGTTCATGAATATCGTCCATTCTTCTCCGTAAGTCCGTTACGTAATCTTCCCCGGCCAGATCTTCCCCAAGTTTACTGCCGAACACCAAGTCACATGGCAGGCGCATTTCACGCCCGAATAAGATGTTCGCAGGACTTTGCCCTGTGGTTTCATGCACGGATGAACGATAAGCCATTAAGAACAGATAAAGATGTCGGTCCCAGTCTCTTTGGTGGTTGGAGACTACCTTCGACAAATATCGGTTGATCGTTCTGTTCATTCGTTCAACCATGCCATCGGATTGTGGATGTAATACAGTTGTCCTCGTTTTATTAATCTCTAATATCTTACAGATATTTTGGAAAACGACAGACTCAAAATTTCTTCCCTGGTCGGAGTGAAGTTCACGTGGAACCCCGAATCGGCATATACACACTTTAACTAAGGTTTCGGCGACCGTGGTAGCTTCCTGCATGGTTGGGTAATGGATAGGCTTCAACCCATTTGGTGAAGTAGTCCATGACAACTACTATGTATTTATTTCCGTCTTCGCTTTCTGGAAATGGTCCGGCCACGTCTATCGCAATGGGCTCAAATGGACTGCCAACGTTGTATTGACGCATTGGAGCTTTTCGTTGTCTATGAGGGCCGTTGCTTCCAGCGCAAACCACACATTTCTTGCACCAGTCTTTAACGTCTTCCTTGCAGTTAACCCAGTAAAATCGCTGGCGCAATCTTTCTAATGTTTTGTTGACTCCAAAATGGCCACCTCCAGATCATGGATCTCTTTCAGCACGTCTGGTATTCTATTCTTAGGAATAACCAACTGAAGAATACTTCCATGACAGTTCTCATAGCCCTTAACTAAAGTGCTATAAATATAGATGTTTCCAGTTCAGGATATAATAATGAAGATTTTACCCTATGCTCTTTCACTGCCTTGATCTTAAATCTTACATATTTTTATTTTATTTATAGAGACTTCGAGATCTTCCACTGCCTCCTCGATAGAAGTTAGACAAAACAAAAAAGGTACACTCACTACATTTGTGTTCATTTTATTTTGTCCGAGAATTATAAGATCTACAAGATCGGCTAAATTAGCAAATAATTTCTATTTTGCTAGACTATTTTAATGAGCGATTTTTTTTAATCAGTGGTTTTGTAAATGTGGGGACCAATTTTGTTATTTAAACGAGACCATATTTTTTTTCATATACACATATATGTTTTAAATCAATGACATAATATTTGCATATCCGTAGATACTGTTTTTTTTTTTTGAGAAAAAATCATGTTTCGATTTATATTACTTTTATTTCATTATAGCTAAAACAAGTGTGCCGTGGACGATACCAGTATTAACGAAAATAGAGGAAAATTTAAGCAGTTTGTAAAGTAATGTGTTTGCTGTTTTTTTTTGTTTCAAAGTAATTATTGTTTTTCACTTTCATTCTTCATTCAAATTCATCCGATGTTACTAAAATGTGGATGCGGGATCATCTATCTAGTTTCGTCCATAAATTCTAAATAGGGTTAAGGTTAAGATTATGAGAATGTGGTATGTTGTAGAACAGCCATTCCTTAACAATAAGTGCTATATGTTTTGGATCATTATCTTGCTGGAATATACAATCCCTTTCCAGTCCAAGTTTATCCGCAGAATAATCCATTTTTTAAAAAATTGATTTATAATTATATTTATTCATAGTTTCATTAATAAAACATAAATTCCCCAATCCGTCAGCAGACGACGGTGTGAACGCTATTGTTTGGGGCTGTATATCTGCTAACAGGTATTTATGTAATTCGTACAATACCTTCCGTCAATCCTGTGTATTATGTATAAATTCCACTCATAAATTTTCTTGCAATAGATTCTAAATTTCCAGTACAATTATTTCATAAACAAACTATGCAAATTGCACTTGATACTGACATCTTCTTCTTTATCGCTATTTTTTATTTTCTTACACACACACACACACACACACACACACACACGCACGCACGCACGCACGCACACATACACACACACACACACACACACACAATGGTGAAATGGTATTCTTGGGACCTAATTATTCACTAAAAGGTGACGGAAGGTAAAAATATTCTTTCCACTAAAAGAATAAAAAAATATATGGTTCTATTTAAAAAATATATATTTTGTCCCATATTTTGAAAACTGCTGATACATTTTTTTGCTGATATCGCCAATTTTCTTATTCAAAATGACACAATTTTGCTCATTTAATCAACCTTGTACCTCTTCAAATAAAAAAGTTGTCATTAGCGAGCAAGCTTATAGAGACACAAGTATGTGTATATTGAGCTGAGTGATTAGAATTCTCAATAGCAAAAAAAAAAATTGTAAGTTGCCAAAAAAATCGAAAATATTAAATAAAAACTAGCCACGTTCCTGATTTCGTCTTTGTCATTTTTAATATTGAGGCATAGTAATTTTATAAATAAATAATAAGTACGAATTTAAATTCTTTATTTAATGTATGCGAAACTAGTCGGATATCAAGCGTCATCTACGCCTTTCTTAACTGGAACGATGCAACTTATACAGGACTTGCATCGAAAACTGTAACATACAAGTTTACTATGGGATTATAAGTGCAGATCTTGGCTTTCCTGTAACTTTTGGAGTAAAACTACAAGAATTAAAAGTATATCATATAAGAAGCCTAATAGTAAATATTGTAACGTTTATTTATTTATTTGGATGGAGTGTAAAAATCAAAAAACTATTATTAGTTAAAATAAATGTATATGAAATGATAAATAATTAAGATAATAGCAATGTACGTCATTAAGCCGGTAGCTAAGCATTTACGGACGAACTAGTACTTCATGAGTCGAGCCCACGTGAACTAGCGAGATCCTAAATGCAGCTACCGGCCGTGTGTCGTATAATTTTTTTCCATATACTCAACTATTTTAAAATCAAAAGCGTCGTATTTGTTTTGCGCAAGTTCGCCGTGTTGCGTAGTTAATGTAACGTTTATTTATTTGGGTGAAGTGTAAAAATCAGAGAAATATTAATTAAAATAATGTTTATATACTATATTTATTTATGTTCACCACTCGTAGACTATTTATTTATATCACCAACAATTTATTCACGATGCGTGTCTTATATCAGAATGTCCGTCGGCTGTCCTCCCTGACGGTATTTATACAGTTCGGCGTCCTTCTGGAACATTCGATGCGATAATAACATCGAATACAAAGGGTCAGGCGACCAGATGTAATTAAACAGGCCTAGATGGATGCTTTTACACCGCCGACGATTACGCCATAGCTCCGGTTTCTAGAACGTTTTGCCAGCGGCGGTGGTCGCGTTCGGGCTAGAGTCAGTGGCGTTGGGTGCAAGCGCATTACATTAAGATAAAATTTATTTTTTATCTAACTTACAATTAACAAATTTTGAAATACCTACCGGACTCGTTGGTAAGAAGGTATGTAGTTGTTTACAGTTCAGTATACAGAAAATATTATAAAAATAACAATTACTATGATTAAATAAATACTAAATACTATTTGACTGAGAATATTATTAAATACAACACTAGGATTATTTATTTAAACAATAACAGACTAGTTATTTACACAATGTTTATATCAGTATTCAACTGTCTGAATTCCACTGACCAACTCTTTCTAGTCACTGAACTCGTGAACAGAGCTGCGTCGCTTTTATATCTCCATTATTCTAGAACACTCCAGTATATTTCCAGTAACGTTCAAGAACAAAAGGATCAGGCGAGTGCGAGTAATTAAGCTTATCTCCTTCATTTATTTACGCTCGTCAGCTGCCTGAGGCGCGCGGTAATTGTTATCACCTTCCGAGAAACGATTGTTTTAAAAGCATTTGACCGACAACACTGTCGGTTGTGTGCTTGCTAGACTCAGTGGCGTCAGGTGCGCACGTTACAATATGAAAAAAAATTGATGTGGCCAGCACTATACCTTTCGGCAATTACATAAATTTTCTTGCAAAAGATTCTAAATTACCAGTAAAATTATTTCATAAACAAACTTTGCAAGTTGCACTAAACAATGACAGCGTATTCTTCTTCTTTAGCGTTTCCTATTCGTTAGGTGTCGCTATTTTTTATTTTCTTCCACTCATTTCTGTTTTGCGTGTCGTTCACATTCAGTTCCTTTTCTCTCAAGTCTTCCACAATACAATCCTCCCATCTTATCTTCTGTTTTTTCAACCTTCTATTACTAAGCTATACATTCTTCTTACAATATATTCTTCATCTCTTCTCATAACCTGTTGAAACCAATATAATCATCTCTCTTGTATCTTTCTTGAAACTTCTAACACTAGAATTATTTCCCTTATTATTTCATTCCTTACCATATCTTTCCGTGTCTTCCCCAACATCTATCTCAACATGCTCATTTCTACCACATTCATTTACTTTTCATTCATACTGACATCTTTCATTTTGAATTATCGGAATATATCAGCAGTTTCCATTGTTAGCATATCTGGCTGATTTATTTATTATATTTAGTTAATATCTTTATAATTCTTTAACTCTATACCTATTGAATATGAAGTATAAAATGCAATCAAATCGTATAGAGAATAATATATTCTTTAAGTTATAATTTAAATGTCAATAAATGATATTTAACTGTTAAAATCTTCAAATGAGGGTACTTCCGGTGGACAAATTAAAACCAAAATCTAATCACCTGTTCTTCTGGATGTAAACTTGAGGAATACGAAAAAATTATAATTTTTGGAATCGTGGTATTGAAGTTATGCAATCCGAAACTTTCGTCATACAGACAGACACACACACACACACACACACACGCATACATACATACAGACATCATCGTAAAAATAGTAAATTCGTATTATATGGACCATAAAACGTGCTTATTCACTAAAATCTCATCACTGATTTTTTTGCCAAAGGCAATACCTTCCTTACCCAAAGGTGACGGAATGTAATTAAATTTATGTTATCTTACAATTAACAATTTTATTATGTAATACTTAATAATTACCTGTTTCACAAGCATCAAAATTATGAACTTAACTTAAATGAAGATGGGCGTGTTCTTCCACAAGATGCAATTATACTTATACATACACAATTTGTGGTAAGTGAATGCAAGTGACTGAATCAAAGATTATTTAACAATAACATCAAAACTCTGAACAAATAATACCAAATGTACAGCAGTTTAAAAATAATTTAACTGTTTCGCAATATTTAAAAGATGTTTATCTAGTTATGATAAAGATGAAAGACAATTTTTAATCCGACTTTTTGGATTTAGTAGCAACAAATACTGTACCATCATGTGATAAAATCCGCTTCCTTTCTAATTTTCAATTACAATATGTTAATTTGAATATTTCACTACAAAATTCTTTATACATTATTGCAGTATACTTAAATTATGAGTATTGATTAAAGTTCAAAAGTTAGTGACAACGGCATATATTCCGTAGGGCAAAAAGTTACATAAAACTTCAGTGCCGTAAATATGTAAATTCATTTTAGTAAAATGTTACTAACCCTGTGACACATCGAATAAATATAAGTTTTTAATTCAGGTACACAGTAATCTTCATCAGAAAGTCTTTCAGAAATTAAAATTTAATATTCATCTACAAATATATTTATAAATTTCTAATTAACTATCAAATATTTCAGAAAATTATTACTTTGTAGAAAGTTTAAATAAATATTTCAACTATATTCTTTACAGATAACTTTTTCGTATCATAAAATTATAATTATATTCTTTATAGATTTTCTTAATATTAGTAAATCATTACCCAAAATTTCTATATTACTCAAAGTATTATCATTATCATTACCACAAAATATTCACATTAGAATATAAGTGATTGATAACGGGACAGTTAATATTCCATCATTAACAAAATATTCAAAAATTATAGATTTTACCCCAAAATATTTTCACAATATAATTATAAGTGACAAATAATGGCAGTTAGGATGTCATTAGTGAACTTGAGGTTTCGAATGCACAAACTAACCTAACCAAATATACGCACACATATTTTCCTATCTATTGTTAAACAAATATTTATTTATCTCAAAGTTTTTTCAATATTTTTTGTATAATTTTATGGATAAATTTCTAAAATTATCTATAATTTTAATTCGGGAATGAATATAGGCAAGTTTATAAATAAATAAAATAAATATATCATCACGGCGTATTACCCATCGCTAGGTCTGCCAATCTGCTTTGTACACATATTTCGATAACGATGTTAACTTATTTGTACCGTTAGGGCGTTTACCAGGTGTCACCCCACGAGGACTTATTGCTGGTGTGGAGAGTGCACTACAGGGGTCATTTTTGTGCCATATAAAATTCGAAATATTTAGCGTCGAGCGGGATCGAATGCGGTATTTAAATTGAATTTAATTTTAAGTATTTACATGAATAAAAATTAAATTAAGCGAGAGGTATGGTGCCGGCCACATCAGATTTTTTATTTTCCCTTCAATTTTTTTTCCATATCTAGAAATCTTCATTGTCCAAGATTTTTGTTCTTTCTGAATATGATTCATATATTTTCTATAATTACCTAGTATGTAATTGATTATTGAAATAATTAAGTATATTTCTTTAATTTAATTTGAATAAAGTGATAGTGTTTTTTTTATATTATTCTTCATATTCAAAGTCCACGCATCCAAATTCTGAATATGATAGCAATTCTTCCTCTTCGTCTATTGCTATTCATTCAGCCTACTATAACTTCGACGTAATGTTGTATTGACCAACGCGTTTCTTCTGTGTCTCCCATCCCAACTCAATACTAATGTTCACCTATAAGTGGGCCGGCTAAACATCTTACATTCAGTGTAGTGTATAACCACGCGAAGTCGAGAACCTTAAATTAGTCATAGTGGATCAACGTGGCATAAAACCATGTTGATGGTGAGTGACGTACTGGCGTATGTGTGGAAAAATTTGATTTTATTATAAAGCGATCTCGAAAAACTTAGCAAAGTTACATAGAATAGATATAGGCCTGTCATTTTCAATGAGTGAGGGATCACCGGATTTTAAAAGGGACATACCTTAGTAAACTTCCAAGTTTGAGGGAATGAATTATTAAGAGTGGAGTGAATAAGGATATTCAACAAAGGCACAACCAGAGCTACAACGCAATCTTTAACAATAAATTTTGGGATTTGATCGTAACCAGCGGTTAGAGTATTTTTGAGTTTATGAGAAGCTTGTACCGAGTGAGTTTCCATAAAATTAACTATCATTCGTTGCCTGTGGCTCATAGCGAACGGACGCGTTGAGTGTTAACAGCAGACAACTATCAAGTGATTACATACCAAACTAACAGTGATATAACCTCAAGCATTTAATTAATTACACACAAATAATTAGAATTATAACCATCAATAATATAATTAATTATAAACTATATAACAAAACACCTACAACAAGAGCGGGGAGGTCTCCATGAGATCCCCCAGCTCACGAACCCAACAATGACATCTAACGAAATCCTTCTCACCCAAACACGAAAACGGCCATCAGAAGAAGAGATAGACAGCGTGATCAAAAGATACCAGTACACCATCCCAACGCAAAATAAATACAATATTCTCAATGATAATGAAGAAGCTCCCGGAACAAGCCAAGTAAATCCACAGAACCAAGCCAAGATACCACCCATCTTCCTAGCTGCAGCTGGAGAAAACAACAACTATATAGAAATACTGCGTGACATTAAACTAAAAACCAAAAGCCAATTTACCACAAAACAAAATGGAGCTAATATGATTAAAATCAACTTTACCACTATTGAAGACTATAGATCCCTAACAGAATTCTACGATAATCACAATGTTAATTATTTCTCATTCATTGTAAGACTAGGTCACCACACAATTGAGGTCATTACACTCAGTAGTAGTAATCACTAATATTGCAGAATAAGCAATATGGAGTAATTATAATATTGTTTCTTTATTTGGTAATTAGGTGACACCTCAATTATTTGTTGACTTAGCATTACAGTAATATAAAAGACTGTATGGACGATGGGAAGACAGAGTCCGGTGAGAGTCCATCGAGAGGTCCATTAAGAGAGAGACCAGAAGAAGACCATTCATCCATACAGTCGGATCCATCATTTGTAAATATATCAATTCATCTTTATAATAGTCAATAAACTTAGTTATAATAAATCATTATTATTATTTCGAACCTTTACTCTTCTACGAGCAACGTCACAACGGTAAGAATATTTATTATTACTTATTATATTTTTGGCGATTACTAAATTGTACCTCCAGTCTGGCAAGAACCCATCTTAAATATTATTTGCTAATTCGCCTCATAAAGGCGGGTTACAAATTGGTGGCAGCGGTTTTGGGGTAGTTTGCCAGCCCAGGGTGGCTAATATATTTGGTCCACTCACGGAGTACGATTTTGTAACAAAATTATTTTTTTAAAATTTAATAAACATGCCAGCGGGCAGTATTGTGGGTAGTAGCCCGGCGGGTAGTTCAAATAAATTAAATCTGCCAACAACGATTAAATCAGAAGCAGAAATGTTATCGTTAAGAAGTGCTGTAATAGCAGAAATACCAGAATTTAATGGTGAAAAAGTAGAAGAGTTTTTTAGAAAAGTACTAGTAAGAACAAGTATTATAAAGTTTGATGACAGAGATACAGTAGACCTGGTTCGTACAAAATTAAATGGGGATGCTTTAAAATTTTATTGTCAAACTAGAGAATTACATCTTGTAACTATATCATTTGCAGAATTTAGACAAAAATTTATAAAAAGATTTGCTAAACGTAGATATGAAGACCAAATTAACAGAGAATTTTGGAATTGTACACAAAATGTAGGGGAATCAGTACAAAATTTTGCAGAACGTTTAAGGGATCTAAAGGTAGAATTATTAAATATAGAATGTGCGAATGAAAGTTATATAAATTATCAAATTTTATCTCGATTTAAAGAAGGCCTGAGAGCAGAAATTAAAGAATGTATTAAGGTAATACTGAAGTGTCGGACCGACTTAACATTTGAAGAAACTGTCGAATTGGCAGAACAGGAGGAATGGGAATTGGAAATAGAAAAAAATAATTGTTCAGATATAGGGACTGTAAGTAAAAATTCAAATCAATCGGCATATACAAGAATAAACGGTGTTTGTAAAAATACGGAACGGGATTATAGGATAAAATTTCCGCGTAAAGATTGGGCGAAAAAGGGCACTATACAAAGTATTGTAAAACATGTACTAATCAGAAGCGAAGTCGAAATCATAGCAGGTACAGAGGTCCACCAGGAGGCAATCGTTACAACGCCAACAACGCAACGGCGGGTTACAGGCACAACAAGGACATTCATAGGACGAAGGTGGGACGAAGACCCCAGCATTTAAACAGGAACTACCTCTCGCGAGTGCTCCGTCTCGGGAGGTATCAGTAAGAAATAAAATTTTCAAAATTAATAATATTCGAACATTGGAAGATTTAAATAGAGACGATCCAAATTTTATTTTAGTCAAAATTAGAGGTATTTTAGTAAAATTATTAATAGATTCGGGATCAAGAGTATCAATTCTTAAAAAACGATTTGCTAAGGGGCATTTGATTACAAAAGGAGATGTTAGGCGATTAAAATCGATATCAGGCGCACCAGTATCATATTACGGCACAAGTAAATTAAAATATGAATGTCAAAATTCTAGTTTTCGCCTTAAAACATTTATTTGCTCAGATGATTTAGATTTGGATGCCGACGGTTTATTGGGTAGAGATTTTATACGTAAATTTGATGTGCACATATCAAGAGAGGAGGTTCGTTTTAAAAACATATGCCTAAAACTGCTGAGCAATCACGACTTAGAAAACATGGACACCGTAGCACTCAACGTCATAAATTGCGCAACACGAACCAATGACGTCAGCAGGGCAGGTCAAGAGGCAGTACTGCAAGATAAGCAAAACAATGTACAGGCACGTACTCAGAAGGCAACCATTACAATTCAAGATAGGGACACAGAAGTTCAAAATACGGGGAATGGCTTCCTCAATCAAGAAGAATCAGTCACACAAACCAGTGGATTGGTTAGATTGAAGAGCGCCGTGAAGATTCCTCCAAATTGTGAATTCGTGTGTACAGCAGTCCAGGATCTGATCAATCCAGGGCAAGACATTGTGGTTGAACCTGAAGAACTGAAGACCCATGGGGTTATGGCAGCAAGAGTCATAACAAAAGCAGAAAAAGAGGTACCGGTGAAGTTGATGAACTTCACAAATCAAGAGCTTCTATTAGGGAAGAATATGGTAATCGGCAAATCGGCCGTACTTGAGAAGGGGAGCGCTGGAAGTCAACAGACTCCAAACGAGCAGCATTCGCCGACCACGTCAAAAGGACCAGTCGGGACAGCTGTAGTCGGAAAAAGGAAGAAATCTCAAGGGGTGAGCGCTGGAAATAAACAGGCTCAAAACGAGCAGCATTCGTCGACCACGTCAAGAGGACCAGTCGAGACAGCTGTAGTCGGAAAGAGGAAGAATTCTAAAGGGAAGAGCGCTGGAAACCAACAGGCTCAGAAAAATGAAAAAGTACAGTATTCCACGTCATCTGGACCACAATACCAGAAAGACGGGACAGCTGGAAACAGAAGAATTGAAACGAAAAATTCGCAAGTTAAGAGCGCTGGAAATCGACAGGCTCAACAGAAGAAAGGACAACACAGGTCCATTGAAGAAAGAAGTCAGCAAGCTGGAAAAGTCACGGCAGCTGAGAATAAGAGGCAACAGGCCGTATGCACTGTAAGAATTCAAGGAAACAGGTGCATTGAAGAGCAATTCAACTTGGAATATTTACCGGAAGAGGTAAAAAGTAAATTGCTGAATTTATTGGTGGAATATGAAGACATTTTTCAATGGGAGGACACTAAGCTAGGGTGCACACATAAAGTAAAACACAGAATAATTACTGAAGATGTACCGCCTATAGCTAAAGCACCGTACCGAGTTCCTCACAGCCAACAAGAACCATTGACTAATGAATTAAAGAAAATGCGTGAAGCAGGGGTAATAGAACCATCCGATTCACCATGGTCAGCACCAGTGGTCATCGTACCAAAGAAATCCGAAAACGGAGAAGAAAAAATAAGGGTGTGTATCGACTTCAGGGGTTTAAACAAAGTGACAAAGAAGGATTACTTCCCTGTAGCCAACATGCAAGAAACCCTGGACCAGTTGGGGAATGCAAATCTATTCACTACCCTAGATTTAGCATCCGGCTACTGGCAAGTGCAACTAGATGACCAAGATAGAGAGAAGACAGCATTCACGACAAATGGAGAGCATTATCAATTCACAAAGATGCCGTTTGGACTCGTAAACGCACCAAGCACATTTCAACGACTCATGAACAGTGTGTTATCCGGGTTAAGAGGAGAACAATGCCTAGTATACCTGGATGACGTCATCGTGTTCAATGGAAATGGAGCAGACAATCATCTCAAACGACTCACGGAGGTTTTCAAGAGACTAAGACAGGCGAACCTTAAATTGCAACCCAGTAAATGCAATTTTTTGAAGACTGAAACGAAGTATTTAGGCCACATAATAAATGGAGAGGGTGTTAAACCGGATCCAGACAAAATTACAGTCATACAAAATTACCCAAGGCCAAAATCAGTCAAGGAGATCAGAGCATTCTGCGGCCTAGTAGGATTCTACAGAAGATTTGTACAGGATTTCGCAAAAACATCAAAACCTCTCACAAAATTAACACAAAAAAGTGAGCCGTTCGTCTGGACCGAAGATTGCGAAAAGGCATTCAACTCACTAAGGAATGCCCTCTGTTCCGAGTCAGTCTTAGCCCATCCAGATTTCACCAAGGAATTCATCTTGTCAACCGATGCCAGCGGTAAAGCTATAAGTGCCATATTGAGTCAAAAATGCAATGGATACGAGAGGCCAATAGCTTTTGCAAGTCGTCAGTTAAATAAAGCGGAAGTAAATTACACTACCACAGAACAAGAATGTCTTGCAATAATTTGGGGTGTAAAATACTATCGATGCTACCTGTATGGAAGAAAATTCACAATAATAACTGACCATCAACCACTGAAATGGCTATTTTCGATCAGCAATCCACAATCACGTTTGGCAAGATGGACGCTTACTCTCCAAGAATACGAGTACAAGATTGAACATAGAGCGGGGAAGAAGCATGTGAACGCAGATGTACTCTCAAGAATACCAATTAATGCTGTAGAAGTTGAAGGAACATATGAACCAATATGGGATAGACACATGATAGCAAATAAACAAAGTCAGGATACCGCAGTGCAACAGCTCTCCACTAAAGAAGGGTATTTCACGGATGACGAAGGGTTAATCTTCAAAGAAAAAGCAAATAATGAACGTCATCATCAACTCGTAGTACCAGTATCCATGAAATTCAAGGTAATGCACGATTACCACAACCTACCGTATGCGGGACATCAGGGGTTCGAGAAGACATACAGCCGAATCAAGGAAAAATTTTTTTGGAAAGCAATGGCTAAGGACATTGAAGACTATTGCAAGAAATGTCATTCATGCAATCAGAGGAAAACGTCACCGCATCACAAGCCTGTGCCACTTCAAAAGTTCAATGAAGTTAGTAGGCCAATGGAAAGAGTCTCAATGGATATTGTCGGTCCATTAACAACAAGCATGAGAGGAAACAAATACATCTTAACCTTCCAGGACCACTTCACGAAATATCCAGAAGCATTCGCTATACCGGACCAAAAGGCATCAACAATTTCGAAAATATTGTCACAAGAAATCATCTCAAGACACGGGGCTCCAAGACAACTGCTGACCGACCAAGGCGCAAATTTCACTTCTGAAGTTTTTAGAGAAGTTTGTAAAATATTTGGCGTAGAAAAATTACAAACAACGGCATACCGACCACAAACGAATGGGATGATAGAGCGAAGTCATCGCGTCTTCAAGGACATTCTATCTCATTTCGTGAATCGAGATCAAACCGATTGGGATGAGTGGCTACCATATGTGTTATTGGCATACAGAAGTAGTGTACACAGCAGTACAAACGAAACTCCATTTTTCTTAATGCATGGTCCTGACCTAGAGTTACCTTATGACGATATAACCAGACCACAAGATCTACGGTATGATTATGCAGATAACTATGCGTCCGAATTAAAACAAAGATTACAAATTGCTTTCAATACAGTAAAGCAAAACATCAACAAGGCAACAGAGAAAACGCATAAACAATTTAACAAAAACACCAAGTCAGCAGTCTACAAAATCGGTGACGCAGTATACTTGCATAACCCAGCAATACACGCAGGTACGTCACGAAAACTACACAAGCCATGGACAGGACCGTACTTCATAACGGAAATAATGGGACCCGTGACATATAAAATTAAACAACAGAAGTCCAAAAAAATTCAAACGGTACATGTCAACCGTTTAAAACCATTTAGAGATGAGAGCCTTTTGGATCAAGAAGATGAGAGCGAAGAAACAAGTACATCAAAAGATGAAGAAACAGCCAGCACAGAGGAGCGAAATAAAAATGAAATAGACTCAGAGATGATACATAGGATAACTCAGGACAGTCTATTAATGGATGCATTGGTACGACAGGGACAATCAGATACTACCACCACTCCCACTGTAGTATCACCGTACCATACTCGTAGTAAAGGACCAGCACCACGGCACTCATGGATTATGCGTTAGTTAGTGTTCAATACCAGGAACCAAATAAAAGGACTAGAGATCGGTACACGGAACCAAGGAAATAAGGAAAATAATATGTATGTAATTGATTCTCCATTTTAAGTCTGTAAGTGAAAAATTTAAAAAGCATTCATAACGTATTCAAAATTATTAAACATTATCTTTTTTTTTTCTTTTTACTTCTCTCATTGTAAATTGCTTGGAACTTCAATTAGCAACTTATTTGTGGGATGTGCTAGCCATACCATTAATAAGAAATGCAGGAAATACGTTATAGATGGTAAATATAGAAAACAAGATTTAGAATATTTTGTGTGTTATATGGAAAATCAATCAGTTAGAAATATGGTATTTAAAAAATGTGTGTATGTAAGTG
Source organism: Harpalus rufipes (assembly GCA_951394225.1). NCBI lineage: Eukaryota > Metazoa > Arthropoda > Insecta > Coleoptera > Carabidae > Harpalus > Harpalus rufipes. Next base: position 6,323,934 of record OX596292.1, read on the forward strand.
TTGATCTTAAGAGTGAAAGAACAACCGTCAGTGCCATGCATGTTGAGGAAATCGCATCAAACCACAGGAAGCAGATGAACCATCCAAGGGATAACGACCGGCCAATCGTCTCCCCTCAAACTCATCTACAGCCATGGATACACCATCCAGCACAACACCAGTGGTATGCAGTAATTTCCCCCATCAAACATGACATGCTATGAAATATTATGAATATAGAGACTTTAAGTATAGTTATAAGAAAAATTGTGCTCCTCCGGAAGCAAATTTTTAAAGAAGGGAGGTATGTAAGACTAGGTCACCACACAATTGAGGTCATTACACTCAGTAGTAGTAATCACTAATATTGCAGAATAAGCAATATGGAGTAATTATAATATTGTTTCTTTATTTGGTAATTAGGTGACACCTCAATTATTTGTTGACTTAGCATTACAGTAATATAAAAGACTGTATGGACGATGGGAAGACAGAGTCCGGTGAGAGTCCATCGAGAGGTCCATTAAGAGAGAGACCAGAAGAAGACCATTCATCCATACAGTCGGATCCATCATTTGTAAATATATCAATTCATCTTTATAATAGTCAATAAACTTAGTTATAATAAATCATTATTATTATTTCGAACCTTTACTCTTCTACGAGCAACGTCACAACGGTAAGAATATTTATTATTACTTATTATATTTTTGGCGATTACTAAATTGTACCTCCAGTCTGGCAAGAACCCATCTTAAATATTATTTGCTAATTCGCCTCATAAAGGCGGGTTACATCATGTCACCAAACAATAATACGTTCCAAGTAGTTCTAAAAAATGTACCCATCTCCTTAACTGAGACAGAAATACTGGAAGAACTACAAACCAACTATCCGGTCACAAAAGTAGTACGACTGTTAAACATAAGGATCCAATCCCTGTCTGCGTCCTAGACATAACGAAAAATGATAAAGCCAATGAAATATTTAACATAAGACATCTATACAATTGCATCGTAACAGTAGAACTTAGACATAAAGCTAAAGGAATTCCACAATGTACCAACTGCCAAAGCTTCGGGCACACGAAAAACTACTGTAAGATGCCATAAATGCACGGAAAACCACCACTTCACACAATGCAAAAAACCGAAGAGCATCCCAGCCACCTGTATAAACTGCGGAGAAAACCATCCCGCCAATTATAAAGGATGCAAACAATATAAAGATGTACTGCTGAGACAAGCAGGCCGTCACACAAGACCACAAGAAAACCCAACCCTATCGCAAAATACTCCCTCCCAGCAACCGTATACCCAACCACCCACAAGATCCTACTCCTCAACCCTCAAAAACGACACACCCTTAAACACTAATCCGCAGTCCCAAGAAAATAAATCCATCGTGACCACAATAATACAATTTATAACAGAACTAATAAAGCCCCATTTAGAAACAATAAAATCATTTATCTCATCACTCTTCACAGCACTTTTGAAATAAAAATGACTAATCAAAAGCAAATACTACATCTGAAACTCCTAAACTGGAACGCCGATGGACTCAAATCCAAAAGACCAACATTTGCAGATTTTCTCTATAGATACGATATAGACATAGCATGCATCACAGAAACGCACCTAATACCTAACGAACCATTCAAAATCACAAATTACGCAATATATAGAAACGACAGAGCAGCACTCTGGGCATCTGGAGGAGTCGCCATAATAATTAAAAAATCAATAAAACATTACGAATTACTAAACACACAGTTAGAAACACTTGAAGCCATTTCATTAATGGTAGAAATCAACTGTGAAAAACTCAAAGTAATAGCAGGCTACCAACAACCAAACCGTCGACTTATAAAAGAAGACTTTACGACTCTCTTCAATGACAACGGTCCGACATTACTACTTGGTGATCTCAATAGTAAAAATACCCAATGGGGATGCAGAAAAAACAATCCCAAAGGATCGTAACTAGATGAAATCATTCGAAATCACGCCATCCAAATCGTCGCACCCCAGGAACCAACCCACTACCCGTATAATATACATCAACCAGATATACTAGACATAATGTTACTGAGGAATATTAATCGAGTAACTGACCAAATAGTTATTCATGAATTAGATTCCGATCATCTACCTGTAATCATCACCCTTCAAAAACAACCCACAATGACGAATCATAGAACCAGTATCAAAAAAATCGACTGGAAAACATTCCAGACTGAACTATTAAAAACGCTTACTAGCCCAAGTAAACTCACAACTAAAGAAGACGTAGACAGTGCAATAAAACAATACACCGAATGTATAATAGACGCAGTAAATGCAGCCAGCCAAATAAATACGAAAAAGAAACATCAGTATGCGACTCCGCAGCAAATACTACAATTAATCAGAGAAAAAAATAAAGCGCGACGATTATGGCAAAGAACACACAACAGAATATACAAACAGGATTTAAACCGACTTACACATTTAGTACATAAAGAGCTACACAACAATCGAATAAACACATATCAAAAATACCTATCGGAAATCAAGCCAGGCGATACAAAAATGTGGCAGGCAACAAAAAGAATAACTGGGCAACCCACAATTATTCCTCCACTCAAAATTAATAATACTTGCTACCAAACTGACAACGAAAAATGCAATATCTTTGCCAACACATATGAAGAAGTATTCACATCTAACAATAATAATCCGCCAGAAGATCAAGAAAATAACAACCAACCAACTATCATAACCACTGAAATCAAGATAATATCACCAGCAGAACTAAAAAATCTAATAAATAAATTAATAAAAAGAAAATCCCCCGGTCACGACACAATCACGAATGCTATCCTAAAAAATCTACCCCGTAAAGCACTGGCTTATCTTTCGTCCATCCTAAACTTCTGCTTAGCAATAGGATATTTCCCGGACACATGGAAACACGCCCAGATAATAGTGTTCCACAAACCCGGTAAAAACAAGAATGACCCACTAAGTTATAGACCAATTAGCCTATTACCAACCATCTCAAAACTATTCGAAAAAACTATAAAAGCAAGATTGGACACCGCACTTACAACTTCTAACATTATACCACCTTTTCAGTTTGGGTTCAAACGTAATCATTCCACAAATCATCAACTTCTAAGAATCACAGAGTACATCATCAAAGGATTCGAAGAAAAAAAATATACAATAGCTGCATTTCTCGACCTAGCGCAAGCGTTTGATAAAGTGTGGCATGATGGGCTCCTCCATAAACTAAAAAAAATCAACATCCCTTCTTACTTATACCACATAATTAAATCATTTATTTCAAATAGAACCTTCCAAGTAAAAATCAATCAAACTCTCTCTGACACCAAACAAATCAAAAGCGGCGTACCACAGGGTAGTATACTAGGACCAACACTCTTTAACATTTTTGTATATGATATTCCATTAACCGATAACATGTGCTTAGCAATGTTCGCGGATGACACAGCAATACTAGGACAGCATGAAAACCCATTAATAGCCAGAAACCAAGTCCAAACAGCCTTAGACGAATTAACCGAATGGTTCCAAAAATGGCAGCTGAAACTAAACCCGAACAAATGCGAAGCAAAGGTGTTTACACTAAGAAGGGGACAAGATCCGCCAAAACTGATCATTAATAATACGCAAATCGAATGGAATGCAAATCACACAGCAATTAAATACCTTGGAGTACATATGGATAAAAAGCTTACATGGACAATACACATCAATAAAAAACTAAAAGAAGCTAACAAGAGATTAGGCCTATTATATCCAATTATTAACCGAAAATCACACATAAAAGCAGAATGCACTAAACTAATATATATGGCAATATTAAGACCAATAGTAACATATTCATGCCCAATTTGGGGCGGAGCTTCAAAAAACCAAATTAGAAAAATTCAAAAATTTCAAAATAAAATAATTCGTATAGCATTAAACGCGCCATGGTTCACAAGAAATGCACAGCTACACAAAGAACTTAAAATACCAACAATAAAAGAGCACATCAAAAAAATAACAAAGAAATTTTTCGACAAACTAACAACATGCGAGGGCGCCGAACACTACGAACTCGGACAAAAAAGCAAAAATAGAAGACTAAAAAGAAGACTACCACAAGATCTCCTCCTCTCCGAATCTGAAGATGAGTTAGAATAATATTAAATAGGTATAATCTAATACAAACATGTAAAAAAAAATAGCATGTATAACTAGTGACAAGGGGGTGTAGTCCTAGCACCGTTCCTACTCAAGTGCATGTAATAAATTATCAATGCTATGTATAACATATGTAATTGTTGACCTGGCAATAAACATTTAACTTAAAAAAAAAAAATTAACTATAATGTTATGAGAAAAAATTATGTTGTTTCGCAGTTAATCCTGATCGAAAACTTGTGTAATGTAAAATTTAATTTTAAACTACTTTCTATTCTTGTAGTTTAACGCTAAAAAGTTACAGGATAACCAATTTCTGCATTTATTTAGAATCCCATGTTAAAATCCTATGTACCGGTTGTCGGTGCACAGCAATACTATAATTACATATAAGTACCGTGGTGGAATGCAGACTATTTAAAATAATGACGAATCAAGTCCATTCACTGTAGACCAGACAGAGACCACAGGTTGCCCCACACTGAAGCGCACCAATAAGTGCGAAACGCATCTGTGGTTACTTGTTGTGCTGGCCTACTTCTGATGATGGCTTCATGAAAGTTGACTCAGATAACTAATGGAACTAGGCGTAATTTTGTAATTTATTTTTTTCTGTATTGGTTTCACAGAGAAATTCGCTTTTTGCTTTTACAGTTTGACGGTAGTCAAAATATTTCTTGGTAGAGGGCTCTGATGGTACTAACATAACTCTACAGGCCTTTTACCATTATAGATGATCATAAGATCACCGCCAGCACAACGAGTCATTGTCTCTGCTGCAGGAGTCCACTCATTGTGGACCAGACAGAGACCACTGGTTACAACACACCGATGAGCACCAATAAGTGCGAAACGCGTCTGTATGGTTACTTGTTGTGCTGGCCGACTTCCGACGGTGGCTTCATGAAAGATGACTCAGATGTTCGTAAACTAGTGGGACTAGACATGGGCGTACGCAGGAATTTATTCAGGGGGGGGGGCAAGAATAAATTATGTTTTAAATATTTTTGTTAAAGGTAAAGGTTTACTTAAAGTAAATACCAAAGATAATCATTTTATTTAAAAAAGAACAAATAAAAATTAATAATATATTTAGTGAATTTAATCTTTCTAAAATATTAACCGTAGTGGATTTTCAGAAATCTTTGTGTCACTTCTACCTCTATACGTATAAAAGTATATGTTCTTGGTTATTATAAAATGTACTGTAATTTTTTAAAGATGACCGATCAACAAATTGGATGAATTAGAATTTTAGCTCCGCCTATTCCGATAAATACAGTAGTGTCGTTCACTTAGTTTTTATGTGGATCCATAAGATACTACTGTTATTTTATTATTATAACAACATATGTTAATGCAAAAGCATTCAAAATTCAAAATGGAAATGGACTAATACATGTGAAACCAAAAATGTGAAAAATATGATACTGACACTCTGATAGTGTCAGTGACACTATAGGAAATAAAGTTATTCGTACGGCTTTGAAACAAGGTAATATATCTGAATTAATAAATAAACTTGCGTTACAGAGAAAGTAATGTCAACAACGAGCATCATTTTAAAATGGAATGCCCTAACTTAGACGAAACAATATTAATTTATGAAAGACAAGCGTATTGTATCCATCCATATCGCACACGCTTCGTGTTATGATACAGATGACCTTGATCGGACATCTTTAAAAAAAATGCTGTATGTTATTATACCTGTACAATACACATGTATTATACATTTTATACTGTATAAAACATATTACTTCTTTTGAGCAGTTTAAAAATATTTAGTATTGATCATATTATAATCATTTCATACACGTATATTATATTTTTATACAGTATTTTACGTATGTATGATACATGTGCAATATAAAATGTATAATACTTTTATTTTATATACATATATACAGTGAATTTTCCATTTTACTTTTTATATGGAAACTTTAAGGGTGGGCAACTGCCCCACCTTGCCCCACTCTGCGTACGCCCATGGGACTAGACGTAACTTTGTAATTTATTTTGCGTATTTGTTTCACAGAGAAATTCGCAATAAATTTAAGTACTTTGTCACTAGGTAAAAGAATTTTTAAAATCCCTAGCATATCAACGTGATTGCCAACTTTCATTTAGCTAAACATATTTTCATACTTTTGAGTAATTTTACACTGAACGTAATAATGATTCGCTAATTTATTCTACCGTCTAGTCGATACGAGGCAAAAATATTGAAACCTATATCTATAAGCTAATATCCCGTAATGAGTCTGTAATTCCGTCGTTTCACTTTAATATAACAATACCTCTGCTCCTCTGCAATGAAATCTAACTACCTGTATCTTAAAATTTCAAGTCCCATCGTCTACACGCAAGTTAATCTCAGAAATGAAATCCGATTACCTGGTTTGGAAACTAAATTATTACCACAAATAATCTCTGTTGTAATTTTCAAATTAATATAAAATTTAAAGTCTATATAAGTACATTTTCATCAGGTAAAAGAAACCCATTATTCGCAAGTTAAACAATAATTAATATGTACGCAAATATATGTATTTCCCATATTTTCATACAATAACGTCACATCAAGCTTTTCACCAAATCAATAAAAATGACATTTTGAAATTACAGTTTAATTCGAGAAATATCAATTAAAATGACATTTTGAAATTACAATATAATGGGTTCATTAACTTAAATTGATTAAGTCAATTAAAATGACATTATATAATTACTTCTATCTTAATTACTAATAGATCATTATCTTAATAAGTATGCATTCCGCAGCGGTACTTGTAGGTAATTGTACTACTCACAGCCTATATACGAGTACTATACTGATATTTTGGTGAAATCAACAATATCATAATAACGAATACTTTTCTTTCTAGCTAATGAAAAAGATCTTTTACAAGTGATAAACATACACAAATTATATGTCAGTATAAGAGGCAAAAAACTGTACGCAGTTAGAGGTTTATCTATGGGAGTCAAAGAAGGCGAAGTTTTTGGATTGTTAGGTGTAAATGGCGCCGGGAAAACAACTGCTTTTAAAATAATCACAGGAGAAATATTTCCTTTATGTGGCACTGCGAACATTTTACAGAAATCTCTGTATCTGAATCGACGAAGTGTACGGCAAATAATTGAAGCATTTATGTTCAAAGAGATCTAAAGTGCTAGTTTTATGAATTCAAATTATTAAATATATAAGGTGTTTTTCGGATACGGGACACCTCGATTATTTTATTTATTATTGGAAATAGAAGAAATTCATTCAAATAAAAGTTGTCTTTCATCCAGGGGGACATTTACCTATTGAAGAAAGAAAAAAATAATCAGTGGTTCTCATACTATGACAAAGTTATATTTTTTTAAATGGGATGGTATATATTTTTAAGCCCATTTGAATTCAACCATATACTAATTTTAAATCATTGCATAATAAAAATATTGAGACAAATGTATGAAAAACAAAAACAGCATTATCTGTCAATTATTAGGTGCACAATTCACTATTTAATGGTTTTAACACTATTCATAAAGTTATTAGCAAATATTTATGTTTCGTTTTAATTTAAGTCCTTGTTTTTCATTCATAACCCACTGAAAGTAATTATAAATATAAAAAAGAACTTAAATTAAATGAAGCAAATATTTTTTAATAACTTTATGAATAGTGTTAAATTCATTAAGTAGTGAATTGTGCAATAAATAATTCAAATTGATAGATAGCAGTTTTTGTTTGTCATACATAAAGAGGAAAAATTAACTGACCTTTAAAAATATATTTGATTACTATACCTTACCAATAAAAATATAGGTTTGACATTTAAAAAACATGAATGATCTTTTAAATTATAAAATGGTCTTTAACTTATTATTTTGAACATTAATAATTAAATGTGATTGTTTTATAATGATCACTATTATTTTTAAAATATATTTAATAAATAGTTATTATGATGATGATTAATAAAATAATCTTCCTCTTCTTCTTTCGCTTTTCCCATTCGTTAGGAGTCGCTATTCTTGATTTTATACTTCCACTCATTTCTATTTTGCGTTTCGTCCTAGTTCAGTTCCTTTTCTCTCAAGTCTTCTGCAATACAGTGCTTCCATCTTGTCTTTGGTCGTCCTCTGTTTCTTCTACCTTCTATTTCTAAGCTGTCCGCTCTTCTTCCAATATATTATTATTTATCGCTCCTCATGACATGTTCAAACCAATGTAATCGTCTTTGTTGTATCTTTCCGGATATTTCTATCACTCGGGCCATTTCTCTTATCTTCTTATTCCTTATCCTATCTTCCCTTGTTTTCACCAACATCCATCTGTATATCCTCATATCTCTGCCATTTTCATTTCCTTTCATTGATATTGACATCTATCAATTAGAATTTTTTAAATATGGTAAATGTTTCCATGGTTGTAACATAGCTGGCTGATTTATGAAATTTAATTTTCTTATAATATTTGCATTGAACATGAAGTATAAAATGCAATCAAATCGTATAGATAATAGAATATTCTTTAATATTTATAATAACATTAAATTTCAAAAAATTATATTCAACAGCGTTTTTCAAGAAAAACTATGAAGGTACTTCCAGTTGACCAATTATAATCAAAATTTAATTAGCTCTTCATATGGATGTAAAGAAAAGGAATACGAAAGAATTATAATTTTTAGAAATGTTGGAGTTATCGTCATTGAATAAATCGTCACAGACGCACATACACATAGATAACACATACAGTACGTCTACTCTTACCTGACAGTTGGCTTTAGATGTGTAATGGTTCATAGACTGTTGGGGGGGGGGGGGTGAAATATCGAACGGAGCTCATTCTGTCCTAATTCTGCTGCAGTTAAGATCGGAGATATAAATTATGGAAGGATTTAACAGTAAATTAAATGGGTGTGCGTTACATAGTCAAAACCGCAAAATTATTGCGAATGTTGCGTGAAAGCGAAGAAGGTGAACCATATATAGCCAAAAAGGTTGCTGCAGCTACTGGTATTTCGGAAAGCTCTATTTTTCGAATTTGTTACGAGAAGACGTAAATTATAGAAGGTATTTTTTAAAATCATCAATTTTCCAATGTAGGTTGCGTAAATAATGCAATATTTGGGTATAGTTCTGTATATTTTTAATTATAAAATGACGTTTCGACAGCGAAATTCTACCTTTATCAGGTAAAATAATAACAACAAATAAATAAATAGAGAATACAAGTTATTTTACCCGATGTATACAGCACTTTGCTGTCGAAACGTTTTATAAATAAAAATATACAGGACCCTTCCTAAATATTGCCTTATTTATTTAATATGAGTTCTGAAAGCTGCATGATTTTTTTTTTAATATTAAGGCCCGTGATTTTAGTTTGGAAGTAAAATGTAAAATGTTCCAATGTTTACGAATAAAAATAAAAACTTTATTTTGAGAATGATAAACTTGATAAATGATTGTTGTTCACAAAATGATAATTATTGATTTCTTTTTCTAGAACAATTTTCAATATTTGCATCACCACGAAAAAGAAGAAATAGCTACAAACCTATTTTAAACATCACCGATTTTGATATATATGTATTAAAAAAATATTACTTTAAATACATATAGTACGGAAAAAAATGTTCAAATTCTAGGTAATGTTTTAAAAACGCCACCAGGCTTCAACGGATGGCGAGAAAGTTTATGGCGTATAATAACGAGTATTGGGTTCCGATGGAGGAAAACAAAATCAAACCGAAAAGTTTTTATGGAAAGGAATGATATCCAAAATCTACGCGTAGTTCTTTTACGATTAGTTAAATGTTATCGCCGCGAAGGACGCCCAATCATTTATATGGACGAAACATATATTCATTCTTACAATACAAGTGCAAATTCTTGGAACGAAGATTAACGAAGGATTACTGCAACCTGTTTCTAAGGGACAAAGGTTAATTATAGTAACCGCAGGTGATGAAAAAGAATTCCTCCCGAACTTCACATTAATTTTTAAACCGAATTCTAGAACTGGGGATTCGAAATAGTTGGACGAAAAATTAATTCTTAATTTACCTGATAATAGTGTCTTAATGATTGGCAATGCCCCGTACCAAAATTTACAATTGGATAAAGCGCCAACTTCTTGCGACAGAAAACAAACAATGATTGACTAGTTAAACCAAACATCTGATGTGGCCAGCACAATACCTTCCGTCAATCCTGTGTATTATGTACAAATTCCATACATAAATTTTCTTGCAAAAGATTATAAATTCCCAGTAATATTATTTCATGTAAATGGCACTTGACACTGACATCTTCGTCTTTAGCTTTTCCCATTCGTTAGGGGTCGCTTTTTTATTTTCTTCTTCCATTCATTTCTGTTTTGCGGGTCATCCTCATGTCAAAATTTTTCGTTCAAAATTTCATTTTTTGGTATTTATCACATTTGTCAGTTATGGACGTAATTAATAGCTGTCATTTTGACACGGGTCCACAGTCTGTGTTAAATATATTGTAACGTTTTAATTATATGGGTGAAGTGTGAAAATCCGAGAAATATTATTAGTTAAAATAATGCATTTATTAAACTATAAATAATTAGGATAAATATTAAAAAGATAATAAAAATAACTAACACTACGATTAAATAATTATTAACACTAATTTAAGACAAAAAATATTAAATGCTTAAACACTAAGATTATTTATTTAAATAATATTTATGTAATTATATTTATTTATATAACTACATTTATTTATGTTTACAACTCGTCGTATATTTATTTATATCACCAACTTCATTGCTCTTTGCTTCTATTCTCCAGTGTTCTCCCGACGGTATTTATACAGCCCACCATATCCTTCTAGAACTTTCTGACACGACAGTGACATTGAATACAAAAGAATTAGGTTACTGGTGTAATTAACACGTCTAGACGTAGGGTTTTTCCATCGTCGAGGATTACGTCATCGCTCGTGTGCCGGCGGTTGCTTAGTCAGGGCCGTACGGTACAATATATATTTTTTCATGTTATTCCGGAAACTTTTCAATCCACCCTCGTAAAAGGCAACCCTCGTATGAGCTAGAGAAAATACATAGTTCTACCAGTTTGGTCAATGTAAACTTTCCCGCAGACATTTGGAATCAGGTAAATCCCTGACGACTGATGTCTTTTACTTGTCTCAACATAATGTCGAATTTTAATATGGAGAAAACGAAATCGTCACGTTCTTCTTACGAAGAATTCTACTAATCTGGTCCGAGATATTTTTGGTATAAGGAACAGAAGCAAACAATACGTTCCTTTCATAAGCATTGTTAGTAGGTCTTTTCAATTTCAGCCATATTTCAATAGAAAATATAGAAAAACCATTCTCCATAAAAATATTCTTAATATCTTTCAAAACTTAAAACTAAAAAGGTTGTATAATTTTACAATGGAATTTTTTATATCCTTCACAGTTTTGTGGAATAAATTTGTTAAATAAATATCATAAAAAATGTACTAAAACTTAATTCTTTGTATATAGGATAAAGAAAATAAAAATTTAGATTTTATTATTATTTTATTACTGTTTTGATATAACATAACCCAACGCACAAAAGTCACACCCGCATTAAACAATAAATAAAATAATTTACAAAAATGAAAATAAAATAAAAGGAGGTGATTTAAAAACAGCTCAGATTTTTTTGAAGGTAAATGCTTCAATTCGAATTTATGAACTTCCAAAAATTATTTTTGATATATTTTCAGTATTTAATTCAAATCGGCTATTGCCCACAGTTTTCTGCATTTGATTTCAGTGTAACAACTAAACAAATGTTAATGTTTGTTGGTGCAATAAGAGGACTTCCGTTGGGCAGTATTAAAAGCACCATTAACTTATGGCTTCATGCATTCGGTATGTTTGCGCAGTTTGTTTTTAAACCAAATTCAAATTATGTTTACAAAATGTTTAAATGGTAACTCCAACCCCACTTCAAATAATGCAACGAATAGTAATAATATCCTGAATCGAGAGATACATAACATACGGGTAATAGTTATAATGAGGTGGATGATCATTTCACCTATCGAGATATAGGCGATGGGAAATAAGATCGTAACGACAAAGTGGCTTTTAAATGAACTAATGTTAACGGGATAATTTGACATTTTCTAATTGTATTTATGCATTAAGTGTATAATTTTAAGAGCTATTACATATGTAAACATAAATATTATAAACATAATGGATAATACTTGTGCTTATACAATCAAGAAAATATCACGTGTATAACTTATCTCATTAACCATAGTTCCGAAAAATATTACCAGATGTCATATTTACTTATTTCCCATCGCATACAGGAGTGGCGAGTCGTCAGAGATGGCAAGGGAGGCACAGCCTCCTCTCAAGAAAGAAAATGTGCGAAATATTTTATTTTCTGCAAATAATAAATGGAATATTATGCACTATGGACTATTTAGTATGTAATATTAAAAAAATATTAGTAGAGTGCGTTCAAAGTGAACGGATGGAGCTAATTTTGTGTACTACACCTACTACAAAAATTCCTTAATAGAACAGTATACATAAAGAGTGAGTCGGGGAAGATGACCGCCCCCCCCCTAAGCTTTTTATTATAAGTACTAGAAAAAATGGCTCATATAATTTTTTTATTATTTTAAATATACTATTTTATGGCAGTTGTAGATATTTTTTATAAAGTCAGGTTTACGACTATCAACTTTTATTTTTTAAATAGCAACCTATAATTATTTTACTAAAATATAAACCACCATTTTTTCTCTTTCCAACGATGCATTACTTTTTATTAATATAATTGAAAAACTTCGAGAAAAATGAGATATGAGAAATAATTTTTATTCAAATATTATAGGTGGCTATGTGAAAATAAACAGATTGTAACTTTTGTTTATTACTTATTTATTATTATTACCTACTTAATATTTACTTTTTTTATCTTTTTCTTTATTATTTAGTTTCACATAGCAATCAAGAATATTTGAGTAAAATTATTTCTCATATATCTCAATTATCTTATTTTTCTCGAATATTTTAAAATACATGAAAAAAAACTAATACATTGTTAAAAAGACAAAAACATGGCGATTTACTTGTTAGTAAAATAATTATAGGTTGCTATTTAAAAACTGCAGTATCAAAAATGTTTCTAAACAATTTGCGATACTTATTGTTGGACTGGTTTTTGTTTAATGTAATTAACTGTGAAGTTTTAAATTTCTAAATTATCCTATGAAATTCAAAATCCCAAAATATTTGTGCATTTAGGTTAATTATGTTTTACAAGAAAAGATTTACACTTAATGACTCCACAGAATACCTAATCTGCTTCTTGGTTTTTAAACCTGGGAGCAGATTTAATTTTTGTATTTAATATTTCTAAGTATTTTAATCATTCCTTCTATAAATGTACAATTATAAAAGCACAGCTGTCTTAAATTAGAGGTAGGTATATTTTTTATCTTTATTCTCTTTAAAATACCGCTCATAATGCTGATGATAAATATTTGTTAAAACTTCATATTTAATTACATTAAAGAAAAATCAGCCCAACAATAAGTATCGCAAATACGTTAGAAACATTTTTGATACTGCAGTTTTCATTCCCATAAGATATTATTTCGAACAAAAATAGATTTTATGTTAAAGGACTGTAAGGTTATTTTCCTATACATACCTGATAGACGTTTGATTCAATGCATGAATAGAGCGGCTCAAAAATATGTGCCTATGCCAAACAGTATTATGCTACTGTACCCGACAAAGTCAAAAAAATTGACTATATCTCCCTTTAAAGCGAACAGATATCTAATTTTGATCTTGACACAGTTAGAAGAAGTAAAAAGCAACATATGAGTTAAACAGAGAGAGAACATAGTATAGGAGGCAAGCGCTCAGACGAATATCATGACTTGATAATTGCGTACACATCGAGACGAGATTGTTCGTTTGGATATAGGTATAGGTGTGGATAGTCAGTGTCTCAGTGCATAAACAGAGTGCAGACTACAGAATGCAGTCTGCACTTTTCAAGTGAACAGTGATGATGTGAATTGTTCGATGTGTGATCTTCATTCACGGTATTATTACTTAGAGTAGCTAGTAACTAAAACTTACATATTTGTAGGGGTTTTTTTTAATCTAGCATTTTTTAGAATTGTCACCGCGTTTTGCGATTTACTACCTATCGTCGCGAGAATAATTTAAGTTACTAAAAATTATTTGTCTGTTTCTTTACTATTGATATCAAATAAATTTATCTTATTATAGATTATAATTGGTATGACAGGACATTTATTTTACGAACGCATTTCAATTTATAAAAATGAAACATTACATATCCTACCCGGTATCCTTGGTAAGGGAGGTATTTGGTAGATTCCGATTTTAACATTTTCACGATGATGTCTGTATGTGTATGTGACTATCTTCAATTTAAATCCCGGAGCCTGCACTTTATTTTTTTCCATCGAGTCATGAGTCACTGTAAAAATTACAAGTTACTAAAAAAATGGAACGAACAGGATCTAGTGACTTTACAATGAACCGCGAACTGAATAGAACAGTAAATTTCATCGCCGCGGTTTACGGTAGACGTAGGATAGCGGAACGAATAAACCTAATTTTAGACAATGGGAATTTCAAAATTTTCAATATAAGCACTGGCGGTTTGTGCCTTTTAAGAATGAGGAGGCAATTTTTGTACTATAAACTCTACTTAGTCAAAAAATTATAAACGCACAAGTACACGTACACATAGACACAAATTTATATTATATATATTTATATAGACATCATCGTGAAAATGTTAAAATCGGAATCTACCAAATACCTCCTTTACCAAGGGTAGCGGATATGATATGTAATGTTTCAGTTTTATAAATTAAAATACATTCGTAAAATAAATATCAAAGTCATATCAATTCTGATCTATATCTATAATAAGATAAATTTATTTGATATCAATAGTAAACAAAATTTAACGCAACCGAATCGAACAGACAAATAATTTTTAGTAACTTAAATTATTCCCGCGGTAATAGTTAGTGAATTGCAAAACGTAGCGACAATTACCGCCGCGTTTTACGGTAAAACGCAGCATATATGCTATGGCTGCATTCTCCTTAAAACTTCCACAATTTACGATTTTAGTAAGAAATAAATAACAAAGTATTTAATTAATATGCATTTCATATTTATTTTTATCAAAAGTACTTACGTATAAATTATATGTGATGGGCGCAAATCTAAGTCCCGCGGGGCGCGTAATGTATGAATTTTATTTGTTAGGAATAATACAATATGAAAATGTGCAAGTATCCAAATTAAGTGGAGGCAACAAGCGGAAATTAAGTACAGCTATGGCAATAATTGGTAATCCAACGATAATTTTGCTGGATGAACCAACCAGTGGCGTAGACCCCATTGCTCGAAGGAATATATGGACCATTATACCTGCTATAACAAATGCAGGACAATCAGTTATTCTTTGCTCGCACAGGTAACCAAAATTAAATTTAACTTTTAGATACGATTAATAGTACTCAATAAATCACATTAAGAACCAATAAACTCTTTGAATTAGCGATTTTGTAAATGGGATACATACCGTATTTTTAATCTAAGCTCGCTCTACTTTATTATAGTCGTACATTTCATTCTTGAAGACCAACAATATTATTTAGATTAATATTTTATAATGTTCAGTGGTAAAAATGTAAGTAAATAAGGAATATTTTAAAAACAATCCTTATGACGTTATGTTAAATTTAGATTCATACATTAGTTTTTTAAACTACTCCCTATTTACGTACATACTGGGTGTAATAGCTAAACAAGCTAGCTCAAATAATTTCTATATTACTAAAGATACAATAGAACACTATAAGATAATCTTATAGAAAACTAAGGCGAACAGTCGAATAGAGAAGGAAATTATTTTTTTGAACCAGTAGTTCTCAATTTACAACCCAGTTATATATTTTTTAAATAGGATGATATTTTTTTTCTGAATTCAACCATTTAATTATTTTATATCCTTACATAACAAAAATATTGAGAAACATTCAATTGAAATTTATATAAATTTTATTTTTATGGTTATTTTTCAGCAAGCTATTTATGGAAAAATTTAGCTTAAATTAAATGAAACAAATACTTGTTAACTTTCTAAATAGTTTTTTACATGATAAGTTTACAAGTTACCAGTTACAAATTAAATTTTTAATAGTACTAGTAAGTTGTGTTTCTGAACGAATGTTTCTGAAAAGTATTTTACTAATTCACAAGTTACTCTCTGTTTTTAAACCACGAGGTGTAAATGCGAAATTCAGATTTAAACTATAGAAAGTTACCAGAAAAAGTTACTAGACTTTTTTCGCGCGAAATACAAAAACTCCGTACACATCTGCACTGTATACTTCGCATGGAACTTACTTTAAAATAAAACTGACATTATAAGCTCTTATTTTTCACACCATATACTTGATTATATGAATAAAAAATAATCTGTAATCTAAATAAACAATCTTACTTGATTTATAACATAGTGATAATATACACATAACCTATATATAATTTATTTATTTACAAATTTATACAATATAATATAATACCAAAAGAACAAAATACAAAAAATAAATATTACATTTAATTCGTTTAAAATTGAGCATAAATTGAAACTGTATACTGTCCATACGATGTAACTTGGCGAGTTGGGGCAATTCACATTATCACTGCGGTAATGGGAAAGTTATAAAATCCATAGGCGTACCGAAGAAGAATGAAGTTCAATAAAATTACGAAGATTACAAAAAAAAGAAATTATTTATACAAAAAAAATTCCAATATTTGTAATGAATTATTTATTATATAAATCATATTATAATTAATTACTTTTTAAATTAATTAAGTTAAGAAAATAAAATTTCTATTGCTATTGAAAAAGAAATACACCAACGCTTATGTATGAATATAACTTCTTGGGTTGAAAAATACCTGACACTTTGAGTTTTAGTGTATTAAGGTAAAATTTGTTTTGTGTAAAGCAATAAAACATTGTAAAATCACTATTTCACTTCTGAAGCTGTGCGGCATCGAAATATAAGTAAATATTTGACAAAACGCAACTTAGGAATAGTGAACTGAATTACATTCTTTTGACTCGCCAAGTTACATCGTATGGACTGTATTATAACATCAATAAGATAACATTTTTTGTTTGTCAAGCTGCACAGCAAAGCAAATTCAGTGCACAGATATTAACAATCTTCATCAAAAGAACTCTCCGATGAGCTAAATGAAAAAAAAAACACGAGTAAAAACAAAACTCGAATATAAAAAAACTAAATGAAAACAACATAAATAATATCGATACAATCAATATTATTAGTTAGTAGAACTGATTTATTTTAAGGTCGCAGAAAGGCGAAAAAACAAAACAGAAAATGATAACATCATCAGTATGACAGTTAATACATCAAATGTAAAATCTTTGTACAATGTAAACCTGACGAAGCACTAGCCAATCAGAAGCGTCAGTTTTAGCGGTTAAAATTTAAATTACTCCTCCTGGTTTAAAAACAGGGTATAGACATTATAAATGTTTCTGGGCGATTTGGCTTTATGTAATATTACTTATGCTGTTCAAAAAATCCCCTGAATCACAATTAAAAATTCCGGATATCGGAGCGAGGAAATAACATTCATATACATAAGGGAAAAATGGCGCCATATTTAGGTTTTTGACCATATTCTCGATTACAATTGCTCGTATCAAAATTTTACAATAATACAAAATTAAAGCTCTATATTTTTATACAAAAAGAATTCTAACATTTTTTACTTAAGGGACGATGCTTAAAATTTGAGACTAGCTTTGAATGGCCATAAAAAGTAAACATTTAATTAAACACAAACCATTGTAACTACATTTTTAAACCTATAGTTGTGTTTCATTATAAGAAATAAACACAATTACTACATAATTCCAGTACGCCGAACGAGATCATCCATCTTTTGTACAAGACTAAGATCAACTTTTATGATAAAGTATTTAATGCGATTCTGAAGCTCGGTCTCAATTTTTGCTTATCAACCTTTTTATGTACACCATAGGCGTGCGCAGAACTTTTCTTTTGGGGGTGCCAAAATGAATTTTTATAATAATAAAGAAGGGAATTTTTTTTTTATTCAAGGTCAAATACCTTTTAATTGAATGTTTCATTTTTTCAAGGGATGCGCAAATGCATGGTTTCCCCCTTTCATGTACAAAAATAAATTGCCATAGAACATTTTAGGAAAGAGCGAGGAAAAGAGGAACACTTGACAGTAGATTATTTATAGAATAAGTTAGTTTGCATTGGTCAGTATATGACATTGGACGCCAGGTGATGTTTATATTATTCAAGTTGTTTTCTTGGTATAATTTTTAAAACATGACCCAAAAGGATCGCGATTATACTAATTAGGATTAACAAAATCGCAATCACGGCCCGAAGGAACACGGGCTCATATTGTAACAGCACAATCACAATCTTAGAAAATTTGACGGTAATACAAATTAATATTCACAAAGACTACATCACAAATAGAAAACTGACAAAGTAACAAATTCTATGATTAATGAGAATAATAAATAATTTTTTTTCTTTTCGTTGTCGGCAAATTTTTTGTATGTAAATAAGTACTTCATTTTAACAGTTATAATTTTTTATCATTATTAATATATTAGGGGGGGCCGTGGCACCCATGGCACCCACCGTACGCACGCCTATGATGTACACCATTCTCTTGAATATTGACCAAAAATTCGCAATTGATCATACTTCGGACACACAAAAATGACGTTTTTAACGACAAATTTAAATAATTGTTATCAACATGATATCTTTTCAGTTAAAATGATACAACCTTTTTAGTTTTAGTTCATTGATTTAAAGAGAAAAAATAACACATATTTATAAATAAATAATAACAAAACCAATAGCAACAGGTAACCAAGGTAACAATTACAACACAAACTATCGGTCGCTATAGGGCACTTAAAAACTGTTTTTCTACGAAAATTATACTTTTTCGCAGGTTACAAATTAGTTATCAACCATATACACGTGTGTGAGCTGGAGCAATAAATTATTTTATCCGCGAATTTAGCTTAAACTCGACTTTTTTAGGAATATCTCGCAACAAAAACTATCTGTCGTTATAGGGCACTTCAAAAACTGCTTTTCTACGGAAATTATACTTTATCGCAGGTCATTATTAGTTTTCAATAATATTTACGCGTGTGAGCTGCAGCAATATATTATTTAAGGGGCGCATTTAGCTAAAACTCCAATTTTACAGGATTATCTCGCAACAAAAACTTTCTGTCGCTATAGGGCACTTCAAAAACTGTTATTGTTGATGACTAATTTGTGACCTGCGAGAAAGTATAATTTCCGTAGAAAAACAGTTTTTGAAGTGCCCTATAGCAACAGAGAGTTTTTGTTGCGAGATATTCCTAAAAAAGTCGAGTTTAAGCTAAATTGGCGGCTAAAATAATTTATTGCTTCAGCTCACACACGTGTATTTTGTTGATAACTAATTTGTGACCTGCGAGAAAGTATAATTTTGTAGAACAACAGTTTTTGAAATGCCCTATAGCGACAGATAATTTTTGTTGCGAGATAATCCTGTAAAATTGGAGTTTTAGCTAAATGCGCCCCTTAAATAATTTATTGCTCCAGCTCACACGCGTAAATATTATTGAAAACTAATAATGACCTGTGATAAAGTATAATTTCCGTAGAAAAGCATTTTTTGAAGTCAGATATTCATTTAGTAGGCTAAAACGTGTGGTATGCAGTTTGTTTAACGAGAACCTTTATTATTTGCAAGCAATAAATTTTTAAATAGAGCAATAAATTATAACAGATCGTATTCTTTCTTGTGACATGTTTTTTTTTTAAATTTTTGGTTGTGAGCTAGCTTGTCTTTAAGCTAGCTCACATCAATTTTCTCCGAATCGGTAAAAGCAATAAATTTTAAACATGAGTAATAAATTAGCAATAAATGAGCTTTAAATATTAGTACTATGTTTATTGTTGTGAGAAGAAAATGCTGAGCCAGCTTTATAGAGCTTTAATTTTGCTCATTTGACAAATTATATTCGTCAAAATAACTAAATATTTTGAAACTTTCTAAAGGTAACAAATAATTTAAGAAATTTATTAGTTATTTTAACTCCATTCTTGCAAATGAATACAAAATATTTTGTATTATTGATAATTACAATTTTGTTCTTTCAACAAATTATAATCGTAAAAATAACAATCATTTTTGTAGAATTAACAAAATAGATAGTTAATATACGAAAAATTATTTTGTTATTAATACAACTTTTTTAAATTAAATTTCGACATTTATACTTATTATATTTTAACAAAATAAAATATTAACTAATAAATTTCGAGTCGAACATAGTTTATAGTTAATTTTACTACAAGTTTAGTATATTTTAACAAAATATGGTAAACAAAATATTGATAACTTTAGGTTTTTAACTGTGTACTGGTTGATTTCCCTAAAAGTGAAATTGCCAACCATACGAAAATTTCTTTTGGAGAACGATTTACTCTCTTGCCCGGAAAAAAGACGATCTACCCAGCTGTGGACCATGGCCCAAAACTGTACACGGTGGTGGCGGTTAGGGGTGAACATAGGGATTTTTATTTTAAACGCTCTCCCATTAATTGTACCCCAAAACCATAGAGTACAAATTTGTTGAGAATTAAAAGTTGCATATAAAACTATTTTTACATTTTTATCTTTCGCTCTACCCTTGGTAAGGGAGGTATAAGGATCGTATATCGAGATTTTCATAAATAACCACGTTTTAAGATCCCTAGAATTCAAATTTAACATTTTCACGATAAGTGTGTTTTAAAATTATGAACAAACTAAAACTATAATAAAAAAATTGTTGAATACAACACAATACTTTCCGTCATTTCTATGTATGTATTTTATATGAATGCCACACAGAAAGTATTTTGTATTTTTCACTAAAATTATTTTACATGCAATAATTTTTTTAAAGACGTCCGATCAAGGTCACCTGTATCATGAACGAATTAATAAATTGGCAACTATTTATCTCTCTCCCATTTGCAATGACTACAAGTGTGTTCAATAAGGATGAATATAACACGTTTGTCTGTAAAAAATATATATTTTTTCGACTATTAGGATGTCCTGTATCAAAGGCGATCTAAGTATTCCTACGTTAGTACGGACTAAACATTCGATATTGATAGTCAAAGTTCGTATTACTTTAGTCCGGTATTAGCTAATACGCCATGGCTCAACTTGGCCCTGGTCTATTTCCCTTACTGAACATGCGCAGTAACATTTTAACTGTCAAAGTTGTGTAAATATGCTACAAACAAATACATTTTTATATCCAGGGTCGCCTGATCATCAGGGGCGCCATTTCATGACAGTAAAAAATAATATATTTCTTTAATGCTCTTATTCGTAAAGAAAAAAATGTCATACAACTTCCACAGTAAGGTGATAGAAGTGAACAATAATATGTATTTTTTATTTGTTTGCATTAGATCTCTAATTAAGTTTAAGTAAAATAATTTTCCTACCAAATGGTTATTTTCTAGCGGACTAAATATAGTCCGGAGTTAGTTCTGACTTAGTTCTAGACTAAAGTACAACCTTCTCTACGAATAAGTAGAGAAGTTAGTACCGAGATGATTCAAGTTTAGTCTGGCTTAAATTTTCTATGAATACGGCTGTAAGTAAACGACACTACTGAATTTGACAAAATGGGCTGAGCTAAATTCTTAATTCATAGAATTTGTAGATGACCCCGATTGGACATCTTTAAAATATTTACTGTACATATTGTGTAAATTGTACTTGACACTGACATCTGTCAATTAGTAATAGTGAATTATTGAAACTGTTTCCATGGTAACGCAGCAAAGATTTCAAAATTTATAAAAATTAATTTCTTTATAAATTTTTATTTCTAAATACATTGAATATGAGAAAAATAATGCAATCAAATCGAACAAAAAATAAAATATTCTTTAATATTTATAATAACATTAAATGTCAGAAAATGACATTTAACTGTGTTTTTTTATATTATGAAAAACAGTTAAAAGCTTCAAATTATGGTACTTTCGATTGTTCAATTGCAACCAAAATATAATCGTCTTCATTAAGAATGAGAAACACAAAAAATATTGTAATTTTTGGAAATGTAGTATTGGACTTATCGCGGTCGAAATGATCGTTACACACACACATACAGACATCATCGTAAAAATAGTAAATTTTGTATTCTAGGGATCCCAAAACATACTTATTCATTAAAAACTCACCATCGAATATTTTCATCAAAGGCAATACAATACCTTTCTTACCTAAAGGTGACGAAAAGTAAAAATGTAAGAACAGTTTTGTATTCAACTTTTAATTCTGTACAACTTTGCACTTTTTTTTGTCGTAAAATTAATTGAAGAACAGGAAATTGCATAAAAAAATCCTACTTTGTAAATAGTAGCCGATAATAAATTCCAGACGCTTTCATTTGTTACAGTGGGCGCTAAAGCCTTTTATGTGAATTTTACCTACCAAAAATGTTTTTGCGAAGACATCATTTGCTATAAAACCACATTTATAGTCAATTGTTGGTTACAAAGTTGCAAATTTGCGTACGCAAATTATTATGAAATATTCGTAAGTGCCAGATGATATGATAGGGGTGCATGGTGCAATGTTTTAAACATTTATATATACAATCACCGTTATAACATTTTTTTCATAACGGAATCACCATTGCATATTTCCATATAATTTGCAATAAATATTTAAATAAATCTGGATCCAGATAGAATACCATAATAAAGATGGCACCACAGTAAATGGTGCAGTTTTCAATTGTTCTAATACCCCCCAATATAAAACATATATGTATGGCATTTTTGTGAATTTTTATTTTAAATGGTAATTTTAATTTGTTTCTGGAATATGTAACAGTATACCATCGACCACCGCCCCACTTTAAACAGTTGACGAAATCGCAAGGGTGCGGGGACCCATATAGGTACCGTGCGTATGTTGTCCAGCAGCGCCGTCAGCGGACATTGCGAATATATTACGTGATGTTGTGATGTGTATATGAGTACAAATCGTATTATCGTTATTTTGTGGCAGGGCAGAGATAAATGGCTGATTTAATAACAAAATACGGTTTTCAATTAATACAACTTTGATGTAAAGAGAGTTGTTGGAGAAAAGCCAATGAATTGGCTGTTGCAAACGATGTTTTAATTATATGTAACTAACTGAATCATATAAAACACAAATAAAGTCAAATGTAATCTGACAAACATCAGTGACTTTAGCAACATCTCGATCCGGCCATAAAATAATATTTTTTGTTCTTATAGTTGTAGATAAATAAGTTGACACATATACATATATAATGTATTTTTCTTTGAAACCTTTTTTCCAAGTAATTTTTCAAGTAACATTTTGGCCAATAAATCAGAATACATTTTTGTTTGCACCGGTTAAAGTATGTAACTACATATAATTTTTAATTGAAGCATTTTTAAATTTGCAATGTCAAATGGACAACCTTTGCAACTTGTACGGAAATATCAATTTTAAAAATTTTTTTTTTTTGATTCATTTGTTCCTGTCGATCTACCTATGCGTTGTCAAATTCAAATATACTTTTGGGTGCATTACTTTGGCAGTTCCTCAGGCGTTTAAGTTTTTGATCATGTATAATATTATTTGTTTTATATATTTCTGAATAGATAGTTAGCATATTCATTAACGTATTTATTGTTGCATCAAATCACACAATTAACGATCTTTTACTTTTTGTGACAGTTACCATTTATTTAATTTTTGTTTAGCAATACGACTTAAATGAGCTGGCGCATTGTCGTGGTGAAACATAATCTTTTGATTTGCTATACCCGGGCGTTTTTTTTTTTAAATTGCTGCTTTCAGCTTGTCTAAAAGTGTGGCGTATATTGTCCATTTACAGTTTTTCCTTTATCAAGATAATTCGCAGAACGCCTTTGGCGTCCCAAAAAAGAGACGCTATCACCTTTTCTGCCGATTGAACTGACTTCGCTTTCTTCAGGGCCGACTCACCATGTTCAATCCACGCTTTCGATCGAATTTTCATCTTTGAAGTGTAGTGGTGTAATCAAGTTTCGTCCATGGTTACGAAACGTCTTTTAAAATCGACCGGATTTTTCTTAAATAACTCCAATTTTTTGGCTAAAGTTCGTGCCCGAATGCGCTTTTGCTCCAAACTAAGCAAATGCGGCACCCACCTGGCGTACATTTTTTAAACAGTTTTAGGTCATGACCCACAGCTGGGTAGATGGTCCTTTTTCAGGAGGACAGCAAAACGTTCTCCAGGGTACATTTTTCACGTGGCACTATATAGCCCTCAGTCTACTCCACATCTACTTTTATTATTACAAACCAAAATCAGTGATACTGTACATTTGATATTTCAGCATGGATGAATGCGAAGCATTATGCGAACGTTTAGTTATAATGGTTGATGGTCAAATACGATGTCTTGGAAGTATTCCATATTTGAAAACCAAGTTTTATCAAGGAATTATAGTATATATTAAATTTGATTTTGTTTTTGTTGATACACCAGATTTCGAAGGAAAAGTAAATCAAGTTAAATCCGACATTGAAAGTAAATTTTTGTGCATATTAAAAGATGAACATAAGGTAAGAACGTATACCCGTAAATGAATTCTGCTTAAACTACTCAAAATATTCTGACCTGTGTGATTCAAATATCTGAACTAAATTACTAGGTCCTGTTGGCCCTTATCTTAAATCAGAAGTAACTCGCGATCAGAGCCAAATCGCACTGCTCTATTGGTTCGGCTTCAAAATTATACCTATTCAACCAATAGAAAAACATGTCTCTTTTGCGATAAAAAAGTGGCCGTAAATGTTAATCTTTGACACATTGGATTTACAGTGTTTGTTGACATAATTTGAAATACTCGTATACAGACACCTATATAATTATGAATAAAATATAATATTTATTGGAATACAAAAAAATTGAAGGAAAATAATGAAATTTTGTTGATAAAAAATATAATTAATCAGCGGAAATTTATAGTTTGTGGAAAATTGAAATGACGACCACATTTTTATCACAACTGTACCTACACGCCTGCCTATTCAGAGACAAAATATTATTATTATTGTTTAATTTTGATATTTTTTTCATTCAAAGACTAAAAACCGTACACGTTAAGAGCATTCTCTACCCGCTTAATTTATCCACAAAAATGCCTTTCCTTGTATACCTAATAACTCAAGTATTATATAAAAATTAAAACTCAAATCACATTAAACGTAAAGATTATATCCGTGGTGCTACAGTGCCACTTTTTTAAATTGTTAACGAGTATGACAATAAACTTGGTAAAACTTCGAAGAAATTCAAAGTTTCAACATCATTTTTTTATATGCACAACAAAAAATTTGACAATTAGCGCTGCAGAAACTTAAATTGAACTTTCATGAACATGTGTTTATTTATATATCATTAATTTCATATCACATATTGTAAATATCGTACTACAATTTTGTCATTAGAAATGGTTTTAAATACGCTAGTAAGTATTGCTCTCTAGCGGCGTAGAATAGATTTAGAAAACCGAAGGTGAGCACGGATAGTTTGCAGTATAATGTATCATTGAACAAAACTTTAATTATAAAGATTGTTCAACACGTGGTTTTTGTTATTATATATATTATATATATAGAGAGAGAGAGAGAAAGAGTTACTTTTTAAATTAAGACAAAATCATGATTTTTATGACAAAGTAATAAAAAAATCTGATGTGGCCAACACAATACCTCCCGTTTAATTTATTTTTTATTCATGTAAATACTTAAAATTTAATTAAATTTAAATACCGACGCCAAATATTTCGAATTTTAAATGGTACACACACACACACACACACACGCACACGCACACACACACACACACACACACGCAAGCACGCACGCACGCACGCACGCACGCACACACACACACACACACACACACAAACACACAAACACACAAACACACAAACACACAAACACACAAACACACAAACACACAAACACACAAACAAACACACAAACACACAAACACACAAACACACAAACAAACACACAAACACACACACACACAAAATGTCATGTTTTGATTAAAATTTTAATGCACACCCTACCAAAAAAGTAACGCTACGCCACTGTGTTAACCCTAAGATTACCATCGCCCCCTTGAGTCTATCTAACGCCCAAAAGGGGGCGGTATTGTCCACTTAGAGAATCAATGGTGTATACAATTAATAGACATTTCACTTTGCACCTCGTACCTGTCACAGAAGGGATACGGAAAAGTGACTTCTTATTGGAAGCCAACACATTACTCATCGCATAACACAACAAACTCCTCTGCTACACGGGGCATGGTTTACTTAAAAAGTTAATCTAACATAACACATAACTATAATATAATTTAAACCTTCGGAAATGGTGCTATGGTACCTCGTGGATTTAATTTGTGGGAGAGTGCTTTCTTTCCACCTACTGGAGGTAATGAAGTATAAAAGAGATTTGGATGAACCAAACTTTATTTTTTTTAAATTTTATTTGAACGTTTCGGGAGTTGGCCGACTCCAATCTTCAGCATACAATGATAATATTCAATGTAGTAAGTAACACTACAAAAGTTATTAGATTAATTTTGAAAACATTTTTTTTAATACATAATGACTAAAGTCAAAAACGTGGAATACGGTGCAGTTACAAACGCTGTTTAAAAAAGGTGATAAGAAAAACCCACACAATTATAGAGGTATTGCCCTTATTGTATCAATCTCTAAAATATTTACACAAATTTTGCACAATCGTTTAGAACCATTTCTAGAAGAACATGAACTATTAAATGAATTTCAATCCGGATTTCGTAAGAAAAGAAGTACTACCGATAATATATTTACGCTAATGGGTATAGTAAACATTCACCTAAGGCTTAGTAAACAAAAGGTATATACTCTTTTCATTGATTATAAGCGTGCATTTGACTCAATCAACTATAAAAAATTGTGGTTCAAACTATATCATAACGGTATCAGCTCAAAAATAATTCGCCTACTTCAAGGCATGTATGATAACGCATCATTACAAGTCAAACAACGCAATGAATTATCTAACCCAATTAAAATTTCCGAAGGTTTGCTACAGGGCGAAATAATGTCTCCATTATTATTTTCAATTTTTCTAAATGACTTTGAGTCTTTTTTCAGAGAAAAAAATTTAACTGGAATTCATATAAACGGGCATCAAGATATATTATGTTTAGCTTACGCTGACGATTTAGTTGTCCTAGCTCATTCTCCAATAGATTTGAAACTTAAATTACTCGCTTTAGAAGAATATTCCGATAATAATGATTTATGTGTTAATACGGACAAAACAAAAATAGTATTGTTCCATAAAGGTAGGAAAAGTAATAAATGCGAATTTAAATTTAAAAACAATATAATTAATTTGGTCACAAATTTTGAATATTTAGGCGTCCTTTTCTCTCCCACCGGAAAATTTTATGAACAAACAAAAAATTGTCGTAAAAAAGCAAATATAGCTATTCAAAACGTTAAGAAAATCTTGGCTACAGGGAAATCAAACAATTGGGAAGAAAAATCTAAATTATTAAATTCAATAATACATGCCACAGCTTTGTACGCTTCGGAAGTATGGGGTCTTAGATATGAAAACGAAATAGAAAGATGCCAAATTAAATATGTCAAATCTATTTTTCGATTCCCCCTTCATACTCCGGATTTTATAGTTCGATTGGAAACAGGATTAATACATATGGGAAAATATATATGGAAAAGAGCGCTCGGCCTATGGAAAAAAATTTTGATGATGCCTAATAACAGGTATCCAAAAATTATATACAACCGTTTGCTTGAGCTCGACCAGTCTTTTG
The DNA here is from genome assembly GCA_951394225.1 of Harpalus rufipes. NCBI lineage: Eukaryota > Metazoa > Arthropoda > Insecta > Coleoptera > Carabidae > Harpalus > Harpalus rufipes. Next base: position 6,352,206 of record OX596292.1, read on the forward strand.
AAAACAATAAATTGGAACTAAATTGGGTTAGCCAACTGAAAACCTTTTTATACGAGAATAATTTTTATGATATCTGGGAAAATCAATCAATCAACGAACTATCAATTAATGTAATTATAGATGAATTTACGAATACGCTAGAGAAAAAAGACTTGGACAGAAACCAACTCTCGACCTATAGTTTATTTTATAAGATCATAAAGTGTAGTCCCGGTATGGAAGTACATTTGAATATGAATATTCCAATAATTAAACAACAAATTATTTCACAAATCCGCATTTCTTCAAAAAGAACTCTTAAAATATTTTACAAAAATATTAAATACGAGCTAAATTCAGAGTTATTATGTACAATTTGTAACTTACAAAAATTTGAAAATGCCTATCATTTCTACCTTGAGTGTCCTATGTATGCACACCTTAGAGATCACTTTCTGAATAGATACAACACACCAATCTTTACTGAAAGAAATTTTTATAGTTTATTTACCAATTTATCAAAAGACAAAATTGACCATATCTTCTATTATACAATTTCTGCCCTGAAAATCCGAAGCTTTTATTTAAATGAATAAACATCCATCCAGAGTTACAATTAAAAATACATTACTTTCTCGCATTAATTTAAGTTAACCATATCAGGTTAACTTCGATAATTTAAGTTGGGTAAACATATAGTGTAAAGTGTTCCTTTAAATTCATTTATCTTTAAATTCATATAAAATAGAATTTTGTTATTAATTATTAATTGCTAATAAATGATATTTATATCTGTTTTTGTTATGTTATTTGGGTCATTATATAGTTCAAAATGTCACTGAATCCATTATAATTAAAATATGTGTATATGTGATAGCTACTTTTAAATGTAAATAGGGCTATATAGCTTAAAATCAAAAATTCCTTTAAATTCATTTAAATTTAAAATTTGTCATTATTAATATGTAATAAATGGTATATGCTGTTTTTTATATATGTATACATTATTTAAAAAAATTATATTATATATGCATGTACTCTATAGACTACAAATAATTTTATATGACTTTTGTACCAATCCATTGTATGAAGCACTGCTTAGAAACAATAAATGTTATTATTATTATTATTATGACTAAAGTCTAGGCCACCTTCACATCTTAAGAACCTCATCCGAAGAACGGAGAACATCACCTCCATACTATTGTTGTTAGGGATGAATACGACCAAAATTGTATGACATTGGACAATGTTTGAATAAAAAAATTTTTTTTTATGAATTTTGAAACTAAATAACGAAAAATTTTTGAAAAAATTTACGAAAAATAAAAAATCTTTTTGTCGGTCGCTATCTTAACAAAGTAACAACGACTGAGTGTAAGTCAGTCGTTCAAATAAAATTTAAAAAAATTAAATTTTGGTTCATCCAAATCTCTTTTATATTTCATTACCTCCAGTAGGCGCAAAGAAAGCACTCTCCCACAAATATAATTTAAACACAATAAATATTAAATAAGTTCAAAGCAGCAACAAAAATTAGAAGTACAATAAACAAAACTCAGCAAGAGGCAAAAAATGCAGCAAAACAAAACACAATAAAAACTTCAAGCGAATACAAAAAAAACCTATCTTTTTATGTCAGTTTGATGGTTACACCCACAACACTTGACATTTAAATTGCCGCCAACGAAAAGTGACAGACTCACCGCAAACATGGATTGGCTACAGACTAAGGCTCATGTGTGAGCCTGTGATTCATAATTATGAGCTCACTGTGGAAAGGAAGTAAAGTTCTATAATACGCAATAAAATAAATAGATTGAAAACACATTTCGTTAGTATAAGTTGAGAAAGGTTGCTCGATATATCACTCCTTGCTATTGATTCCGCAATATCCAACAAAATTAAAATACATGTCTGATTTAACATCAGATTTTTCTCAAAGCAAGGCACGAAGGAAACAGTATTAATGTTTCATTTGGTAGGTCGAATTCTGGTCTCTGTTAACAATATTAAAAGAATAGATTTAAATTTTTAAAGGAGATATAATTTATTAACATTTTTATATTACGAGATACATGTGTTTTTTTGTTTTTATACGTAATAGATATGCCAAAAATAAATATATTATTAAATTATTAGACATTATTCTAATGATACCTATCTACGTTAGTGAAATATGCAGGTATTTCATATAAATTGTGTAGATAGGGGGCCCCAATGAAAATAAAGTTCCGCCATTCCTCGTACATAAACTTGAATAGGTCTGCCGTTCAGATCCCAGTGTTGGTCATATTAGTCCAGGCCCTGTGTTCGAGTTTAAATTAAAGAAGTTGCATTGTTTGTTGCAGTCTATGTTGATGTACCATATAAATGACACCAAAGTAACTCTAGGAAGAGTATTTGAGTACATGGAAGGTGCAAAATACAGGCATAGAATTATTGAGGACTACACCTGCAGTGACGCAAGTTTAGAATATCTTTTCTTATCTCTTGCCCAACAAGCTGCATCTCAAAAGAAAAAGTAATTAAAAAATCGCATCTCTTGTTACCGAAATATTAATAAAAAAAATTGTGTTTTATGAAACAATAAAATTATTTTGAAAATTATATCAGTTATTGAATCATTTTATTGTCTGTACTGTACGTATGTATGATCTTCCTCTTTTTCTTGTACCATTACTGAGCTGTTCATTCTTCTTCCATTATATTATTCATCTCTCCTCATGACATGTTGAAACTAATGTAATCATCTCTCTTGTATCTTTCTAGAAACTTCTATCACACGAGCCATTTCCCTTATCCTACCATTCCTTACCCTATTTTCCCGTGCCTTCCCCAACATCTATCTCAATATTTTCCTCTCTCTGCCGAATTCATTTTCTTATCATTGACACTCAGATTTGTCAATTGAAATTTTCTTAACATAGTAGCTGTTTATTTTCTTTATAATATTTTAACTCTATATCTGTTTGTTTAAGACTGTGTCTATGGATCAAGATGTTTGGACAGAGACTAGATCTAGTCCTCCACATAAACTGTAAAAAATTGTATTATTATTGTTTCGAATTTGTTATATAAGATATATTTTCTAACTTGAAAATTATGTTTTTAAAAAGTTTTTTATTCAAACGAAGCGGTACACGTTCGTACAAGGAATATACACCAACAATATTACGTATTATGTCTTATATAGGGTCTGCAGCGATTATCTCTGTGGGAAGGAGTCCATTTGCACACTTCCACGCTTGAATTTTGATATATTTGCAGTTTATGGGGCGTCGTCTCTACTTAACTCTTCCCCCCTTTTAAGTGGAAAAACGAAATCGTCAAGAGTTGAGTTTTTGCTACAATTTGGCTGTGGTTCTAAAATGTTCATTTCGATATCTTTAGAATTATTTTCGGGATTATTTATTTCATTTTTCTTTGAGAGATAATCCTTGCATTTCTTAAAACTATAAATTATTAACAATAAACTTATAAACTTTATTTAGAATAATTAAAACTATATAGATTATTATATAATTAATAAAACTGTTCGGTTCCTGTGTATAGGTTTTAGGAAGATATCAGTTTCCTTATTAATTTGGAATTTAGATAAGTTTCTAATTTCGTTACTTAAATGAACAATCTGTGTATTTGTAATATTATTATTTAAATCTATTTATTTATTAGTTCAATTCGATTACTAATTACACAATTTTCGGTATGATATATTCCTTCGAGCTCTTGAATTTCCATGTTATTATTACAGAGATATTTTGCTTGTTTCTTATTTGGAAAGTATAAATAGTTTAATTTTGAATTTTTTATTTGAATAATTGAATTAATTGTCGAGATTTTATTATATTCGCAAAATTGAAAGTATAACAAATGATATTTTCTAAGCATTTTTCGTATTCGTTAGTTTGTAATAAACAGTAATATTCATTATTATTTAATTGAGTACATTTATCTAATAACCTAATCTTACAATAATTATTCTTAGAATATAATCCATTAACTATGTTTAAAGTTTCGTAGCCATTATGTAATTTTGTGGGGATAGATGTGACTTGTATTATTTCTTCAACTCGGGTGTTAGAAGGGATTTCAACAAGGATTATTAGATTAGGGTTTTTATAGGAGCAATATGTCTTTATGATATCGTTGTTTAATAAGTTATTTGTAAGGGCGGATTGTAGGTATTTGTCTTAGATTTTATTTATTTTTGCCAGGAGTTGTGCATGATTAATTACGCCAAAATGTAGGGTATTTAGTTTACAAAATGTAAGAGTTTCTTCCCTTTCAATGAGAGAGAAGTATATGTCTTGCCCGACTTGTATAAATTCATTTATAAGGCTTTGTATTTTAAGGGTATCTACATCTTCCAAAACGCGTCCAATTTCTTTTTGAATATTATTTAGTTTTTCGTTCAGTAAATTAGTGTTTTCATTTATCATACTAATTTTGTCATTGAATTGTGCCGTGATATTATTATTAATTTTTATTATAGTATTAATTTTATTTGAAATTAATTTTTGGTTGCTATCGATATTTTCTATTATCTGGTCGTATCTATCTTTGTCGGACTGATCAAGGTTACCTGTTATGCTCTTAATAATAGAGCCTAAGCCATTCAGAACTCCTCGTTTAGCTCTTTTTATATTTAATAGTTGAATTTTTTCTTTTATGTGCAATATCAAATTGTTTAGAATATTCCGGTAATTTGCTAATTTTATGTAATTATTATAATTTTCTAAATTTTGGAATAGTTTAGCGGCATTCTTTTCTAGTATGTCATGTTGTTGGAATAAATTTTCGAGGGAAATTTTAAGGGTAATTATTTGTGTATTTACCTGGATATGAACTGTTCCAAGGTCAAGGATATTGATTCCGGGGTTTTGTTCATCTCGTATGATTTGTAATATTCCATATGGAATTAATCTGTAACAATACGGGGCTTTTTTAATTGTGACAATTTGTGTTTTTTATTCTGCTCGTCTAAAACTTTCGTTTATGATTTGCTTAACATTTACTTGTTTGAATTTTGGTTTCTCGATTTTTCCCGAATTTCGTTTATGAATTTTGACATGGGCTTGTTTTGGAATGTTGAAGTGTTTTTCTTGAGGTCTAGCGTATTTTAATTTACTCTTTTCTATATTACTCTTTACTTGTCGATTTACTTCTTTAAGAACTTCTGCGTGTTTTTGTATGTAATCTTCAACCATTACTTCTTCAGGTTGTAAATTTGATTCGAAATTTTGTCCGTATATTATTTCCAAAGGTGTGCGTTTTGTAACAGAATGAATGCTATTGTTGTAGGCTAGCAACGCATAATTTAGTGACTGGGTTTTGGTTTATAATTCTCATTTGCTCAATTAGTGAAGAGTGGAAACGTTCGACAATGCCATTACTATTAGGGTTATCTACGGAGATATAATGAATATTAATTTTTCTTAAGGTTAGGTAATTTTGGATTATTTTATTATTAAATTCTAACCCGTTGTCGGATACAATTTCTTTTGGAATAATAAAATGAGTGAAATATTTTATTAATTTGTTTAATATGGTGATAGCATTTTTATCTTTTATTGCGTATGCCATGGCGAATTTGGAAAAAGAATCTACGATGGTAAGGATTTTTACGTGTTTAAGTGATAAGATATCAATGTGTAATTTTTCAAATGGTTTTTCAGCGGTGGGTGTTAGAATCGACGGAATTTGAATGGGTTTCCGTTCATATTTTGTGATTAGACAAATATTACATTTATTAATACAGTTCTGAATATCTTTTAACATGTTGGGCCAGTAATATAATAATTTTAATTTATTGTAAGTCTCCGTTATCCCTCTATGATTTGTCTTGCTCTCATGATAGTTTTGAATTGTTAGTTGTTGTTCTTCTTTGTCTTCTACGTCTTTAGTCATTGTTTTGCACGATACGAGTTTATAACTTCCGCTGTCAAAATAGGTTTGAAGTATAGCATTAAAATGTAGTTTGAAATTTTCAGGAATAATACAATAATAGGTTATACCGGGTTGTAGATAGTTTTTTATAAAATCTTTTATTGTTTCGCTACAATTTATTTTATTTACATATAAGTAAAAGCGTTGGGTTGAATGTCCGAAAAGTTTGGATATTTTAATATCATTTTTACCTCTTGTCTCCTTGACAACAATTTGATTTTTAGAAGTGTTTATGGAAGTATCTAGATAAGTTAATCCGTTAACAGGGGTTTCGTCATCCGAGTGACATGTTTCTGTAGTTTCGGAATGGCCGGTAAGAGTTGTTTCATTTTCTGAGCCAGTTTCAACTATAACGGAATCATTGTCTGTATTTAAGTGTAGTTCTAAATTTGGGGGTTCTTCATAAACGTTAAAAATAATTGAAGGATTTTCAAAAATCTCTTTTATATAGTTTTCAATTTCGGGCCAGGGAATTTTATCATGACCGGAACAGATACGTGGTAGATCTAATTCCGTAATCTCGTTTTGAAAACAGTATTCAAATAATTTTTCTAGACATGCTTTAATATTTTCAATTGTAGGTTTTTCGTAATATAATTTTTTTGTGATAAGATGTAATATCAACCTTGGGTGTTTTTGAATAAAAATTTTGTTGTCTAAATTAAAAAGATTTTGTAGGGGATAATGTGATTTGACTTGTTCTGCGAATCCCTTAGATAGTTTTTATCTTTTGAGACGCAGTGTACTAGCGGATTATTTGATTTAAAAATATCAGAATTTTTATACCGAATTTCGAATTGTGGTCTAATTCTAGAAAGAGCATCGGCTACGTAATTTTGGCAACCCTTTTTGTATTCTATAGTATAGTTGAATTCTTCAAGTTTTAATCGCCATCGTATTAATTTCTGATTTGGCTCTTTTAAGGAATTTAGCCAAACAAGTGGGCGATGATCGGTGATAATTTTGAAATTACGGCCTAAAAGATAATTACGAAATTGTTTAGTAGCCCATACGATAGCTAACAATTCTTTTTCTACCGTACTGTAGTTAATTTCATGGTTGTTGAGTGTACGTGATATATACGCGACTGGCAGGTCTTTATTATTTTTATCTCGCTGTGATAAGACAGCTCCGATTGCGTAATTGCTCGCGTCGGTAGTGAGGAGGAAATCTTTTGATAAATCAGGATATTGGAGTATGGGATCGTTGGATAGGAGAGTTTTGCACTTCTCGAAACATTCTTTATATTCTTTATTATTTATATCGATCTTACTTTGTTTCTTTAAACAGGTTGTGAGAGGTTTTGTAATTTTGGAAAAATCGTTAATAAATCGTCTATAGTAGCCAAGTAAGCCTAAAAATGATTTTATTTCTGGTTTTGTCTTCGGGATTGGGAAGTTTTTGATAGCTTGAATTTTGCTTGGGTTTGGTTTAACGCCCTCTGTAGTGATAACGTGTCCAAGATAAGCGACTTCTTTACGGAGAAATTCGCACTTGTCCAGCTGAATTTTTAGATTGGCTTCACGTAATCTTTTAAAAACTCTCAATATTTTCCAAATGTTCCTGAAGGGATGTTCCTAAAATTATAATATCGTCGAGGTAGACGAAACAAATTTTGTTAATTAAGTCTTTTAACACAAAGTTCATCAATCTCTGGAATGTCGAAGGGGCATTTTTGAGGCCGAAGGGCATTCGTTTAAATTCATAATGGCCAAAATTTGTCGAGAATGCGGTTTTAGGGATGTCGTCAGGATGGACTTCGACTTGATGGAAACCGGAAGTAAGGTCTAGGGTGGTGAAATAGTTAGATTTGCCAAGTTTATCGAGGATATCGGTTATAGGGAATTTGTCGTCCACTGTCTTTTCATTCAACTTACGATAGTCTATGACAACACGAAATTTTTGTTTTCCGGAGGCATCTTGTTTTTTCGGTACGACCCATATAGGCGACGACCATGGTGAATAAGAATGTTGGATGATGTCATCCTCTAACATTTTATCAATCTGTGATTGCACCTCTTGTTTGTAGATTTCCGGGTATTTATACTGTTTCGCGTGAACGGGAATGTTATCAGTTGTTTTGATCATGTGTTTTATTTTACTCGTAAATGATAATTTTTCATGTTCATTTAATATTAGGTCTTTATACTTGTTGAGTATTAGATAATGAGTGTTTTTCCTTATCTGTTAAATGTTCGTCTCGTATTTCTTGCCGGTTTATCTTTATATTATTATTATTAAACTTACTCTGGTCTAGATATTGGAATTCATATTTATATTTATTAAGAAAGTATACTTCTCCCTTTACAAAATCAAATCTTGTTTCTAATAATGTTATTCCAGGTATTCCTAAAAGTATATCAAAGTCTTTGTGGAAGTCAAATATGTAACTTTTTATATTTAAATCTTTAAACTTGAAAAATGTAAATTCAGAACCGGTTCGTCCTCGGCTTCTAGTATTTGTTCGTTTTCGATTTGTTCCGCTTGTTCTTGAGATTCATCAATATTTTCAAAATTTTCTAAATTTTGAGTTATAATTCTTGAAAGTTAGGGTTTCGACGGGCAGGGTAATTAAACTGTATTTGATGTTTAGGCGGTGGTGGCAAGGCTTGTTGCTGTGTTTTTTGTTGTGTATGAATGTATTGCAAGTCATTAGTTACCAAGTTTAGGATGTCTGTGAGTTTTCGAGGATTACGGGCGGCTAGTTGGCTTCTAAAAGGTTCTCTTCAGTTGTTTATACAACATTGAACAAAGTATTCGATTGAATTGTCCAAAATAAATTTACTGACAGCCGCCACGAATTTACATTCAATTTTGCTTTTGTAGCTGAGATATAGATCATTAAATCTGTTAAAATAATCTAAAATAATTTCTTTGGTTTGTTTGTAATGACTTGCCTCGCACATGAGTGTGTGTTCAGATCGTGTGTCAGAAATTTTTTGTTGCAAATGATCTTTTAGGTCTGACCACTTATTGAAACTTGACATATTTAAACTTTGTTTAAATTTTGTTTTTCAAAGTTAACATTACGTTTTTTTTGTAATTTCTGAAGGGTTAGTTTGCTCTATGAGCGTGTTCATATCGTCTATTGTGTTAATAAAGTTTGATAGAGACTTTACGTCTCCATCGAATGTTGGTGCTAAGTCTAGCATTTTTAATATTTCATTATTTAGGGTTTGAAAAATGTTTCCTGCTTGCTCAGGCATGTTGTTTAAGGTTAAATTTGCAAGTGTTTGTGTAAGAGAATCCAGGCTTATATAGGAAAAGATAATTTTTTATATGACGCAATAATAAAATTATTTCTCTTATCATAATTTGGTGTCTTCTCCCTGTTGATGGGTGAGAGTTGAAGGTGTGTCGACGTCTCGATGATGATCGGCTGCTGGCTCGGTGCGGCTGCTGAGCTCGCTGTAGCTGCTGAGCTCGCTGTAGCTGCTGAGCTCGCTGTAGCTGCTGGGCTCGCTGTAGCTGCTGGGCTCGCTGTAGCTGCTGGGCTCGCTGTGGCTATGGGCTCGATGCGGCTGCTGGGCTTGCTGCGGCTGCTGGGCTCGCTGTCGGCTGCTGGGCTCGCTGTCGGCTATGGGCTCGATCTCGGAGATGTAGCGACTCTGGTGATCCTTGGCGTGAAGAGACTGGAGTACTAACTGTTTCGACGACTCAGTCTACTTCTTTGGCTGTTTCTTCGTTGAATTTATGAAAATTTGTGTCGATTTCACGAACACAAATAGTTAAGTTCTCAGTGAATTAACCGTTAAAACGGACGATTGCGGATTTTGAACGGATTAAATTCTGCGAATTTCCGAATAAGCAAACTTTCACTAATCCTACAGCGACTGCGCCAGATATATTTTCTAACTTGAAAATTATGTTTTTAAAAAGTTTTTTATTCAAACGAAGCGGTACACGTACGTACAAGGAAGACACACTAAGAATATTACTTATTATGTCTTATACAGGGTGTCCCTTAACTTCGAGCAAAAACTTTAAGGGCATATAGTACTGACCAAAATGAATAAAAAAGCTTCATCAACATAGGAATGATCTTCAACTGTTTCCGAGAAAAGTGAAAAATCTAAGAAAAACTGACAAAGATAACGATCGAATTTTTTTTTGTCTATGTCAGTAAAAAGACTATAAAAAACAATAAAATTTTATATGAAACATTTTTCTCAATTTCTTATAGTTACGTAGTTATATGAAAATTAAATATTGACCAAGGTCGCCACAACATTTCACTTTTGATTTTTATAAAATAACAAAAGGCCATCTAAGATTACCTCTCAAAGGTAAACAAAAAGTCTCAATTAATCAAAATCGTAATTCTTATAGTTTTTGAGATAGCAAAGGTAAATCTCGTAAAAACTCATTTTTCACTGCGTTATATCTGGGAAACTATTAAAGATCGGACACATTTTGACTGAGCTTTTTTTACTCATTTTGATCAGTATTATATGCCCTTAAAGTTTGTGCACCAAGTTAAGGGACACCCTGTATAGGGTCTGCAGCGATTATCTCTGTGGGAAGGTGTCCATTTGCACACTTCCACGCTTGAATTTTGATATATTTGCAGTTTATGGGGCGACGTCTCTACTTAACTTGTATATGTGCGTAACATACAGTACGCATATAATAATGGCCACTTACAATAAACAAAACCAACACATTTATATTAATCGATATTATCGGCAATTATTATTTACGTATTTATATTTAACCGTCGTCGTTGTTAATCCCAAACACTACATTTCTAAATCCGACGCACCAGGGCACACTGCACTAACATCCACCAGAGAAAATGTATCAATATTCTAGTAGCTCAGAAGTTTATGAACGAGATCCACCCACACTCCGCGAAACAGACGTATGACTAGTAGTGCACTCCACAACAACATTCTGGAATTGGAATATCATCATTATTTAATTTGATGATGATATATGAGGATGAATGATATATGGGTTGGATGCTATCATAAATTGTAATAAATTCATTTAAAAGTTGTATAAAGGTGTTTCCTTTAAACAACCAGCGTATTTTTGGGCGAACTAATGACTAGAGAAAATATTTATATGGAAAAAAATGATTAAGGATATGGAAGTAGTTAACGGAACTTTAGAAATTTCTTATTAAAATTACGATGGAACTAAAACAATAATAAAAAATCTGATGTGGCCAGCACAATACCTTCCGTCAATCCTGTGTATTATGTACAAATTCCATACATAAATTTTCTTGCAAAACATTCTAAATTTTTGGTATTTTATGATTCCCTTTCTCGGCAACGGAATTCCACACTCCTGATAACAAACAAATCACATGAAATAAGAAAATCATGAAATTTTGAATGAAAAATTATGACACGTCAGTTATGGTCATAATTAATTGCTGTTATTTTGATACGGGTCCCCATATCTGCTTGCCAAAGGCAGCAAAGTCATGTCACTGCACGCGCCCTATACATAATTTTTTTTGCAAAAGATCCTATATTTCCAGTAAAGTTATTTCATAAACAAACTATGCAAATTGCACTTGACACTGACATCTTTTTCTTCTTTAGTTTTCCCATTCATTAGGGGGTCGCTGTTTTTTATTTTCTTTTTCCACTAATTTTTGTTTTGCGTGTCGTCCTCATTCAGTTCCTTTTCTCTCAAGTCTTCTGCAATACAGTCTTTTCATCTTATATTTGGTCTTCCTATGTTTCTTTCACCTTCTATTAATTTTTCATCTCTCCTCATGACATGTCCAAACCAATGTAATCGTCTCTATTATATCTAAAAACTTCTAACACTAGAGTTACTTCCCTTATTTTTTCATTCAATTACTTGCTTTTTATTGATACTGACATCTGTCAATTTGAATTACCTGAATATATTAGCAGTTTCCATGGTTATGTTAGCATAGCTGGCTGAATTATGAAATTTATACGATTTTTTTATCTTTATTATTCTTTAACTCTATATCTGTTGAATATGAAATATAAAATGCAATCAAATCGTATAGAGAATAATATATTCTTTAAGTTATAATAACATTTAACTGAGTTTTTCAAGAAAAACTGTTAAAATCTTCAAATGAGGGTACTTCCGGTTGACCAATTATAACCAAAATCTAATCAAGTCTGCATATGGTTGTAAGGAAGAGGAATACGCAAGAATTGTAATTTTTGGAATTCTAGTATTGGAGATATCGTCCACGAAACGGCGGTCACATACACACACACACACACATATATATATACACACACACACACACACACACACACACACACACACACACACATACAGACATCATCGTAAAAATAGTAAAATCGTATTGTAAAGACCCTAAAACGTGCTTATTCAATAAAAACTCACCACCGAATTTTTTGACCAAAGACAATACCTTCCTTACCTAGAGGTGACGGAAGGTAAAAATGTAAGAATAGTTTTGTATTCTACGTAAAATGAACAGGAGAGCAGGAAATTGCATAAAAAGAAAATCCCATGCTAAATCCCTATGTTCACCCCTAACAGCCATCAATATAAGAAAACTTTAAATTTATTCGTCAACTCTTTTTGGATAATTTGCAATTATTTAAATACATACAGTAAATATTTCTGAATATTATGTTTAATACACGCAACAAAGAATGATAGCAACAATGATAGCCAATAATATAGTGCGAAAATAATAAAATACGATCTTACTATCAATAAAAAACAAATTTTAGGCAATCTTCAAGACCTGCAGGTGTCCAGAAGTTATCCTCAAGCACCAGGAAGTCATCCTCAAAGGCGCAATATACGAGCACATCACACTCACGTCTGTACCCTACCACTACTATAATGAGACTAACAAAATATTGTATATAATTGTTAAGCATTAGATAATAATGTAATTAAATTTTTAAATGAAGAAATTAACAATTAAATAATAATAAGTAATTGATACCTATGTGTTATATAACTTTTTGATTGTTCATTTTAAGGAAAAATCACAGAAAATCATTAAAATTACTAACTTCCATATCACTCAACTGAAAAATTATTATTAATAAACAACTCTAACACAGCAGTATTTATATTTATATCAGGCGGGCGGCGGTTAGGGGTAAACATAAGGATTTAACATCTAATTTTAGTTTTATACAATTTCCTGCTCCCCTAATCATTTTACGCCAAAATTGTATTAAAAATAATCTCTAAATTAATATTAAATTAATTCTAAAATAGGCAAAAAAATAATGAAGGCTCGTATTTCGATTGGCCTGCGTAGAATTGTTGAAAACCCTAAAGTTTATGGCGAAGGGCTTGCGGTAACACCGTTATTAAAAGAGATAGAAGGGCGGGACAAATTCTATTATATTAATTTAGACTCGAATTTAGGCTAATAAAATTTGTCCCGCCCTTCTAGCACTTTTAATAACGGAATTAGCGCATGCCCTTCGTCATAAACATATATAATAATACCATTTATACAAAATTGTGTTAATATATTTAAACATTCTACGAGTTATTTGTATTTATACATGGTTAATAGTACATTAAAACACAAGTATCATAAGGCAATCTGTTAACGTACGAGTCTAAGTTTGGAAAACGAGCCGCTAGGCGAGTTTTACAAAGGACGAGTGCGTCAACAGGCCTTATGATACGTGTTTTTTATACTATTTTTTCTATTGAGGTAATTTTACGATTAAATTTATTTAAATTGTGACGTCAAATTATGACTAGGTATTTTTTTGTTAGTTATGTTTATGTTGGTAACGCTTCTCGCTAACAATTGAAATTTCATATTTTGTCAACTATTGATTAATTAGTGTATTGCAAGGTGTATTGTATTTATGATTCAAGGTCTGATTCTGGTTGTGAAATTAATATTATATTTCTTTCTAGTCCTATCACATAAAGAAAGTATAAAAATCCATAATTAGATTAATATGTTGAAATATTATCAACAACTTACCATTTTGAGGTTACCTGTCATCTGTCAGTTTTGAAAGCATGACTACCAACTCTAGAACATGAAAGGCGCCAAAAATAGTACGCTTATAGATCTTCTAAACGTCGTGTTTGCAGTACAAAACAGTGCGTTTATAGAAACATAAGAACACCGAAATGGAAAAATATAAATATATCATGTATATTATTGTATAAGGTTTATTAGGGGTCACCTCATAGGCACTCACAGCTATAGTGGCGAAAACACCGCACGAATTACCTTAAAAACATATATACAAAATTGTATGTTATATTATTGGTGGCAGCACCTACGTGTTCAAATTCGCAATTTTATAAATAAATTCAATAAAATAATATATGAATAAAATCGTGAATTTATGCTTTCCAGCGCGCGTTGACGTTCCAAGTATAACAGACTTGCATAAACCAAAATTCTATTTTTACATTGTTGCTTGTTAACTTTTGCTTGAAATTGAAACATATAGAACTACTTGTTTTAGCGTAGAAAATATATTGAATTAATATGTAAAAAAAATACTCCGCGAAGAAGCAAGATTTTGCACTATTTTCTAACAATTTTATGAAAGGAATAAACATGTAATTAATTCAAAATTGAACACAAGATGGTACTAAAAGTTTTGATTATATTTACACAGAAATTTATTGAATTATTAATCCAAAAAAATATGAAATGAGGACATTGGTTGTTTTTATATTAAACCACAATAATTTGCAACTATTTCTTGATAATATTAATTTCTTTTCATTTTAAACATAAATTTTTAATTCGTTTTCAAATATGAATTCGGCATATTTTAATTATTATTATTTTTGAACTTATTATTACATATCTCAAAAACTATTTCAGATAATTTAATTCTCTTTGAAAATTTGAAATCCTTGAAGATTTCTGCGTAAGACATATTAAAATTAATTAATTTTGTCTGGTGGTTTAATTTTTACTCAGCATTTTTTAAAAATGGTCAAAATCTTTAAACATTTTTCAAAAATTATAACAAATTTTGATTTTACGGCCCTATATCTCAAAAATTAATTACGATATTTTAATTCTGTTTGAAAATTTGAAATCCTTGTAGATTTCTGCATAAGACACATAAAGAATAATTAATTTTAACCGGTGACTACAATTTCACTAAACGATATTTAAAAAATGGTTAAATTTTTTAAACATTTCTCAAAAATTGTAACAAATTTTGGCTGTACTGGCCTATATCTCAAAAAATAATGGAGATAATTTAATTCTGTTTAAAAAAATTAAATCCTTGAAGATTTCTGCATAAGATATATTAAAATTAATAAATTTTCACCAATAACTAAATTTTTAACAAGTTTTATTTAAAAAATGGTCAAAAAAAATCTGTTGTCAAAATAAAAAAAATGTTAAAATTTTGAAAAAAGTTTCAAACAAACCCTACTTCAAATGAAAAGATAAACACCTTTTCCTAATATTTTTTTAGTATAAACTCTTTCAGTTTGCCAAAAATCAAGTGACCTACTTATTTCCAAAGCCTACCTTGTATTGTCGACATTTTGGCCAAAATCCAAGGTGCAGTTCATATTTCGTCCCTGCTTTTTTCAACACACTTCAAACACACAAACATAGTCGAAATTTTATCCAAATAAACTTGTAACACTGATAAACATCAATAATTGTCACTAATAACATTTGGTATTATCGTTTATATGAATTAAACAGTTAATATTATATTTACAAGTAAAACCAAAACATTAAATACAGGTTTGAGGACCTTATTTCATCTTTACACTTATTATCCTTTGTTAAAATGTCCTTAAAAGGTGCTTAAAGTCTATTTATACAATTGCAAATGTTTAAACAAAACACAGATCGCAGCCATTTTGATCTTAACGTCAAGTTAATTAACAAATATATGCATTTCATTTATTTGACGATTATAAATACTGATAATTTATATTTAGCAATAATATTAATAAATATAAACTTTTTTGAAGTTACATTTTGAAATTTCTTTTTGAAAATTGGGGAAAATTTCCAAAAAAGACCCTATTTAGTATTGGTAGCGACATCTGTAGTCAACAAATGTGTATTATATACGTGAGAATATAATTCCTTAGTCACGTTACATGTTTTCCGCCAATCAACATTCAGAATCTCCCTAGCTACGCGTTTATCACAGCGATGATAAAAAACAAAGAAATAAACACCGTATTTATTGTCGTTACTAAGGGATTTGTTTTCTTTATTTATGACATTGACAGTTAATTTTGGGTATAAAAATAAAATTTGTTTTGAGTGTAATAAAGTTTGCATCTTCTTTTCGGGCATTTAGAGTAGAAATTAAGGGTTGACAATTTGAAAAACGTGTTCTAAGGGGTTTAAAATATAAATTGATTCATTTTCAAACTTTAAAATCGTCTGGATAAAGTTTTATTTGAATATTTCTAAAGCAACGCCCGTTGCGAATTTTTCTCAAATCTCCCAAAACATCTAAACTTTTATTTGGTTATGAATCGGGATGAAATTTACAGGAAACATATAAAATTAATTGAAAATCATTAATTTGTACTTCAAATTCGTTAAAAAGCATTTATTTTTTATGAAAATAATTTGATTGACATTTAAATTTGAGGTTAAAATGTACTATCCAACCTACATAACAATCGGGTAGCGCATCACCGAACATTAGTTGAATCTTTAGTCGGCAACCGACGCACCGGTTGCGCATAAAAATATCAGAGATTTGCGGGAGTTCATTGACCTTTACAAGTAACAATAAATATTGTTTCACTAATTTATTCATAGCTATTAGACCAGTTGATTACATATTTTGAAAATTGAGATATTTATATAAGAAAATACGCAGAATCCAATGGTGCTATCGATAAATTTATACCTCAACCCATTTTTGGGCAATATTGTAATTTATAATATATTTTAGCAAAATAATTGTTTTAATAATAATAATTAATAAATTCATTAATTTTACGATAAATTATACAAATTTCAATATCTGTACTGACATGTGTAGTCAACAAATGTGTGCTACATACGTGAAAATATTATAAAATATTTATAATTATTTTTATGTATCCTGAAATATTAAAATCCATTGAATTAAGATATAATTTATAATAGATGTTTATAAAATATATTTTGTATGACAAACATAGTCGAAATATTGTTATTTTAGCTATAAAATAGATTTTCTCAAAATTATTAATACCAATTCAATACAACTAGTGTACTTTATGGTGAAAATTGTGAACTATTGTTTAATGTTGTGTTGTAAGTAAGTACGTTAATGTATCGTGTAAATCGGCGAAAATCAATACTAAAATCAGTGTTGCCAATTGTCCAAATACACATAATATTAGTTTAAAATGTGCTACTAGATAATACTAATAAAATTTGTGATGATCAGTGTTGCCAAATGTCCGAATACACAAAATATTAGTTTAAATTGTGCTACCAAATGGCACTGATAGTTGCGCTATAACTCCGTCCCACAGCCAATCACATTTAGGGCATAATTGGTTCAATAAATCAATAATTATTGATAATAAAATGTGCAAATAAATCTTTTTGTTATTTTAATGAGCGGTGCGAGAATATTTTTCAACCCACTGTTATGCAGGTTGAATAGTACATTTGACCTAATTTTAAAATGTCAAACTTATATTTTCAATAAAATTAGCTAGTTTTAAGTATAAAATAAAATTCTACACTTAATTTTATGTAATCCACATACATTTCACCAAGTTTTATGTAGTAATAAGCAAATAATTCAACAAAAACTTTTTTGGAGGTTATAGACGAATTGGAGGAACTTTCACCGGACACCACAAGACAAAATCTTTTCTTATTCTTATACCAAACAGTTTTAAGCGATGCAAATAAGTAAATTTATATTTTAAACTCCAAGGAATCTGATTTTGTGCACCAATTGACGATATTTTAACCCGTTAAGGAGTAATGAGCAAGAGAAAATGATATTTCATCCTGGGATGATTTTGCGGACTGTATACACATATATTTCATTAAATACTTACTGTTTGGTAAAAATACAGGTCTGGACTGAGGATCGAAGTCACTTCTGAAAATGTCGGTGTCATATAACAACATATTTAAGTTTCAATGGCCTAGGGCTAAGGGTTTCAAAATTGCCTAATTCAAAACTTTTTAAATTAAATGAAATAGCCATTAGTGTGAATATTTTATTGTAATTTTTATACATATGTATTTCGACCTGGGGAATCCATTTTTGATAAAATTAAAACCGTACCTCCCGCCAATTAATGACGGGTTATTTGTTACCCAAAAATGGGTTGAGGTACAAATTTATCGATAGCACCATTGGATTGTGCGTATTTTCTTATACAAATATCCCAAATTTCAAAATATTTACTCTACTGGTCTAATAGCTATGAATAAATTAGTGAAACTATATTTAAAGTCAATGAACTTTCAGCGCAAATCTCTGATATTTTTATGCGCAACCGTTACGTCGGTTGCAAACTAAAATTCAACTAATGTACGGCAAACTAGATCATTATAAAGAGCGATGTTATACAAATTTAAATGTCAATCACATAATTTTAATAAAAAATAAATGTATTTAGTTAAGTTTATTGTTTTCTGTAAATAAATGATTTTTTAAAGGGTTAAAATATATCATTTTTATATTTTTAATACATGTTTACTACATACATTATTGTAGTTTATTGTTCACATGTTGACAATATACACAAAAAAAATATATAAATATTAAGTTATTAAACATATATAAATACAAAATAAGGGGGTAAATAAAAGGGGTTGATAACAAGAACACAAATACACAAGTTGTTCGACCGCGACTCTTCACGGCCAAAGAAAAGTTGGTTTTCAAGGAATAACCAAATTATAAACTTCATTTCTTACCTTAATCGTGTCAGATCGGGATGTCTAGCCCTCTGTCCATCTGCTCGGCATTTCCTCCAGGCTGTAGGGCCCCATTTCACACGAAATCTTGATGTAATTGTGGATGTTCCAAACGACCTCCATTTTCTCTTGCTCATAACACCTCAACGGGTAGAAATTTCTTCATTTCAAGTATAGAATCAGATTCCTTAGACTTTAAACCATAGATCGCAATATTTTCACCATTTAAAACTGTTTGATATAAGTTTCACAAGCAATTTTATAATTTGACACGAGTTGCACCTGAAGCAGGGGGGTGAAACTGATTTCAGAAACGTGATAACAAGTTTTCAATCTAGTAGCGTTTGGAAATACTTCCTGACCCTTTCATAGATGTCATAAGTAGTACAGATTTTACAGTGATTCTTAAACTTTAATGTCTAAATACTATAAAAAGGTAACATAATGTTTGAGAACTGCTGTAAATTTCCCACAATTCTCTATTGCATCGTTCGAAATACTTTGACATTTAAAACTATTATTTGTGAATTGGTATTTTTATAGAAACACAGTACTTTATAATACAATATATTTTCGGTAAGTATATTATATTTCATATTAGCATTATTATACGGGGGGTGATATAAAAACTTAATGACAAATTAATAATGTTTCAGAAAAAGATCACATGAAATATTTGTAACTTCTGTGTAGTGAAGAGACATTCCTGCAGAAGAAGTTGATAGCGCCGAGTAGAGGAAATAGTGTGTATAAATGGACTGGGAGTATGTACATCATGGCGGTGCTCTTAGAAGTTTGGTTGTAGGAGACCAGCAAGATATCACGATTCTTTGGCAAAATGACATAAACCTTCATAAGATTCATCAGAGAATGTTGGAATAGTATGGTGTTGCCAGTTTTAATAAAAAAAGAGTGTAAAATAGGATAATTAGTTAAAAAGTGGACGAACATCGATGACGAGGTCAAAGAAACAGTGCATTTCTGGCAGACATTTAAATTAACATTCCTTTTTTGAAATAAAAATATCTTTTCTAATAATATTTCAAATTTTTGGTTCCTTGAGTAGTATGAGGTTAAATTTTAGTAGTTGTTGCCGGGCAGTTTGAGATTTGTAATTATTCATTTGATTTAAATAGTGAAATGTATACATTTTTAAATAAAGACATTAAAATATTAATGATTTTTCATAGTGCAAGATATATTTCACATTTCTTGATAATGTCTTTAATAAATTATCTATTTTCGATAGATTTTTTATTAATTGCATTATGAAGAAATAAAATTTAAAGTTTAGAATAATTCGAAATGAATTTATATTTCCCGCCACCTTGTCGGCTGTCAAATTTAGTTCTCTGACCTTTTCATAGATGGCAATAAACTTGTTATCACGGTTTATAAGGGAGATACCCAATCTTCTACTATATATTTTCCTTAATCTATGACCTGAAGCTTCTTATGAAATTTGTTATGGTTGACAATCAGTGTTGCCCATTGTCCGAATACAGAGAATATTAGTTTAAAATATATTAGATGACGCCACCAGTACTTCTACGACAGTGTTGCCAACTGTCTGAATAAAAACTTTACTTTAAAATGTACTACAAGATAGCGCCACCAGTACTTGTACAACAGTGTTGTCAACTATTCGAATACAAAAACATTACTTTAAAATGTACTACGAGATGGCGCCACCAGTACATGTACAACAGTGTTGCCAAATATCCGAATACACAAAACATTACTTTAAAATATACTACGAGATGGCGCCACCAGTACTTGTACAACAGTGTTGCCGTATATTCAAATACAAAAAAAAATATTACTTTAAAATGTGATTTCTTCATTTCAAGTGTAGAATCAGATTCCTTAGACTTTAAACCATAAATCACAATATTTTCATCATTTAAAACTGTTTGATATAAGTTTCACAAGCAATTTTATAATTTGACACGAGTAGCACCTGAAACTTCTTTTGAAATTTGTAATGGTTAATAATCAGTGTTGCCAATTGTCCGAATACACAGAATATTAGTTTAAAATATGATACTAGATGGCGCTGATACGCAGTGTTGCTAATTGTGCAAATACACAAAATATTTTAAATTTAAAAAAATCACAGCACCAATTTTTATAAATATTAAATTACCAAATTTTAGATACATATGTAGAAAATTACGTAGAATCAGAAAAAAATACGTCAACTTTGTATTTCATCAAGTTTTATGTAGTAATAAGCAAATAATCCAACAAAAACTATTTTGGAGGTTATAAAACGAATTGGAAGAACTCCCACCGGACACCACAAGACAAAATTGTTTCTTACTCCTATACCAAACAGTTTTAAGCGATGCAAATAAGTAAATTTATATTTTAAACTCCAAGGAATCTGATTTTGTGCACCAATTGACGATATTTTAACCCGTTAAGGAGTTATGAGCAAGAGAAAATGATATTTCATCCCGGGATAATTTTGTGGATTGTATACACCAGTGTTGCCAGGTCCTTAAAATTATTTTCCCCAGATTTTTTTAAAAAAGTTGTCAGACTGAGAACAAAATTCTCCAGATTCCCAGACATGTTTGGTAACCTGTAAAATCAAATTTGAAAAATTATAAATATTGCTCATTTGTGTTAAAATCGTAAAGTACAGCACACTTTATTATTCAGGGGAAACCCATGTATCGTGCACAGTAGTTGCCCCGATCGTGTTCATCTCATTAACCAAAATCTAGCTTATATCACCGACCGCCGCGAACTTTAATTTGTATTGTTGGTTCCATATCATATGCTAATATTGATATTAACACAATACCTCCATACTTTTACTTTATATTTGCATTGAGCTTTTATAGTTTTGATTTTTTAATGTATAATTAATCAAATATAATTATTTTCCTTTACATTTCTTATTTCTAATTTTCCCCAGATTTTCGTTGTTTTTAAAAAGTTTTTCACCAATCCCCAAATAATATCAAATTTCCCCAAAACTGGGGAAAAATCCCCAGACCTGGCAACGCTGGTATACACATATATTTCATTAAATACTTAATATTTGGTACAAATAGAGGTCTTCTGAGGATCAAAGTCATTTCCGAAAATGGTTTCGGTTGCTTTTGGGCCTAAATCGGGTTTGATCTAATTTGGGCTGTTGTATTTTTTGGGGAAAATAATCTTGAATAATTTGTTGTAAACATTGTTTACATATTTATTTATAGAAATTGGACCAGTTAAGCAATAACTTTGAAAATTAGGATATTTATTCAAGAAAGTGCGTAGAATGCAATGGTGCTATCGACAAATTTATATCTCTACCCAATTTTGGGTAATAAACATCCACTTTGTCGATAGCACGTCCTTTCATAATATTTACTATATTGGTCTAGTAGCTACGAATAAATTAGTAACACAATATTTATGAAATCAAATGTCCAAAATAATGCATAGTTTTTGCAAAATTTGATTTACGTATGTAGAATTATCCTATTCAAATATTAATTCAAGTTTCAAATATAGCACAACATTTCTTAAAATCTGATTGGTCAATTGAACGATTGTCGGTATTGATTTTCGCCGATTTACACGATACATCAACGTACTTACTTACAACCAGGGCACGAAACCGGTTTTTTTAACCGGTTTAAAAAACCGGTTAACCGATATTTTGGGTCTAAAATTTTGATTTTTAACCGAAACCGTTATTTTTAGTTACTAAAAAAACCGGTAACTGTTAACAAAATTAATTAAAACCGGTTTTTTAACCGTTTCTGAAATGGAGGGAATTTTAAATATAAATCACGATTTAGTCGGATGCTGTTTCCTTGCGCATTTTCTTAGCACGTACTGCGCCGAAGCTTGTTCGTGCTTGTACGTAATACGTTATTCCCCGGTAATACTCGTATTGCGTTTTGTATTTATTAGTTTATTATTTTATTTAGTAAATATACCGCGTGACCCTCAAAATCCGTTACATAGGCATTTAACATAGGAAATCAGTTTTTCTTGCGCGTTGCTTCCTAAATTATTTTAGATACTTAAACATATTTTAAAGTTGTAGATTATAAAAATTTGTATTTGAATCAATAAACAAAATTAATTTTGCATGCTTTGTAACAGCAGAAATTAGGTATGAAAATGTCGAAAATCAACTCAAAAATAGTGATAGCCATGGAATTAAAACAAAAAAGCTTAATAAACAAGTGTATATTTAACCGTCATAAAATTTAATTTATTTTTTATAAACCGGTTAATGTAACCGGTTTACATAACCAATATAAAAACCGGTTAAGTAAATAGTAAACCGGTTTTTGAACGAAAACCATTTTAAAAATTAAGTTCTCGATTTTGGTTAACCATTAACCGATATTGTTTTCGGTTTCTTGCCCTGCTTACAACACAACATTAAACAATAGTTTACAATTTTCACCATACAGGACACTAGTAGTATTGAATTGGTATTAACAATTTTGAAAAAATCCATTTTATAGCTAAAATAACAATATTTCGACTATGTTTGTTATACAGGAAATATTTTATTAAAAACTATTATAAATTATATCATAATTCAAAGATTTTGAATATCTCAGGATACGTAAAAATAATTATAAATGTTTTATAAATTTTTCACGTATGTAGTACACATTTGTTGACTACACATGTCGGTACAGATATTGAAATTTGTATAATTTAATGCAAAATTAATGAAATTATTGTTTTTAATTAATAAAACAATTATTTTACTAAAATATATTATAAATTATAATATTCCCCAAAAATGGGTAGAGCTACAAATTTATTGATAGCACCGTTGGATTCAGCGTATTTTCTTATATAAACATCCTAAATTTCAAAATATTTACTCTACTGGTCTAATAGCTATGAATTAGTGGAACAATATTTATTGTTACTTTATAAAAGTCAATGAACTCCCGCAAATCTCTAATATTTTTATGCGCAACCGATGCGTCGGTTGCCGACTAAAGATTCAACTAATGTTCGGTGATGCGCTACCGAATGTTATGTAGGTTGAATAGTACATTTAACCTCAAATTTAAATGTCAATCAAATAATTTTCATAAAAAATAAATGCTTTTTAACGAATTTGAAGTACAAATTAATGATTTTCAGTTAATTTTATGTGTTTCCTGTAAATTTCATCCCGATTCATAACCAAATAAAAATTTTGATGTTTTGCAAGAATTGAGAAAAATTCGCAACGGGCATCGCCTTAGAAATATTCAAATAAAACATTGTCCAGACGATTTTAAAGTTTGAAAATGAGTCAATTTATATTTTAAACCCCTTAGAACACGTTTTTCACATTGTCAATCCTTAATTTCAACCCTAAATACCCGAAGAAAAATATGCAAACTTTAATAAACTCAAAACAAATTTTCCTCCACATTCTATGTACTTTCTTATATAAATATTCCAATTTTCAAAATAATGCATAATTTAAATCATTCATTTATAATAAAATAATAATAATATATAATAAATATATAGTAATACATTTTTCAAATATACCACAACATTTCTTGAAATCTGATTGGTCAATTTGAATGATTGATGTATTGATTTTCGCCTATTTACACGATACATCAACGTACTTATTTACAACAGAACATTAAATAATAGTTTATTTTCATCATAGAGTACACTAGTAATATTAAATTGGTATTAACAATTTTGAGAAAATCCATTTTGTAGCTAAAATAACAATATTTCGACTATGTTTGTTACACAAAAAAATTATTATTAAAAACTATTATAAATTACATCTTAATTCAATGATTTTGAATATCACAGAATACATAAAAATAATTATAAATATTTTCTAATATTATCACGTATATAGTACAAATTTGTTAACTAAAGATGTCAGTACAGATATTGAATTATACAAAATTTAACGTAAAATTAATAAAACTATTGTTTTTACTTAATAGAACTATTATATTGATAAAATATATTATAAATTATAATATACACAGAATTAGACACATTAATATTAAAAGTTAAAATTGTTTCCCTTTCTTTATTTACAAAAGGGGGCGCGTTCGTGTTAAACATTTTAAAATACGGGTTTGGTCTCTATAAATGAAACGGACAATAATTAATTTATAATTTTTATATATTTCAAATTAGATACATTAATATTAAAAGTTAGAATTATTTCCCTCCCTTTATTTACAAGAGGGGGCGAATGGACAATGGTGTTCTTGTATTAAGCTACAGTTTCATTTAGACTTATAACAGATATTTTGTCGCTTGGTGGCAGAAGCACGTTCATTTTATGA